>CM073133.1:16104897-16582397 GCA_037039145.1 Fundulus diaphanus
ACTAATTTACTATCTCTGTATTGTCACATAGGCTACTATTACCCCTGTACTTTTTCACAAAAAAATGTTATGTCCATTAAAGTTTGCAATAAATTGCTGAGAGCAAATTTCATTAAAAGGACTATTGCTTTTTTCTGGTTGATACCTAGTTAAAAAAAAATGTATCTAACTAGAACAACATTGTGGAAAGAGACTGTAAATTTATGGAAATACATATTTAATTTATTAGGGAAACAGTACAGGTGGAGGGGAGGATAAAATGAAGGAAGCTGTACAGCAATATAGAGACACGGAAAAATAGGCTACAGATAATGGCTGGAAAGATGGACGTAACAGAGCTACACCGATAATATGTCCTCATTTACACTTTATTTTACTTTTAATTACAGTTAAAACTTAAACATTATAAAATCCCAATTTTTTTTCACAACCTGAGAAATATAAAAACATCAAGTAAATTTTAAACCTTGAAGACAAAATTGAGCTCAGAAGTTGCAATTGCAAAGAAAAACTAAAACCCGAATTCCCTTTAGGTGTATAGGTAGCTGGTACTGGGTCATTTTCATTTATTGGTTGGTTAAGTGATTGATTAAATGACTTGGTGTTTTTAAAGTACATATATCTTTGTTTGTCTCATCAGTTAAAACCATGTCTTTTATCCATCAGGGACGTCTGACTTCCTGTTGTCAAGATGAAATTCACCAATATTGTGCTGTTTCTGAAGCTTCTCTCTGACCAAGTACAAGGTAAAGGTTTACTTACTACAAATACTTTTTAAGGTTCTAATAACTTAGTTAAGTTTCTGAAATCATCTCTCTATTCCAAGTTTCTATGCTAAAAGAGAAAAGAGGCCTTTTAATTCCTTGCTCACGTTACTTGCTCACGTACCCACCCAACTGTCACCTGCAGTATGCCAAGAAATGCCTCAAAAAACGCTATTTTTCAGACTATAAGGCACACTTAAAAATCCTTAAATCTTCTCAAAAATTGATGGTGCTCCTTATATAAGATTACCATTATACTTACTGACCGATTTTATGTGGTACAATGCACTCAAAAGTGTGTTAAAATGTGTAAGTACGACTTTGGTTAGCAATTAAGCCGCTCCGCTCCATTGATATTTAGAGCATTACGGTACAGTGTCAATACCTGAAAGGACCCCTGAGCTGTCTATAAAACTGCCTGACTTTAATGTGTAAACTAGAGTGCATTCATGTAAGGCCCCCACATACTCGGATGTAGTTCACTCCGCGGAGGTCCACGCGTACAGGTACGTGCAGAGCTCAATTTTTACGACTTCTCGGGGTCCAGAAGTCTTCACATCAAACTATTTTCTATGTGACACTGAGCTTCATACACTGAGCTGCTCCAAGCAGGCGGTCTTCCAGGACGCAGCATCACATCCCTCTCTGTTCTCACTGACAGGTGGGAGCCTGCTGGAAAAGAAACACATTTTAACATCCGTTCCACCTCTTTGTCCCACTGGCAGAAAACGTCCGGAGAGTCAGTGCGGAGTCCACCGAGCTCACAGTATGCGCACAGTACGCCGAGTATGTGGGAGCCTTTAGGCAGCCTGCGCCCGGATTACCCACTAGCAACAATAAAGCTATTAAGTTAATTCAATATAAAAGTTAAACAGGGCAGTGTAGTCCAGCTACTCTGTCCTCCTGAAAGAGACGGATAGAGAGCTGTGGACGTACAAGGGCGGAGTAATATTACACACTTAGGAAGAATATTTAGTGCCCCTTATAATCCAGTGCACTTTATATGTGGACAAAACAAACATAGATACGTTAATTCACGGTGCACCTTATAATCCGGTCCGAAAAATACGGTACCCAAATTCAATTAGATGCTGTTCTTGAGCCCTTTGGAGTAGATGTAAAAGGTTGGTGTCTTTGTAAAGCTAACAATTTAAAGGGGGGTGGGGGGGGGGTGCTAGATGACCATTTTGAGACCAGAGTTGGCTGATTCAGCAGGACGACAATCCAAAACAGACTAGTGAGTCCTCATCTTGAATGGCTTGAAATAAAGAAACAAACAAGTTTGATTGGCTTAGTCAGAGTTCTTAAATTTGATTGAAATACTGCAGCTTTCTTGAAAATATGGCTAAATTAAAAAAAACTTCCAACAAAGAATAGTGGGCCAGAATCCCTCCACTGTGACAGAAAAGAGACATTACCAGTTATTGCAAATGCCTGATGGCAGGTCTCACCACAAAGACTGGAACAACTCAATAGATTTAGAGGAAATAACTATTTCAAATTGACTCAGGTTGGTTTGGAGAACTTCTTCCTGTTGTCATCAAAGTTTAAAAAAGAAGAACTCAAGTTTTCTTTGTATGATAATGAAATTAGTTTTATAAACCAAAAAATGTACATTTTTAACCAAAAAAATAAAATAAAAAATCTGTAATGGTGCTAACAGTTTTTCATTGCATTTAGTAATTTAGTGCTGATTGTGTTAGAGATCTTGTTTTTAGTTTGGCCTAAAATTCATTTATTGGTTTTGCAGGTTCCTTTGAGACAATTCAAAGGGTTTTGTCATCTGGAGAGAATTTTACTCTTAAAGTCCCAGAAGATCTTCCCAAAGATTCCAGGATGTGTTTATGGTACTTTGCCTTAAACTCAACCAGTTACACCATATGTTCATTGGATTTTTGTCAAAACCCAACAAACAAGACGACGACATACACAGGAAGACTTTTCTTTTCTAAAGGATCAGTGATAATAATGGATATGCAGAAATCAGACAGTGGAGTTTATACTTTAAAGATGATAGGAGATAAAAGTAACCCTCTTCTTCAGATCAACATTACAGTTCAAGGTGGGTTCCTCAATATTTGAGAAATTAACGTTTTAAAGAACTGTTCTGATGCTTAGAAACATGTAAAGAAATCAAAACTCAAGTAGCTGTAATCTACAGAAGAGCCTTGCTAGGCTTGACTTTCTCACCTGCCCTCCGTCCTCAGATCCAGTGTCTCCAGTGAATCTCACTGACTCCATGTGCAACAACAACACCTGTGAATGCACAGTGACCTGCAGCCCAGGAGACTTTAACATCAGCGGCACTTTGAGATGCTCCAACAAAACCTGGCATCTGGAGGGAGGAGAGAGATCAGAGATCACCAACACTGGAGCCTCCATCAGTCTCTACCAGTCAGGTTCATCAATCATCTGCAACCACAGCAACAATGTCAGCCAGAACCAAGCCAACGTAACGACCCAGCCCTGTTCCTCGTCTGAAGGTAAGACTGAGTGGTAAAGAGCTTTGTGGTTTAATTCATCTGGAAAACCTGTTGTTGCTTCCTGCCCCCACCAGAGGTAGAGCGGGGATGAAAACTGAAGATTATCATGGAAAGTTTGTGACTGAGAAGTTTGTAACATGATGATGTGACTTTAAACATTTGAAGTTGGTGTTTATTAAACCCTCTTGACAGAATAATAAGGCAAAGTTAAATGCTTGTGACAAAATGTCAGCTTGTACCCACGTATCCATAAGGGATAGTGGGGTAGCCTTTCTCCACCAGTGACTGGGTGGAATGTGAGGGTGCACCCTGAGCAGTTCCCCGGTCCATCACTGGGATGTTTAAAATCTTATTGGATCTATCTTCTGATATTATTTTATTTTTTAGGGTCCAAAGACTACAGTGTGGCTGTCGTTGTTGTGCTTGTCGTTGTGGCTGCTGTCGTTGCTGTGCTATGGTTAACTCAAAAGATGGTAAGTCCAGATATGTAATACATCATAAATATAAATATTACCTTATTCTAACTATCCACAACCTGAGTAGGTTTGATGTTTAGGTTTAACTGTCTTTGCTGTTGAATAACATTTAACACCTTAAAACAGATCTGACCACAGAAATGTTTAAGAAAAGTCAGTATTTTCAGTCTTTTTCATATGTGTTGATTAAAACTAGTCCAACCCCCAAAATAATTAAGTTTTATTGCAGGTTTTTTATGTTCCAACCTTAGTTAAATGTAGAGAGCCATAATGACATTTACTGAATTATGAAACCAAGTTTCACCAAGTCTTTGATTTCCATTTAAAAAAACATCAAGCTTATTAGTTGACTGTTTTTTTAAATATTTCATAAGCTACTTTATGTAACTAAAGGGATTTTTAATGTTTTGCCTCTCCCTCAGCATCAGACGCTCAGAGTAAATCTGTTATCATTAATACTGACTTATGTATACTTTGACATTTCTTTCCCCAGTTCCCCTCTTCATCTGTCTCCCGAGGCTACCAACTTGTTGCCAATGCAATTTTGCAACCTTTTCAGCAACTTCGGCAACCTGTCCATGGCAGGATTGGTCAGCAAATTGCTCTCACCTCCATCTGTCCCTCAAGTTCTGAGCATATTACCATATCTATTGGTAGTCCCACATCCCAATGAATAACTTTTATATCTTCAGAAAAATCGCCTACTGTACCTTTAATCAGAATGTTATTTTTTGCTATTCTATTCACTGATAAAGAACACAGTTTAGGATTAAATATGGTTACTGTGTGGAGTTTGGTGATAAAGAATCACGCTTTTTTATGTACTTTCCTAATGAAGTCTATTTATATATAAATTCCAATACATGGGTAAATCTCGCAAAACTGCAGGTTTAAAGCTATAGTTGGTAATCCTGTTCAGAAACACTTTTGTTATACTGGGTGAAACGGTCCTTCTATCCTGAGAGTAGTAAATGCAATTGGAATCTGAAAATGGACAAAAAAAATGTAGATCTTTGTGAGAGTTGCAGGCCTGTAAAGAACAATCTCTGCCAGCTGTCCAAATGCTCTTGGTCATTCAGAGTTCCCTTCACTGGAACTGAGGGGCCAAGTCCAGCTCCTGAAAAACAACCCAAAACCAGAACCATTCCTCCTCCAGACTTTACACCTTCCACAAGTGCCGTTCTCATTGCAATCGCCAAACCCAGCCTCATCCATCAGGTTGCCAGATGGAGAAGTGGGATTTGTTGCTACACAGACTTAGCCTCTTTGGCTCCAGAGTCCAGTGGCAGGGTGGTCTACACCACCGAACACTTTGTGTTGCAGTTGGTGACGTACGGCTTTGCTGCAGCTCGATTATGGAAATCCTTTCTATGAAGCTCTCTACGCTTCTAGAGCTAGTGTGAAGTCTACATGAAGTCTTGAGGTTTGTAGACTCTGCAGAAAGTTGACAACCTCTTCCTCTCCCCTGCTGTGTATTTTTAGTGAATTTACTGGAGCTAGCACACCTAGTTTGTGATGTCCCATCCTTGTTTGTCCTGGCTGAAGAGGCCGTGCCATACAGTAAATTAGACGTTAGACGTACGTCTACTACATCAGGGCTCATCTGTTTAGTGGCGTCTCTCTTCTTGATGGAACCACTAGCAGACCAACTACTGCCATTGTCTGGATGTATTTTCTCTTTCTTTCAAGTGTTAGCCTTCTTAAAGATTGCTGCTGTTGTTTTTGGTCAAACTTAAAGGAGCGGTAAGCAAAATTTCATTATTTCAGATTCAAAACAGTTTTGTGAAGAACTGAAGGTACCTTTTCAGATGGTCTATTATTAAACATCACACACCATCTCTCTGTGTTCTCCAATATCTTGTTTACGTAGTCACCCATTTGGTAGGTTACAGGCTGAAAAGTTTGGGAACCCCTGTTAATGTATTTATTTTTATCTCTGGTACCATTTAGAGGCACATTGACTATGTTGTAAATTGTATGTATTATCACATTACTTTGCACTATACTGACTTACATTCATGACCTGCTGTCAGCATTTTGTTTCACAACTTTATGTGAACTTTATGCAAACAAGTGCAATTGGAACATGTTATTTTTTCTGTTTATTTTTTACAATGTAAGGAACTTGCTATATAAATGAAATTGTTTTTAACTTTTGCTTGGTTATAATGTTATTTAAAATGCTAGAATTTATCTTCGACTGTTTTTGTCTGTTTGATTGCTTCATTTCACAAATCACATATTCTGATCAGTTACATATCAGTACTCGTGTCACAGCAAATACTGTTTTACTCAGATATTTTCTTTGGATCACTACTTTGCTCACATTCTTGATATCAGCATTGCAAGAGGGATACAACTGGACCCGGTGACCTCCACCGCTGTTTAATGACAGGTGGTTTCTGTAAACAAAAAGGCTCCTTTGAGACCAATTTTCCTTTCTATCCAGGATACAAACATCCTGAAAGAGTGACCACTGGCCTGAAGAAGAGTGTAAACTGCAGAATCTCAGCCTGATGATGTTGGTCTTCTGTGCTGGGCCATCCTTTAGGCTGCTGAGATCTGTTACGCATATAAAAGTTTCACAAATAACTTTCAGATGAGAACTTCACTTCCTATTTCTCCTGAAACCTACATTCATTTTCTTTGTTTTAACCACATTCAGAATGAGATGATTGATGATTGAAGTCTTTGGTGTAAAAAGTGAAAAGGAAGGGTGAGAGTACAGTCCCCCATGGTGCTCCTGTGCTGCTGACCACCTGATTAGACACACAACACTTCAGTCTCACAAACTGGTCTGTTTCTCAGGTAGTCTCTGATCCAGGTGATTGTTGAGGCCTCCTTCTGAGTCTTCTGGAGTTTCTGGTGAAGCAGACCAGGCTGGACTGTATTAAATGCACTGGAGAAATCAAAGAACATGATCGTCACAGTGCTGCCTGCCTTGTCCAGATGACAGTGGGTTTGTTGAAGCAGGTGTATGATGGCATCTTCAACTCCAACTCCATGGGCATAAGCAAGCTGCAGGGGTCCTGATAGCTGCTTGTTTGCTTACTGAGGTGGAACAACAGGAGTCTCTCGCGGACCTTCATGATGTGGGATGTCAGGCCAACAGGCCTAAAGTCACTGAGGACTGATGGGTGAGTTTTCTTCAGTACCAGAACAATGCAGGAGATCTTCTACAACAGTGAACCTTCTCCTGGGTCAGACTAAGGTTGAATAGATGATGTTGAATCCCAGAGAGCTGCTCTGCCCAGGCCTTCAGGACCTTGGGGTTGACACCATCTGGACCTGCAGCCTTGTTCCGGTTCAATCTCTTCAGCTGCCTCTTCACTTCACTCTTAGAGACAGAAAAGTGGAAGGAGGAGGTAAAGGGAGAAGCACCATCTTCTGCTGAGAACAAACATCTATGGCTGGTGTGGAAGATAAAACATCTGAGGTGTGACAGAAAGTTTTGAGTCAAAGGAGGGTGTGATAAGTATTTGGTTATGGGCAGGAGAGGAGGATGTTGAGCTTCTTCCTGAACTGAACCTGGTGAAGAACGTGTTCAGCTGGTTTGCTCTGTCCAGACGTCCATCTGTCGGACCTTCCTTCTGCATGAAGCCTGTGATCTTCTTCATCCCTCACCACAGATCTCTTAAGAACCTGATGAATCCCAAAAAATCTGATTGTGTTTAGTAATTCAGCACTAATGGAGTCAGAGGTGAAGTTCATTATTTCAGCTTAGTTTCAAAGTTATGTAAATTATCTCACCATGAGTCATGCTTTGTGCAGACTGGAGCGGATCTACGTCTTATTGTCATTGAAGAGTTTGTTTCCAAAAATGTTGATTTTCTTTCGTGGTGATTTCATTCAAGTGTAAGATAGTATATTTTTATTTGATGGTAAACCAGATGTAGGAGAGGCTTACACTGAATCTAAAGTAACCACAAAGGTTAGACAGCTGAGTTTATACTGTGAAGACCACTGCAGATGAAGATAAACACCGTTTTACAAAAAAGATGCTATATGATACTGAGACTTCAAACAGGCTTCACAGATTAACAATTAAAGGCAAAGTCATTAAAAATAAATGTTTTTAAATCACTACAAACATGTTTTCTGTTCTTTCTCTTTAATGTCCAGCCATTGTCTACTGCCTTGGCTCTCAGGTGTCCTCACTTTTTGGTTGTTGCCATCATAAGGAGCAGGTATATTTAACAACAAAGTAAATTAATGTATGTAATAAATCAGAGAGTTGTTTTATCAGCTGAAATATTCTTTCAGCCCGTGTGGTTTTAGTGTTTAGGTTTAGCTGCTTTTGCCGTTCATTCAAAACAGATTTTAGCATCTGATCTCTTTAGAGCCCAGTACAAGTGGAAATTACCATTTATTTTTGTTAATCAAATTAGGTGAAGAAAAGCGTATGTGTGTTCTCTTACAGAGTTTATGTCAGTTATGTAGCACCAGATACTGTTTAAACAAACAATGGTTTTCTTCAAGATTTTACGCTTTAATCTAAGTTCTAATCTTGCCCTGTGAATCAGACAAGCGGGTTGAAATCCCATCTTTTTACCCTTCCTGGCATTTGAAACCCCGGGAGATGTTGGTTTTAGATCAATTTCATTTTAGCTGTTTTTTAGTTATTTTTACATTTAATACAAGGCTGTGTATCTGTTTATTGTTTTCTTTGTTCTTTTCAACTTGTTTAATTATACAACACTTTGGTCATCAGTCGTTTAAGGTGAATAAAGTTGGAGTGGCTCAAACATGGCGTTAAAGCGCCATCTGCTGGATCAGTCAAGACAGGACACCAAATGGAGAGGAAGTGTTTTGATTTACATTTTACAAACCAACCAGATTATTATTGATAACGATGTCTTCTATATTTTTATCTGTTTTTAGATTTTATTAATAATCCTGCGTGTCTGTTATATTGTAGCTCAAATAATTTTGATGTTCTTCTTCTCCCTCAGCACCAGGAATATGCTGCCCTAACCCTGACGTTATCATTCACGCTGATAATACATACAGGTAATCCATCAATTTTCTTGTTTTTTAGAAGTCAAACGTTGGAGGCAAAGGTAGCGATCCTTATATGTTCTTTTTTCAGGAATATACCATCTCCTCCTGGAGAATGGATCCTGAAGGGGGATTTCGGTCAGTCCTGACCAGAATCAGAATCAGAAACAAGTTTATTGCCATGTAGGTTTTCACTTACAAGGAATTTGACTTTATGTTGATGGTGCAGACAAAATAGAGATATATACAGAGTCTAGAGCTATATACACGGTAGACTGTTCCTTAATGTAATGCAGAAGGTCTGGAGCTGCTACGTTTGTGTAGCTTGTAGGTCCTGAACGGGGGAGAGAGAGAGACTGTCCAGTTTCACGGGCGGCTCTTGGCCTTGTTGATAAGGCCGGTAGCAGATGGGGAAAAACTGTTCTTGTGGCGTGAGGTTTTGGTCCTGATGGACCGCAGCCTCCTGCCAGAGGGAAGTGTCTGAAATAGTTTGTGACTGGGGTGCGAGGGATCAGCCACAATCTTCCCTGCACGCCTCAGAGTCCTGGAGGCGTACAGGTCCTGGAGAGATTGAAGATTGCAGCCAATCACCTTCTCTGCAGACCTGATGACACGCTGCAGTCTGCCCTTGTCCTTAGCGGTGGCACCAGCGTACCAGATGGTGATGGAGGAGGTGAGGATGGACTCAATGATGGAGGAGTAGAACGGCACCATCATTGACCTTGGCAGGTTGAATTTCTTCAGCTGGCGTAGTACATCCTCTGCTGGGCTTTCTTGGTGAGGGAGTTGATGTTCAGCTCCCACTTTAGATCCTGGGAGATGATAGTTCCCAGGAAGTGGAAAGACTCCACAGTGTCGATGGTGGAGTCACAGAGGGTGATGGGGGTAGCTGGTGCTGAGTTCTTCCTGCAGTCCACAACCATCTCCACTGTTTTTACAGCGTTGAGCTCCATGTTGTTCTCTGCTCTGCTGCAGAGAACAACCTGGCCTCGCAGCTTTCCAGGGCTTTTGTCTTCTGAAGAGTTAAACGGTCTCCTTCCAGTGGGACATGTCTGAAAAATGTCTGGAAAAAAGATCAAAGAGGCGATTCCTGAATTAATTCAGCTCTTTCTTCACTGCAGCAGAGCAGATTCAAACCCTCACAGAGCTCTGATCTCTTTATCCTTATCCTCCTGGCAGCACTTTGTCTTTGGCAAACTTGGTTAATTATTATCTTTACTTGTCATCACAGCTTTGTATTAGAACAGCGCAACAAAACTCCCCTCAGAGCCACTTTGCCTCCTTATCGCTTATTGTTTTCTTCATTTTTTATCTGTTCAAATCTATTTTTAAGTCGACAGGTGGTTTTGGTGAAAAGTACCATTATCTCAGCGTTTCCCACAAGTCTTCCCTACAAATAGGGGAGGCTTGAGTTAGTTTTTCTGCTCCCTGAAAACCTCAGATGGCTGGAAACTGCTATTGCCTTCAAATATGAACCAGAAAACAATATTCACTGCAGTTTTGCTATTAAGACAATGCTTATGTTTTCAGTTTGTCAGATCTTCACTATCCTGACGTTATTTTGTTTCTTTTTATGATTCTATTAATTACATGTATTTCTCACCTTTGAATTTTTACCATTGTAATGGCTTTTACTTGTTAATTCTTTTGTTTATTTACGACACTGTACAAATAAACTTGCTTGGTCTTTTAATATTGAATTTGACAGTTACACTACTTTTTTAAATCTTTTTTCATCTCTTTTACAGTCATTTTCTATCATTTTGATGTGAAAGATTTTTGTGCTGAGGATATATGTCTAGTATATATAATATATGTCTAGTTCTTTTCATGTTTTTACATTTTGTTTTCCCAAGTTTAAACAACATTTTATGTCTTGAGACAAAAAAAACAAAAAAACAACAGACTTAGGAACAGTTTCTTCATACAAGCCATTGGGTTTCGACTAGTCTGACATAAACATTTAGGAAAATCTTAAGGTGTTTAAGATACAATGGACATTTATAAAACTTTACGTTTTTGTCATTTGAAATATAATACCTTTACATAAAATAAAACCCCTTTTAGGCAAAAAGATCTCTGAAAGGATTCCCAAAAGGAGCGGTGGCCTAATGAGGTCAGAGAGCGCTTAAAGAGGCCCCAAAGGTCAGAGGTCAGGGCTGTAGGAAGTATTTTAAGAGTGCTATAATAATGTATGTCTGGCGCTTATCTCCGATATAATAGCTTCTTCCTTGTAAATTTTGTTATGTTTTCTAAATTCCCCAACTTGCTTTTGGATACTGTAATACAATCTAGCATTTTCTGCTCTATCCCATTGTTCTTGCCATTTCTTCTTAATGTATACTTTAAACACACTCTTAACCTCATTTTTACTTGTTTTTACATTCAATATTCTTTTGTGCTGCACTTTTAGTAAAAACTGTCAGCCAACTAATTTCCTACGATTCCAATATGGACAGGAATCCATACTACTTTGACATCTGATCCATCATTTGTAATCCTGAAAAGTGAGTTAAATCTAATATTTCTTGCCTTAATTCTGAATTTGCCTCTTGAATACTTGTTAATGCGCTACTTGAGTGTGAACAAATTATAACCTTTTCTCTAACTTCTTTGATCAAATGCAAGATCTAATATGTTTAAGGGCGCGGACATTCAACAGTCTTAAACCTCCCCCTATATTTTGGGTCGTCGGCACAGGGTGGGACCTCTGCGTAGTTGCTGACCTCAGCCAATAGGCTGACTCTGTTGCAGTTACAGTCAGCCAATGGGCTTTCAGCAAACACTTTCAGCTGTGATGTGCCATTCGCTTCAAGCCGGGGTCCGGGAAAAGTACTGACAACAGAGACAGCTTCACATGATCAAGCGCCGGTGAGTTCTTTGATCTCTGTTATATCGGTATTATTTCGGTCCGTGGTGTGATCGGGAAACGTCAGCGAACCTGTCGCTTTAGTTAGTTGTTAGTTTAGTTAGTTTAGACTCAAGGCCGGCACCCACTCAACGAGAAGCCGACACATTATTTTGTTCTCGCTCCTGCAGCAGATGAAATCATTTTGTTCTTAAGGTCCTTTCTTGCGGGGCTCACCACAAATAAGAAAATAAAAGAAAAAAGGACGGGGGTCCTCACTGCTTGTTCTCGACGTCCAGGTGAGGGCGACGGTCCCGACTGGATGACAGGGACACAGCAGTCATGAAAATATGGCAGGCGGTTTTAACATAAAATCGACCTCACCTCACTTACATTCCAAATATCTGAAATAGATTTTTGACTGGACATACCGTAATAGTTAATTAAGATATTCAACTTTTAAATTCCCGCCATGTTGCTACTAAACATGTGTAGGGCGTGACCAGAGTCCCGAACCACTCAGCCTTTTAGCCGACTTGCTCAACCGCGGGATTCATTTTCCTTCAGCTAAACAGACGTAACGCTGTGGCGTTACGTTGTTCCGGGCAGTCCGGTTAAATAGTGACAACGGAGACAGTTCAGCAGAACCATGCGCCAAGTTCTTTATTTTTTGTTATATCGCTATTATTACGGTCTGTGGTGTGATCTGGAAACGTTAGCGAACCTGTCGCGCTGAAGTTAGTTAAATAACTATATAAGTATTCCTGATTCTGCTTTCCTCGGAGGACTCTAAAACCAGGCACCCACTTCCCCAGAAGCCGACACATTATTTGTTCTCGCTGCCGCAGCGGATGAAATCATTTAGTTCTTAAAGCCTTTCTCGCGGGGCTCACCGCAAATAGGAAAAGGTGGTGGTGGTGGTGGTGGTGATGGGGTTTGCTCACCGTTTTTCACGGCGCCGTGAAAAGTCCAGGTTTATATGGCAGGCTGTTTCAACATAAAATCGGCTTCACCTCACTTACATTGCAGGTATCAAATAGATTTTTGACAAGACTTAATAGTTAATGAAGATATCTGTATTTATATTTTCAATAGGGAAAATTTACATTTTAGATTTCTCTAACTACATTCCAACTTGTCCAAATGACGTCAGATGTACATCAGTCTGTATAGGGGCTCTAAATTAAGGTATCTTCAATACATTACTGATGTAGCGCTTTGCTGGTATTCCAAACCAGATCTAGCACTCTGGGTTCCTTCTAATTTATTGTGGAGCCAACGAGAATTTAAAGTTCCTATGACCAAACCCTTGTTTTATTGACAACCCTTTAACTACAGCATTAAGCCCTATCAGTGTTTCTGTAATGATTTCAGGAAGGGGATGAACCCGGTATTCAGCCAGACACTTAATCTATGCTTTAACAGGATTTATTGACATGATGATGATGATGTGAGTGGAGCAGGCAGGTATACAGAAAATAGTCCGGGCAGGGTACAGAGCAAACATCCAGGCAAAACTCAAAAACTTAGACAGGGAGAGGGCAGACTAAAAAAAAACAAACAAAGGAACAGAGTGGGATCAGGTAATAAGACTGACAGGCAAAAATACAGACAACGAGAACTCTTACCAGCGGACAGGTGAGCAGGGAAACGAGACATGTGAGAAATGACATTCTGGCAGGGAAGTAGCAGAAGAGACAGACTTAAAAAGTCAGGAGAACAAAGGAGAGAGGGAGAGAGACAGAACAGGTGAAAGTAATCAGAAGGAGAAGAAGTGGCTGAAAGACTGACAGGACTAGTGGCAGGGAACAGGACAGAACTGATCTAGACAAAATACTGAACTAAAGTAACAATACAAACTAATCCAAGACAGGAAAGCTAGCTTAACCAAAATAACATATACCAGAACCGAATCTGGATTTAACCATATCTGACCCACAATTAATGAGACCTCTGTAAATTTAATACATTTCTTCAAAACGAGAACATCTGAGAAAAAACTCTCTAGAAAAAGAAAAAAAAAACAACCTTCAACCCCAAAATATTCTCTTTATGTTTTATGGCTGGATGACAATTAGAAATGAAACATATTTCTACTCTTGTTACTTTTTAATCAGTCTTTGTCCAATAGTGGTTGTCTTTGATCTATTAAACCCATATTAAACAGTCCAAACACATATGGGTATTAAACCTTCCTACGAATAAACACAGCAACTTATATTTTAAGTGGGTGGGCCCATTAAAGGATATAACAGGAAATAAAGCCGGTACTATATGAAACCAACCCCCGTTGCAGGCCTGATCCTGCGCTGACTCACCCCTGGTCCTGGGTCCACATTAGTCGGCTGGAATAAGGTCCTTCAGGCTGGCCCTTGGAGCACAGGTGGAGGAGGAAAACACAACCAAAGGATGGATGGAATATCCGAGAAAAACCCCAAAGGCTCCTCTGCAGTCCGTCCATAAAACGACAGGTCCAAAACAGGAAAACACACCTTCCATGCCAGGCACAGGTAGAGACAGAAAAACGCACAGCTGATCCTCTGCAGTCTGTCTCTCCCTGTAGACGGGCTCACAGCTGGACCACAGAACCACGTAAGGTGTGCTGGTTTCAGTCTGTCTCGTAGCTTTTTCTTTCCTCAAACAGTACTGTTTGGAACAACTTAATGGTGGACTAGTCCACCATTAAGTTGTTGCACTGTGCAAATCAACTCCCCACTCTCTAGAACGTTTTCGCGCGCCTCCCCAGACATCTCCCGCGCTCCTCTCCCCAAGTCCCGCCCCTCGACCAATCCTAATACAGGAGAAAGTAATCACCCAATGAGAATTGTTGTAGGCGTTACACCTAAAAGTTAGTTTGCCAAGTTAGTCTGCCATTCCAAAAAAAAATATATAAAAAAATAATAGAAAAAAAACAAGTCTTCGGACTTGTTTTCCGAAGACGTTTCGCTTCCTATCCAGGGAGCTAAACTAAATTCTATTTTTTTAGATGTATGTGTGTGTATATATCCATTTTCCAAACCGCTTAATCCCTCATGGGGTCGCGGGGGTTGCTAGTGCCTATCTCCAGCGTTCACCGGCGAGAGGCGGGGTACACCCTGGACAGGTCGCCAGTCTGTCGCAGGGCAACACAGAGAGACAAACAGGACAAACAACCATTCACACCTAAGGACAATTTGGAGAAGCCAAATATTTATGTATGTATGTATATATATATATATATATATATATATATATATATATATATATATATATATATATATATATATATATATATATATGTGTATGTGTGTGTGTGTGTGTGTGTGTGTGTGTGTGTGTGTGTCATCAGTTAACACCATGTCTTTGATCCATCAGGGACGTCTGACTTCCTGTTTTCAAGATGAAACTCATCAGTCTCCTTCCGTTTCTGATGCTTTTCTCTGACCAAGTACAAGGTAAAAGTAAAAGTACAAGGACAGTTAAATGGTTTTAACTTAACTAAGGCGTGGCTGTTGCAGATCTCTGCACCAGTGTTGGTTTATTAGGTTACACTTTAATCTGGATATAGCACCTTTATTATCAACATTTCAACTCTGTTATTGTGCTTATTCAATGTAATTCTCATCATTTCAACTTTTTTTCATCATTTTAACTTTAATCTTAGAACAGCTAAGCAACAAGCTTGCTGAATTTTTATTTATTTTGATTTAATTGTTAATAGAGATTGAATATCATGAGTTACAGAACGGGAATGTTTTCTGTTTGAATTGACAATCTTGAGTTTGCCAATTGTTAGGTAGTTTTCTTTACATAAAGCTAACAATGTTGTTTTGTACTTTCAGACATTTTTTCAACTCTTTTCTTAAAAAGCTATTTCATGCTGTAAGAAAGTTTTTGCCTTCATGTGGATTTCTTCTGATTTCCTGTCACTTGGAAATGTTTCATTAAACACATTTTAAAATCAGATAAACATAAATGAACAAATGAGGAAGAACAAGTCTCTGTCATCTATCAGTCCTGAAAGGGCTGCAAAGCCATTACTATTGCTTTGAGACTGCAGTGATCCACAGTGAGAACTATTAGCTACAGATGGAGGAAAACTACAACAGCTGTGAACCTTCCCAATTAGTTTTATAAACTAAAAAAAATAAAAAATTTAACAAAACAAAATCTGTAATGGTGCTAATAGTTTTTCATTGCATTTAGTAATTTAGTGCTGATTGTGTTAGAAATCCTGTTTTTAGTTTGGCCTAAAATTAATTTGTTGTGTTTTGCAGGTTCCTTTGAGACAATTCAAAGGGTTTTGTCAACTGGAGAGAATTTAACTCTCAATGTTCCAGAAGATCTTCCCAAAGATGCCATTATGTGTTCATGGCTCTTTACCTCAAACTCAACCAGTTACACCATATGTTCATTGGATTTGTGTCAAAACCCAACACACATAACAACGACATACAAAGAAAGACTCGTCTTTTCTAAAGGATCAGTGATAATAAATGATATGCAGAAACCAGACAGTGGAGTTTATACTTTAAAGATGATAGGAGATCAAATTAAAACTCTGCAGATCAACATTACAGTTCAAGGTGGGTTCCTCAATATTTGAGAAATTAACGTTTTAAAGAACTGTTCTGATGCTTAGAAACATGTAAAGAAATCAAAACTCAAGTAGCTGTAATCTACAGAAGAGCCTTGCTAGGCTTGACTCTCTCACCTGCCCTCCGTCCTCAGATCCAGTGTCTCCAGTGAATCTCACTGACCCCATGTGCAACACCACCACCCATGAATGCACAGTGACCTGCAGCACAGGAGACTTTAACATCAGCGGCACTTTGAGATGCTCCAAAGAAACCTGGCATCTGGAGGGAGGAGAGAGATCAGAGATCACCAACACTGGAGCCTCCATCAGTCTCTACCAGTCAGGTTCATCAATCATCTGCAACCACAGCAACAATGTCAGCCAGAACCAAGCCAACGTAACGACCCAGCCCTGTTCCTCGTCTGAAGGTAAGACTGAGTGGTAAAGAGCTTTGTGGTTTAATTCATCTGGAAAACCTGTTATTGCTTCCTGCCCCCACCAGAGGTAGAGCGGGGATGAAAACTGAAGATTATCATGGAAAGTTTGTGACTGAGAAGTTTCTAATGTGATGATGTGACTTTAAACATTTGAAGTTGGTGTTTATTAAACCCTCTTGACAGAATAATAAGGCAAAGTTAAATGCTTTTGACCAAATGTCAGCTTTTACCCACTTCTTCATGCAGGGCAGTGGGGGGTGTTTATCTCCACCAGTGACTGGACGAGAGGCGGGGTGCACCCTGACCATCTCTGGGATGTGTAAAATTATAAAGATTATAATTATATTTCTCATGTTATCATTCTTGATCTTTTTAGGGTCCATAAAGAAACGTCATGTCATTCTTGGTGTTGGTGCTGTTGCTGCTGTTCTTGCTGGTGTTCTTGTTCTTGTTCTTGCTGGTGTTGCGCTATGTTTCATTCAAAAGAAGGTGAGTCCATGTATGTTATATATCTTAAATAGGAATATTCTCTAATCATCTACGACCTGCGTAGATTTAACATTAAGATTATTTCTCTTTTCTGATCACTCATATATTAATATATATTAATGTCTTAAAACAGACCTGATTGCATAGATGTTTAAGAAAAGTCTCTAAGATGTGTTGGATCAGCATTTTTTGTCTTTCCATATGTGTTGATTTAAAAAGTAGTCAAACATCATCAAAACAATTAAGTTTTAGTTAAACATGGAGTTGTAATGTCATCTACTGGATTATTAAACAGCTTCACCAAGAGAAAGTTTAGTTTCTGATTCACATTTTAAAAACATGAAGATTATTATTCAACTGTTTTTTCTACATTTCATAAACTGATTTATGTAACTAAAGGGATTTTTCATGTTTTGCTTCACCCTCAGCATCAGAAGCTCAGAGTCAAATTAACTATGCTATCATTAACACTGACTGATGTATACTTTGACGTTTCTTTCCCAGCATGATAAATTGCCCGAAAGGAATTGCAATCTTTCCAGCAACCTCTGCAACTCGCCCAAGCAGGAAGATCCTCTTTCTACCTCCTCTAGCCCACAGAGCTCTACACCTTTTCTCGAAGAACCTCTGCAACCCGTCAATGGCAGGATTGATGAGCAAATTGCTCTCACCCCCCTCTGTCCCTCAAGTTCTGAGGATGTTATCATATTTGTTGGTAGTCCCACATCCCAATGAATAACTTTATATCTCCAGAAAAATTGCCTACTGTACCTTTTAATCAGGATGTTATTTTTTGCTATTCTATCCACTGATAAGGAACACTAAATATGATTACTGAGATTGCCAGATGAAGTACGTTTTGTTGCTCCAGAGAATTAGCCTCTTTGGCTCCAGAGTCCAGTGGCAGTATGGTCTACACCACCGAACACTTTGTGTTGCAGTTGGTGACAAATGGTTTTGCTGCAGCTCGATTATGGAAACCCTTTCTATGAAGCTCTCTGTTCTAGAGCTAGCGTGAAGTCCACATGAAGTCTGGAGGTTTGTAGCGACTGACTCTGCAGAAAGTTTCTCAGGTGACAGAAAGGGTTTGGACATGTGTGTCTTTTAAGTGCCTTGAAATTATAAGCTGAACTGACTTACATAAAAAATATTACAGTTTGACAGCTTTCAAAAAGCGTTAAACATGTTGCAATATGTGCGTATCTTTTTTCTCTCATCTCTTTCTCACCTGTGCTGCCATCACACTGTGACCTTTAGCATTTTGAGCAAATTTGTTTGTGTCCGGTGGGAGCACAGATATCACATAGTACATAAAATACCAGTTTATAATGTTGTATATTGGGCAACGATGACAGATGAGATAAGAATATTATACACACTGAGTGGGCTGGACATGTACATTTTAACCAAAAAAAATGCAAGAAAGAAAAATAATGAAGTTTCTATCAAGATATTTGCACACAGGTTTTATTGTTCTAATGCAGGGGTTCCCAAAGTGGGGTTCAGGACCCCCCAGTGGGTTGTAAGAGACCTCCTGGGGGTCGCAAAATTATTTGTTGCTGATGTACTAAACATATTTGTATTTCTTTATTTGTGAAACCGATACCAAATTAAAACTTTGCAGGTTGCTCAACAATCCCCATTTTAACGCAGAGGAAAGCTGTACTTTTTTGTTAGTTCTTCTGAAAGTACTACTTTATTCTTGTAATTCTATGACTTTATTTTTAGAATTTCCTAAAGAAAAGGAAAAATAAAATCCCTCCTGCCACCTGTTTGGTGGGTCGCAGGCTGAAAGTTTTGGGAACCCCTGGTGTAATGTACATTTTTTATCTCCAGTACCATTTGGAGGCAAGTTGTGTATGTTGTAAATTCTATTTATTATCACTATAATAGATATAGAATAATATTCTATTTATTCTTTGCACTGTGTTCACTTATATACATACATACAGCGTATGTTTAAAAAGTTTGTTACAAACAAGTGCAATTGGAATGTTATTTTTTTTCTTTCTGTATTTATTTTGTAAAATGTAATGAACTTTATATATAAATAAAAAATATTTAACTTTCTCTCTGTTATAATGTTATTATTTAAAATGCTAGAATTTATCTTTGACTTTATGTCTGTCTGCATCATTTTCACAAATCACAATCTGATCAGTTACATATCAGTACTTGTGTCACAGAAAATACTGTTTTACTAAAATTTTTATATTGGATAACTCCTTTTTATTTGTAATTGATCATAAATATATTAAATCCCAAGCAGGAGCATTTGAGTCATGATCACATTCTTGATATCAGCATTGCAAGAGGAAGACAATTGGACCTGGTGGCCTCCAACCCTGTTTAACGACGGGTGGTTTCTCTAAACAAAAAGGCTCCTTTACTCCCATTTCAGATAGAATTTTACTTTCTATCCAGGATGTAAACAACCTGAAAGAGTGACCACTGGCCTGCAGAAGGGTGTAAACTCTTAGCCTGATGATGTTGCTCTTCTGTGCTGGGTCATCCATGTGGCTGCTGAGGTCTGTTACGCATATAAGTTTCACAAATAACAGTTTATTACCTCATATAAGAAGGCAAGGTAAATAGTTGCATGCTTTTCATGTTTATTCTCCAGATGGAAAAAAAGTTGTGCGGCACCTTCTCCTTTGGAAATTTAAACTCTTCTGCACCACTCTAAACCTGGTAGCATTCATAATGGGACCTTTTCCACACACTGCCCTCTGGGGGGCGCTATTTATCCACAAAAGCCTGCTGAAAGTCTGCTTCCACATTATAGAGCCTGCCTGAAGGTGTGAAGTTATCAGATTAACCTATAATGCACGTCAGATAGAAGTACTGGTACATTTTACATCATCATTTCTGTTCCCTCCTCTTTGTGGAAACACCCCCTCCACTAATTGACAAACGTCTCTTAGCCTCGGCTCGTCACAGCATCGTTACATGAAAACATGGTGGAGGTGGAGTCATGCTGTGGCGATGCGCTCCTTCTGCGTGGTACGGTCCTGACTTCTCTGTTTGAAACCTTAAAACAGCATCTGACTGTATCAGAATCAGCACATTACAGGATAGTGAGCTTTTAATGTATCAATGCTGGTTTTAGAGGACAGTGGAATTGGTCGTCTGAATTTAAAATGCAACAACACATTTATTCACTTGGTTCAGACAATTTCTTAATTAGATTCTGCCTCAAATAGCATCCATTCCATTTTATTTGTTTATTTATGGCCAAACCAGCAATGCAGTGGGCTGCTTCTTATTTTTCTATACACTATCAAATATTCCACCAGTTTTTAGCGGACTTATTGAAATCAATATGCGTGATGCAAACAGCCACGGTCTTCCAGAATGTTTTTACTCTGGCTGAAAATCTACATTAAATCATAAATATGAGACCACTTGCATAAATAATGCTTTTAAGTGTAAGTTATAAGATGCTATTTGCTGTGCAGGGCTATTATAGAAGCAGATTTCTGCGTGCTGACTGAGAATCATATGAACCCTGAAACTCTGGTTTACACGCATTTAGGTCCTCGTCTGGTTTTTAGTGTAGGAACCTTATTGTCTCCTCTTTGGTTTTTAAAGAGGATGTATTTTTTAAATTTCTTTACCTATCATAAAAGCAGTGTGCTCTGGAACTGTTTGCAGCTTTAGAAACATATTCATGAAATCATTTGCAACGTCATTAGACCTGGGCATCTGGGGCTTCAGCCTTGGATCTCACAAAAGAACACATTTTTACTTGTCTGTTAAAAAGATGCATTCATTTTCGTCAATTGAATAAAAACAAAACTGAAGTAATAATCTTTGGACCAATAGAGGAGAGATCAGAAGTTAGCACACCAGACCTGAAACCTGGGAGTAGTGATGGACTCAGACCTGAACCTCCAAAAGCATCTAAAGACAGTTACAAGGTCGGCTTTCTATCACCTGAAGAACATTTCTAGGATTAAAGGACTGATGTCTCAGCAGGATCTTCAAAAACTAAACTTATAAAACTAATCTGTTTATCTTTACTAGAATTGATTACTGCGATGGTGTTTTCACAGGTCTGCCTAAAAAGTGGATCAGACAGCTGCAGCTGATCCAGAACGCTGCTGCCCGCGTCCTCACTAAGACTAAGAAAGTAGAGCACATCACCCCAGTTCTGAAGTCCTTCCACTGGCTCCCTGTATCTCAGAGAATAGACTTTAAAATACTTCTGTTAGTCTATAAATCCCTAAATGGCTTAGCACCTAAATACATCACAGACTTGTTATCAGTGTATCAACCATCCAGACCACTAAGGTCTTCTGGCTCCAGCCTTCTCTGCAGAACCAGAACCAGAACCAAACTCGGAGAAGCAGCATTTAGTTCCTATGCTCCATTGATCTGGAACAAACTTCCAGAAAACTGTAAAAGTTTTCTGATTTATTTCTTTTTTCTTTTCTTTTTTTTTCTCGATTCACTGTGTATATGTGGATGCATTGTATATGCCTCATGCACCTTTTCTTCCTTTTGGCACCTTCTTTTGATTATTGAGCCGATGTGACACGTGAATTTCTCCTCTGTCAGATCAATAAAGTCTATTGTATCTTATATTAAAAGTGCTGAAAGCCTGAGTTCTTTTAAATCAAGGTTAAAATCACATTTGTTAAACTGTTAAACTGTTTTACTGAAACATTATTAGTTCAACTTTGTAGTCCAGCTGTTTTTAATATTTGCTTTTAGATTCCATTTCCCATATTTTATTTAGTTTAATTTTTCTACATTTTATTCCAACTTGCTTTTATTCTGTTTCCATTTTCCTATATTTTGAATCATGTAAAGCACTTTGCATTGTGTTTGTACTGAAATTTGATATAGAAATATATCTCCCTTGCCTTGCATTGCCATTAAGCCCTCAAATGACATGAGAATTAATTTTATTTAAATAAAAAAAGATTTGTATCTAATGCATTCTATGTAATCCGTACATGCTCCACTATAATCTACCCATGAGTCAGAAGAAAAAGGAAGACTGAAAAATTTCAGCACATGCGACACACTGACTACGCAAGGACGGACTGGCAGTCCAGCGTCATTTAATAGTAAAATAGGTTTACAACAGTGGATGTGGCTCATTTCACCGTGCCTGACTTAGATTGGGCTAATTGTAAAATATGGATAATCAGTTATATTCACCCAGCAAGACATGAGGTGGAGCATTTTCAGGATCATTATTAGGAACAGAGAGCAGGGTGAATTTCACCTGAGCAACAGGTAAGTTCTGGCTATGCTAAAAAACCTGATGTGATCCTCTCTGTGAACTTCTAGCTGATTGATTGATTGATTCTTTTGTGAAGTGAAAATCTAAGCTTTTATTCCCAATACAGCTAAACACATTAAAAGATCCTAAAGATCTTGTCATTACTGCAGCACCTGTAGACAGAAAAGGTGTTGCTCAATAAACCAGGTAAATATAGCACATCTACGTGTTCCAGTAAGTCATATTAAATCTGTTTTATTTTTCTGAGTGATATATGTAGTATTATACTAAACAATTTAAATAAGGATCAGTATTTACTAAAAGTGAAACATTCCTGCCATCTTGCAGGTTCATAATAACTGAAATAGTAATACTGATAAAAGGATATAACATAAGATTAAAAGTCCAAAGAACGGTCTAGGATGAAACTATGTTAGACTTAAAGACTTTACCAAGGTACACGTTCACACGCCAAGCCGGGCATACCCGGTATGATGTTTTCAGTCGTTGTACTCATATAGAGCTCAAACTGTAGGACGAAACCGCAGAGTTTTAAAGTTCACAGCTCACCGGATCTGTTCTGTTGAAGGAGGGGAGAGGTGGCCTAGTGGTTAGAGCAGTGTGCTTGCGCTCTGAGAAGGTTGCAAGTAGCTGGTTTGATCCCCACAACCTGCACTCTGGGTCCCTGAGCAAGACCCTCAATCCCTGATTGCTCTCCAGGCACCGCACAGTGGCAGCTCACTGCTTCCCAAGGGGATGGGTTAAGATGCAGAAGTGAATTTCTCCATTGTGAGATCAATGATGTTCAATTAGTATTACTGTACAGCTCTGATGCGATCTGGCTGCTCACATTATATGTCCAAAAACCACGTCAGACTCAGCCCTGTAGAGAGATGGCGCTTGTTGGACTCGTCTATCCGGAAGCCAAATGTAAACAGTAGAAGAAGAAAAAGACGAAAGTGTCAATGCTCACTGTTAAATGTGAGGCTCACTAGAACAAAACGCGCTGCCTTGGCAATTCAACGAGTTGCTCCTCTGTTGTTTGATTCCATGTCACACGTACCGCCGCCATGCTTCTCTCCACTCCTGTGTTTTCATCTAAGAAGAAAAAGAATTCCCTTTTTTGCAAATGTTCAGTATGCAAGGTTGGGGGAAATCGGCTCGTAGACGTTCGTATTTCCGCTTCAACAGCAGGAGGCGCTCACCATCACCACACGAGGGCTGACTGAATTTAAAACATGTTTGATTTTCATCCGACTGTACAATTCCTGATCGGGAGGTGGTCATGAGAGACAGCCCCCCCCCCCCCCCCCCCCCCCTTAACCACTGTATACGACATGATGCAGCTGAAACTCGGCCCGATCCAAAACAATTCTCGCACAACTGAAGAATCGGCACAAAAAGGGGGAAAAAAAATCGTACAGTGTATGACCGGCTTTAGCTACTTTGATATGCTGCCGTATTATCATGCATTTTGCATGAGTTTTTAACTTGAATATTTCATTTTTTTTTTTTTTACCTGGGTATGCCATATAATCTATATGTCTCACTCTTGGACCTCTTTGCAGACAGACACTTGGAAGCGGCATAGTAGAATAAAAGGTGACTTAATACTTAAAGGAGCAATAAGAGTTTTTTTCACCACTACGTGGAGCTTGAGCACTGTTGTAGACCAAAACAAGATGTAGAGGCTTGGAATTTTGTAGAGGTAAAAACAGGCACCCCACATATTTTTTTCTTAATTATTTGCTTTACATAGAATTCGTATAATACCATTTTAACTTGAAATGAGTAACCGCTATATCTATGCTTGCCACCAGGGGGCAATACGCAAGTGATAGAGCGTAGAGCTGCGCACTGGCCGAGGAAGAATAAATCCTCTCATTGAAAAGTGATCATCAGCTCAACCCGTGTGCTGTCTTTATTCTTTATCACAGGTTATGGTCAACAACATCTTGTAGGTTTTGCAACCTACAAGATGTTGTTGATTATGTAGTTGCATGTGGCAAAAGGTGAAACGGTTTTGGTGAGAGATATTTGTGTTTTGAGTAAATGAGTGTTGAAGCTAACATGCTAAAGCTAACGGCAATGCATAGGAACACAAGGTGGACATGCTAATCTTAACCAGTTATGGTTTTGCAAACCTTATGAGTATTAAACTATAAATTTATAAAATATTTTTCATTCAATATCACAGTTAAGGGTTGTTTTGTCACTGAGATTGACATATTTTTGGGTTATTTCCAACCACCATAAAATGTTATTGCAATCCAGTAAATGTCAGCTAAGTGTTACAGGTCCTGAGTATCAGGGCTCCAGCAACAGTGAATGCGCAATCTGAGAAATAAAAACAGCAATGAATCAATGATGCTTTGCATTCGGAATCCAGATTACGTCTGACGCGAACAGGAAGTCCGTCATCTAAACCAACCCGGAAACCGCGTCCCCCGATCAAAGATTCCCTCTTACTACTGTTACATTTTTAGAAATATTCCTCAGGAAAGTGCAAAATATGGCAACCAGCTATGCCAAAATATAACAGAAAATTATTTTGTTTCTACAAAATAAATATATAAAAAACAAATACATAATAACAACCAAAAACATGGGGTGACATTTTTAGGTGCACCACACACTCCCCAACATAAAAGGTGGCTCTCGACATGAAAAAGTCGGAGTTACCATTCTCAAAGCAATAAACAATTGACTATTCACAAAACAATCTAATACTCTATGCCTTTAAGGCACATTTCTCAGTACACAAAATTTGCAGGCACTGTATAAGGCACTTTCATTGCATAAGGCACAGTCTGATGAGAGATGTAGGGATGTCCTGGCACTGGTTGCATTACCCACACTGGAAGAGCTTGTAACCCACACAGTCCAACCTGACCAACAGCGGTTTGCGGCTGATAAGAGGGCTGACCCATTGTGTGGTAAGTGAGTGTTTGAGGTGGTCTCCTTGTCCGTGCTGACCTCCTCAGGGACCCCTCCAGAGTTGGTACATGCTCCTCCTGCTCAGTGTCAATTTCAAGTTCTTGTCCTCTCTGTTCATCGTCACTTTCAGGGTTTGGGGCAAGTCCATTCCCATTTGAATATGGATACGCGGTAGCTCCATCACCATTTCCAGGGTGTGGCGGTGAGTGCCAACCTTGGTCCATAGTTGTGAGAACTCGATCTGGTGCTGGATGAGTTTGAGCGACTTCTTCCTGTGGCCTGGTTGTTACTGGGACTCTGAGCCAATAACGTGTCCCCGAGTCACTTTCCGAATCCGAGGTGTCACTTTCCACATTACTCTGGCCGATCCTAACTCTTGCCTTGGTTTTCATGTGTGCTTTACCCCTTCCGTGGTCCACAGTTACAGGTAGGTCGTTCACCAGGTGTAGGAGGTTTCTGTGGAGAACCCTGGTTTTCTGCGCATTGTTCTCAGGATAAACCTTGTATATGGGACTGTCATTAACCTGCTCCTTGACGATGTACACTGTCTGTTCCCAATATGACCTGAGCTTTCCAGGCCCACCTCTTTCTCCAAGGTTGCGAACTAACACTCTGTCGCCGGGCTCTAAGACAACTCCTCTCACGTGTTGGTCATAATATCTTTTCCCACGAGCACTTGATTTCTGACTGTTGTCGGTAGCAATGCGATAAGCTTCTTTCATCCTCCTTGCCCACTTTTGCATGTATCCATGAGGCGTTTCACTCTCTTTCTCAGTATCAAGTCCAAACAGGAGGTCCACCGGTAAACGAGGGTGCCGTCCAAACATCAGGAAATGTGGGGAAAACCCTGTGGCCTCATGTCTTGTGCAATTATATGCATGAATAACTTGGGGCAAAAAGTCTTTCCAGTTATTCTTTTTCGTTTCCTCAAGAGTTCTCAGCATTTGCAGTAAAGTGCGGTTAAATCGCTCAGCTGGGTTTCCCTGTGGGTGGTACGGTGTGGTACGGGAATGGGAGACACCTGACAGTTGTTGTAGACCCTTGAACAGTGAGTTCTCAAATTCACGGCCCTGGTCATGGTGCAGCCTAGCAGGATAACCAAAGCGAGGAATGAAGTCACTGTACCGTCTCTCTGCAGCAGTCTTTGCTGACTTATTCCTGGTCGGCCACGCCTGCGCAAAGCGAGTAAAGTGGTCAACTGCGACAAGGATGTATTCATAATCACCCTGGCTCTTTTCCAAGTGCATATAGTCAATAGACACTAGCTCCATGGGTGCACTAGAACTGATGCTCCCCATGGGTGCCCTCACATGTACAGCAGGTTTCTTCTGTTTTATACAGGGACATCGTCTGGTTACATAAGCTTCAATGTCTTTTTTCATAAAGGGCCAGTAGAAGCGGTCCCTGGCTAGGCTAACAACTCTTTCGACTCCGAGGTGACCCATATCATTGTGAAGGTGTTTGAGCACCAAAGGCCTGTACTCTGCAGGAAGGACGAGCTGTCGTCTGCCCCCAGCTTCCCTGTATAGTAGGTCATTCTCAACTTTCAGCTTTCCCCACTCACGCATAAGCCTCCTCACTAACCCATCAGCCTCTTGCCGATCTCTGTCAGTTAGTGTTGTTTTTGTCCCCTTTAGCCTGAGTAGTTCTTTTGTTGTACCATCGTGTCTCTGTGCTCTTACTAGCTCTTGGTGACTGATGCTAGGTAAGGCTGATTTGTCTGCTCCATTGTCCTGAGCCAGATTTAAAGCAGCTACATAGGCAACGTCACTTTTCTTTGCTGCCTCGCTCCCTTCCCATGTTGCACAAACAATGTCTCGGCTAAGCTCCTCGGTACACTCCCCAACGTAACTATCAATATCCAGAGGGAGACGTGACAGAGTGTCAGCATCGACATTGACCCTACCAGGCCGGTACTTGATGTTAAATCTGAAATCTGCAAGCTCTCCTACCCACCTGTGTCCTGTGGCATTCAGCTTTGCAGTGCTCATTACATACGTCAAAGGATTATTGTCTGTGTACACAGTGAACTCTGGGGCATAAAACAAATAATCCCTGAACTTTTCGCATATGGCCCACTTAAGAGCCAAGAACTCTAGTTTACCAGAATGTAAGCAGTAGTTCTTTTCTGCAGGCGTCAGGGTTCTTGAACCGTAGGCGATGACCCTTAGTTTTCCACCCTGCCTCTGATATAACACAGCCCCGAGCCCTTTCTCACACGCGTCAGTGTGTAGGCTAAATGGCAGTTCGAAGTTGGGATACGCGAGCACAGGTGGATCAGATAGAGTGTCAATGAGTTGTCTAACGATGTGGCTGTGTTCACCTGTCCAACAGATAGGAGTCTTGGACGGCAGCTGAGCGCTTCTGCCTTTCTTGGACTTGCTCTGTGTTTTTTCAGGCCCCCCCTTGACTTGAAGGAGACTGTACAAAGGTTTGGCGATTCTGGAGAAATCTTGAATGTAGGCTCGATAGTAACTGAGAAATCCAAGCAGTTTCCGTAACTCACCCACATTTGTTGGTTCCTTCTGACTGAGTGTCTTGACGGCTTCATAATCCTTTGGATCGATCCGGACTCCAGTCTCTGAGACCAGCCTACCCACATATCTGACCTCTGCTTTGAACAGCTCGCATTTGGTTGGGCGGAGTTTAACTCCATGTTGTTGCAGAGCTCGAAGGACTTTACGCACCACCTCCACATGTTCAGTAAAGCTTTTTGAATAACAGAGGATGTCATCCAAATAAGGGATACAGCAGTCATCACGTAGTGCGTTTAGCATCTCTTCCATGCTGCGTTGGAAGGCAGCAGGGGCATTACTGAGGCCAAAGGGGATTCTTACCCACTCATAGAGTCCCCAGGGTGAGATGAAGGCAGTCATGTGACGGGATCCCTCAGCCATGTACCCCTGGTGGTAAGCTTTCCCTTGGTCGAGAATGCTGAACCAGCTGTGGCCGCCTAGGGTATCCAGAAGATCTTGGATGCGTGGCAGTGGATGCCTGTCAGGCACGGTTTTCTGGTTTAAAAGTCTGTAATCGATACAAAGTCTCAGTGTGCCATCCCGTTTCCTCACACATACTACAGGCGCAGAAAAGGGTGACTTTGATTTGACTATCCAACCTTTAGCAAGCAAGTCTTGGATGTATTCTTTCACCTCTTTGTATAACGGCTTGGGGATGGATGTGTATGTGCGTTGAACTGGAATATCATCTTTCAGCTTGATGGTCATGTTCAAACTTGTAATATTCCCAATGTCACAATCATCTCGAGCGAAGGCATTTGATTCATCAAACAACATTTGCTTTACCTCTGTTTGTTGCTCTGGTGTTAGGTGGCTGATGTCCACTGGGGGATGCCAGCGAGCGGTGTTGGACAACTCCTGGTCGTGGCTGACCTCGGATACTGGGCCAACACTACAGGTGGAGACTGGTGCTGTTTCGGCAGGATCATTAGGATTGTCTGTCTCGACGATTTTTGCAATTGGCTCGATCAAACCCAAAACTGTTGAGCTAGCTAGAGTCACAGTTTGGCTGGAATAGTTTGACACAGGTACTTTGACATATGGCCTGTCGGTCTTCTCTATCTGTAAAAGTCCTGCTCCAATGCTGAGTTTTTCTAGGCAGACATCGAGTCCAGGTTCAAACAACACAAGTGACTCTGTAGAGCTGATACTTTCTGGGACCCTACACTTGATGTAAGCCACCTGACTAGGGTGAATCGTGCCCCCTTTAAAGCCCACTTTTATAGTAGCTGACTCAATTACAGGACGTTTTTGGGTCTGGATGAAACTTACTAGAGTGCTCACAGCCGTAATGTCTATCCCCATAGCCCTGCCAATGAGTTCGATAAGTTTGTAGTTCCCCCCATTATCTTTAATGAATTCATGAATCACATTAAAGCCTACTATGGGTTTCTCAATCCTGAGGCGACTCACAAGGAAAGGTACACGTATAGACAGGTCTGGGTCATTATTGCCCTCTAGATTGACTACAATCTCCACCCACCCATCATAAGGTACTGAATCTCCTGTGACTGCTTTCACATTAAGGTCATCATCCATTAGTTCACTTAAGGGCCTAACCTGTTGCCCAGGCAGGTACCTATTTAGCCATGCATGATCTAGAAGACTTACCCCAGCTCCGGTGTCTAATACCACTGTTACTAGGTAACCTGCCATCATACATTTGAGAAGGGATTGGCGGCCAACCAAAGGAGCAACTCGGCCACGGAGTGTCTCTTTGTCAACGGTTTCTTGTGTGTTTGTGCCACTCTCCTTTCTGTAACTTTTGGTTTTGGACATTTTCTTTGTGTGGGACTGCTGAGATCCGCCGATCAGAGGTGGTCCCTCTGCCCTGATCGTCTCCAGTTTCCCGACGGTTTGGTCTTTTTTAGGCACCCGACAGAACGATGCCCTTCCTCTCCGCAAGTAAAGCAGTGATTACAGTTTGGATTGGCCTGGGAAGCACAACTCTGACAGCTCTTTCTTTCCCTTGGTAGCTTCTTTTCATGTTGAGATTTGGCATTCACCTGCTCCGGTGCTGAAACTAGCGAGGTCATGGCCTTCAGGCTTTCCATAGCCTTTGTCAGCGCCTCCACTTGGGCACTGAGTCTTTGGAGTGTGGAGTCATTGTTCATCAGGCTTACATTCACATTGTCTTTTGTTTTCTCCTTTGACTCAATGTTTGTTGCATGGGCTTGACTCACCTTCAGGGTGGGATGTCGGCCAAGTCTGCGCTTCCGCTCACTTTCTTCCGTTGTGGTCTTTATTACTTGACGGAGAAGTGCTTCATCACTGACCATGGGGTCACTTAGCAGGATCTTGAGGTCTCGCCAAACACTCTCATACTTCTCGCCTATGCCCTGACAGATGGTGTTGAGAAAAATGCACTGGATTGTGGATGGATCATACCTGACAACTGAGTCTGGTTGTCTGAGTGAAAACAGGATCTTTTGCTTCAGTCCAATCATTTTGTATAGGAACTGCTGCGGTGTCTCACTCTCATGCTGCTTAGCGCACATCAAATCTTGGAAAAGCTGTGTGGTATTTTTTTCACCCAAGTGAGACTGCAGAAAACTTTTAAGTTCAGACACTGTGAGATCCTCTTTTATGGTTAACATATCTCTGAAGTTACCTGGCTTAATAGAACGTAGCACTCCTCTAATAACCTCATTTGGAGTGTGATTCTCCCTGAGACCCTCGTCCATCTGCTTACAGATGCTGTTATAACTCATTTCTGATGTTGTGTCACTTATCATTCCCCCATGCACTTTGAATTCTTTGCGGGACAGCAGTGGCAGATCTCTCATGGCAATCATACTCTACCCAGCATGACTTGGAACGTCCTCCGGATGAGGGACAGTGTGTCGGGGTGAACACCACTGTTGAGGCATTGGGAATGATGCCCCTCTTGCAGGTGGTGGACGTGGTGCCTGAGTTTGCTGCTGGCTGAGGGATTGGCTGGGACGAGAGGGTAATGAACTCAGTCTCTCTGGGTCTGGTTCAGCTGCAGTCGCCAAAGTTTGGTTTGACTGAGCCTGAATATTATCATACTGGGCCAGTAATGTCTGTAAATTTGGGTCAGAGTTCTCTTGTGGCTGAAACAGGTGAACAGCTTGCCCACTAGTACTCGCTTCAGGTTCGAAGGACACTGAACTGTGGCCTCGACCCATCAGGGCCCCGTCTATAATGCATTCAAGCCGTTTTAGCAATGGTAAGCCCTGGTCCTCCCGGTCCAAGATTGTTGGACATGTCAGATAGTTAGTCAAATACTCAACACAACTCTCTTCATCATCACGAATCAGCTGACTAGAATCCAGTCCTTCAACGTCTCCAAGAGAAGTTGCAATGAGGTGAGCTTCACTACCACTTAGCTGGTGTAACTTCTTTTTGATGCTCCAAAGTAACTGTTTTCTCTCGCCGGACGACATCTTTACTGGCTTTGGATGCTTGGGCCTGCAGTGCTGCACTCTCTAGGCTAGGACACCTTTCTCACCGGGAACTGGCCTCTCTGCTGCACACTGGGTCGCCCTGGCACCAAGTCCAGTCGCGAGCGGTCCTGAAGTTCAATATCACTGGATCAGCGGTCACCTATGGACATTTGGCGTGCTGATCCCGAGACGAGCCCCCACAATCTGTTACAGGTCCTGAGTATCAGGGCTCCAGCAACAGTGAATGCGCAATCTGAGAAATAAAAACAGCAATGAATCAATGATGCTTTGCATTCGGAATCCAGATTACGTCTGACGCGAACAGGAAGTCCGTCATCTAAACCAACCCGGAAACCGCGTCCCCCGATCAAAGATTCCCTCTTACTACTGTTACATTTTTAGAAATATTCCTCAGGAAAGTGCAAAATATGGCAACCAGCTATGCCAAAATATAACAGAAAATTATTTTGTTTCTACAAAATAAATATATAAAAAACAAATACATAATAACAACCAAAAACATGGGGTGACATTTTTAGGTGCACCACATAAGCACAGTTCACATGGTTAAAGTTGCCATTCAAACATTTGAAAAGTATTAGTAATTCATGATGCGATTCAAATAAGCCCATGGGTTATGATATAAAAAATGTAAATGTGTTTGCATGTTAAAAACTAGAATTTATTAAAAAAGACATATTATAAATACTGCATTTCATTTAATGATAAAAATGCTAAAAAATGTAAATATAGTGGGAACAGTGTGATGCATAGGAAAATTGATTCATGATTAACAAAGTGTATTTTAAGATGTTGATTCTGGACCTAACTAGGGTCACATAACTAGTCAATATGGACATTTAGATAATTAAAAGGTTACTAAAAGTTTGATGTCATGTTGATTTGAGGAAGAATAAATTCTCTCATTGAAAAGTTATCAGCTCAACCCGTGTGCTGTCTTTGTTCTTTATCACAGATAACATATGCCCTCTTAGCTGAGCCTTGGAGGAGTAACAAAGACGTGCATCAAGCCACGCCTCTCTCTGTCTCCGCTCCAACACTCGGCGGCACCCATTTCTTACAAACATTTAACAAGCAACCAGTTCTTTCTATTTCTTGAACTTCTCAGTGAGGTGGACACCAATGACAGCCAACACCATGATGATCAGACCGACCACCATCACTACACAAATGGAGACTCCAGAGAGCCCGTCTGCATCTGCAACAGGAAAGCCTCCATTTACAACCTCGTCTCACCGGGAAAACATCTGATAGCCACATTTGTTACTTTTTTTTTGTTGGTAAATCTCAGACTTACCAATATACTGGTAACAAAGGAGATCAGTCGCGGTTTTCTTCTCTGACCAGCTGACCCGGTTGCTATGATTACAGACAATCGATAAATTTGACAGGCAGACATGGAGAGAAGCACCGGATTTAGTGGCCTTTGACTTCTCTCCTCCCTCCTGATGGCAGGTTTTGGTGGTACATCTGAAAATGCTGCTGATGTCTAAGTCCTCAGTGATGCATGTAACTGTGAGGTTACAGGAGGAAGAGGCGCTGGACACGGAGTCAACGACCAGATCGACTGGACTCACTGGATCTGAGGAGGGAGAGTCAGGGCGAGAACCATTGGAGGCATGAAAGCAAAGTAGTCACATGTAGAACAGTTTTTCATTTGGACCAAATGTCAGACGGAGCCCGGGGGGCAGTCATGCAAAAACTGCCACTGTAAAGGATACATTTTTGTTCTACCAAAGTAAATGTTATACATTCAGTAAATAATAACCCTACCTTGAACTGTGACGTTGTACTCAGTCAGTGTTTGCTTTGAAGCTGCTGTTACGACTGCCGTATAAAGTCCACTGTCGGATTTCTGGAGGTTCTTTAATTTAATTGAGTGTTTTTGTCCTAAAAGTTCGATTCTTCCGGCGTAAACCTCGTGGATCTTTGGTTCTCCGTTTGAAAAGAAAGACACCAGCACATCATTTGAAACAAATTTCCATAAGAAGAAGTGAAGATCCTGGGGTATATCCGCTTCTGAGACATTAAGAAAAACATCGCCACCCGTCTGCACAAACACAGTCGAAGCATCGATTCCTGTGAGATAAAAGACACGCAATAATATCAATTTTAATATCAATAAATACATTTTTTTTCAAGTCCTTGAAAAAGCCATGTTGAGTTTACATTTTGATTCATGAATATAAGTCTTGTGAAATTTATCTAGAATTGCTATAAATTGTGTTTTCATCTGAAAAAATACCTTCTCTGAAATAATTTTAACACTGTTATTATAACAGCAAATCTTTAGGCTGAAAAATTAAATAACTGTTAAATGAATAAAAAAAAATTCTCTTCTTGTATCCCGTATTTATATGGTCAAAGAAATGTTACATTGTTTTTTAATTCTAATTTTTGTTTATTCAGAATATAATTGTATTTTATCATCTCCTACCTGGCGCCTTTATAATAATCAGCAGAATCAGAAATAAAGACATCATAAACTGTCAGAGTTCAAATCTTTTACTGTCTGACAGCAAAATGTTGAGCAGGAAATAACGATCTTGCAGAACATGAGAAATGCATCACATTTGAGCTCTTCCTGTCCAAAACCACCACCAGTCACACGTTCCTGTCTAGTTTTAAAACCACTCACCTTTATGTTGTCGTCTTAAATGCTGCAGCTTCCCTTTGTTCAAATGGTACCTTTACTTTTTCCATTTAAACGTTTCTGGACTTCTTCCATTACAACATGAAACGGAGACAGCCACCAAAACAAATTAAAACATTTGAGAAGTTTTTAAGACATGTCCAGGCCCCCGTAAAAAAAATTCAATCTTTCAATTTAGTTTTAGAACCTAAATATATAAATAAAATTATTTATTTATTAATGACAAAGCATTTCATCGTCGTTTGATATTTATTAAAGATTATAGATTGTGTTTTTCCTCTCTTCACTCCAATAATGTCAGAGGCCCTGACACCCAATATGTCATGAAAATAAATAAAGATTTAATTCCTGTTCCTCTTGAACCTTTTGGTGAGCACTTGGAGTTTGTTTCAGCAGTCATTAAGACACAAACAGTTCAAAACATGAAAACTGGTAAGCATGGTCTAAAACCGCCGCTGGATCTCTGTAAAATAAATCAGGCAGAGCTCCAAAGTCGTAGTACCAGAGTTCTGACCAACACTCGCTGAATAGCGAGCATTGCGAGAATAACTTGTGTTCTCATGCATTGAACAGGTTCTCTGTCGATAAAGAGATTCAGAAACCTTGTTCATGGTCTATAAAGCACTGGATGGTCTTGGACCTAACTATATATTTCAGTTTGTGGTCAGTAATGAACAATGTAGACCCCTCGGGTTGAACCGTCTTTACTCTGTGTCCAGAACTAAACAGGAAGTAGTATTTAACTTCTATGCTGCTCGGGTCTGAGACAAACTTCCTGAAAACCTGAGATCTAGAAACTGTTAGTTCCTTTAAGTTAGGACTGAAAACATTACTGTTTAACCCATAAAAGGCCAACGATTGTGGTTCCTTTTTTTATCATATCATAGCTATTTCTGTGTGTAATTTTGCATTTTAATGAGATTATTACTTTATACGTTGTGTTTTTTGTTTTGTTTTTAATGTCTTAAAGAGTTCCTTTATTTTCTTGTAAAACCTTTTAATAATTTGTGCTATACAAACAAACTTGCTTCACAAAAGTTATTTCAACTTATGTTTCGTTTAGGGAGTTCTTCAAACTTTAATCACACTAGCTGCAACAAAGCAAGTTTATCAGACGTAGTTTTGTAAGTTGCAATCGGTCGCAAGGACAAGAGATCGTGAAGTTATTCAAAAGGTTGGTGAAGATTCTCAGTCATCAAGGCCATGATTAATAAAAAAAGTTAAAAAATAAAATGACTGGACTATTCTGAAGCTTCAAAGTAGAAGTCCAATCGTTTTATTATTATTATTATTATTATTATTATTATTATTATTATTATTATTATTATTATTATCTTTTTAGATTATTCAAAAGGACATTTTTATGCATATGTTTCTAGGAAACCACATCTAACTTTATCCGAATTAACATTTCATGAATTTTAGGAAACTGGAGAAAACAAAATGTCGCAGGTTATCATGGGAAAACGCTGACCACTGTGCACGCTCCTTAACCGTCAGCCGGGGGAGAACCCGGCCAGCAGCGATGTGGGAGGAGTGTTCTGTTTTTATTCTGGTGCATTTATCTAATTTATTTATTGACGGATCTGCTTACAAAAGAAGGTCTCGCCCCCCTCTTTCACAGGTAATTTTATAAAATTAATGACTTAAAAACATTTTGGGATTCTTTCAGTTATAATAAATAAATAAACAAATAAAACAAACTGGGGAAAAACATATCAAGTAGGGCTTATTATATGCAAACCTACAGACTAAGGCAGTGGTCCCCAATCCTGGTCCTCGAGGGCCGGTGTCCTGCAACTTTTATTTGTTACTCTGCTTCAACACACCTGAGTCAAATAATGAGGTCATTAGGAGGACTCTGGAGAACTTGACAGCTCACTAGGGAAGTAAGTCAGGTGTGTTGGATCAGGGACACATGTAAAACCTGCAGGGACACCGGCCCTCGAGGACCAGGATTGGGGACCACTGGACTAAGGTAATCATATAACTACCTGGAATTACAAATGAAACCCTGGAATTGGACAAAAAAATTATGTTACTAAATAAAGCTTGGAAGTTGACTTTCCTTCACACGTTTCTTCAAAACAAACAGCTCTTTTGAGAAGTAATACAATATACTTTAAGGAAATAAAGCACTTTTTTTGTGTCTAAATGGTTAGAAGATGGGTAGACTACTTCAACTCTGTTAACTGTTTTTTCTCAGTGTAATACTACTAGTCTACTACTACTACTACTACTACTACTACTACTAATAATAATAATAATAATAATAATGTGTATGACCATTTTATACACTGACTTTATTAATTAAGACACATTTTTTTTATTCCGACCTGATATGTTTACATGAGCCACATCGTTGTAGAAGCGTTAGATCTGACCGGGGATCAGGCGTTACACCATTTTTCTGCGTCAACCTGACGCGCCGTTTACCGGTGTGCAATCCACGCCCTCTCGTTGCACCGGTGGACAAATGGTGCGCACGCAGAGCTCTGCGGTGCATAAAATCAGTTCCTGGTCCAACAGCTTGTGCCTCCTCTTACTGCAGGACACCGATCGGTGGTGTCAGATATGCTTGGCTGGAGTCGGTCCTCTGCGTGTGAAGCTGTGGGGATTGAGGTGAGTTTTTAATGCAGCTGAATGTCCTGTTGGCTATGGGGTGCCAAATGTAAAATTTCAGATAAAATTCTATAGCTGATATATTTTGATTATTTAGCTCACTTTTCTCACATTTAACTCCCTTTTCTCACATTTAAGACAGAAATTCACAATAAACAAGATCTTATATGCAATTGTCAACAATATGTTTATAAAGTAAAACAAATAGTTAAATGTTAAATCTAAATGTTAAATCTATATCTAAATGTTAAATCTATATCTAAATGTTAAATCTATATCTAAATGTTAAATCTAAATGTTAAATCTATATCTAAATGTTAAATCTAAATGTTAAATCTAAATCTAAATGTTAAATCTAAATCTAAATGTTAAATGTTATATCTAAATGTTTGGAAAATATGCAAATTTACCACGCCCCCTATCGGGTTCTCGCCCACACCACCGACCTTGGATCAGCCATGAGATCCATCTGTGGAGGACACGGTAAACATGCCGCACAGACGGCTGACAAGGCAACTTCCTATAACTATATAACTTTCTCCCTTTAACGGCAAAGTTTCTTGTTTTAATGAGAGACTTATCTTGCTTAAACGACATAATTTTCGTCTCATAACAACGCAACATAACCCGGCATCAGCTCGCGGGATATTTGACTGTCATGGAGAAGAGGAGAGACGGAGGGGCGCCTTTTATTACTTTTTAAGAAGTCGTCATTTTTCGGAGGAATGTATTTCTGCACTGAGGAGTGACAAGGTAAGTCATAAATATACAGTAAGTCCTCTACTTGAAATTTGACCAATTCGGCAGTTATTTATAGTTAACAACTCTGCTTTGGATACACTTGCATTACTGTAGTACAGTCTCTGGCTCTGTTTACACGGTGAAAACAGGTTTGCGTTGCCTTTGTACTCTCCATTTACACACTACAAGGTTTAACTGGTGCTTAGGGGGGGCGTTCAGCTATAGCTGTGGGTTTATTTACAACAGTTTGCAGCCGAAACAGTCCTCCGCCAGCCGCTGCTTTCTTCTTCTGGGCAATTTGACGCGGAGCTTCAAAAATCACAGCGCTACTAGTGGTGCGGCATGGGAATTGCACCGTTTAAGTACTCTGTAAACAGGGCCTGTGACTGCAAATGTTCTACATGAATGTTAATGAGATAGAGATAAGGATAAGCAGCTTAATATTTTTAAAAACATGTCATGCATTTAATCATAAATTCTGCTGTAAAGATTAATAATCATGTGCTTAAAAGAGTCTTTTTAGTTTTTTACGGTTTTTATATTAACCATAATTTCATTGTGCTTGTAGACTGACATATCAGCTATAGCAAGCATGGATGAGAGCTTGGCCATCTATATTCCCACCTATGCTGACAGAATTGCCACCCAGAGATTTTGCTTCGAGTTCCAAGGAAAAGGTGAAAGAGATGCCCTTCAACAGACGTGGCTTGAAAAACTCTTTACATGCACATCTTCATGGAAAAAGTCCAATTTGATCTAAAATGTTTTTGGTTTCAGGTAATATCACTATGTAATATATTTAAAAAGAAAGCTTACTATTTGACTCAAAATGTGTTTTCAATATGTTTTCAAGAACATATGGAAGTGAGCCACAATAGAGTCAGTTAGCTTTTGTTTTTGTTGACAAAGATATAGAGCAAAAATACTGATTAAAAAGATTACTCCAACAACATTGTGAAATACAAGTGTTTGAAGTGAAATTATTGCTGTTGCTATTAAGCTTCTTTAAGGTAAAAAAATTTAAAGCATGTGTTAAAACTGTACTTACTTTTCTTTCCATAGGGCATTATTTTTCTTTTATATTCTTTAAAGTTGATTGTAAAATAGATAAATGCTTTGAGCGCAATAGTGCCCAGATTTCTAACGACTTTTGTCATATGTAAAAGGATTTTCTCATGTTCAATTTTGAGATCCATGTATTCATCTTTTTAATACTCATAGATTATGTTCTAGTTAGGTCATTATCTGGAGGTAGAGAACTTCCTTTCAAAAGGATCTTTCAGAGAACTTGTTAAAGGTACTTTTAATGTATGTTCATCTGTGAGTTGATGTAACATTGCAATATAATGTTATGTTTCTAAGGAAAGAATGAGTTGGTTTGATCACAAACCATTGCACTTTATTTTGTAATGGGTTTTTACCAAAGATTCATTAAAAGTTTTCATGTTGCACATAAGCATAGGCACTTTATTTTTCATCTCATTTGACCATATCATCATTGTCAAACAGTACATACAGTTGTGGTCAAAAGTGTACATACACTTGTAAAAAAATCATAATGTTATGGCTGTCTTGAGTCTTCAATAAGTTCTACAACTCTTATTTTTCTGTGATAGAGTGATCGGAACACACATGTTTGTCACAAAAAACAGTCATAAAGTTTGGTTCTTTCATAAATCTGTTGACTTCTCATGAGCCCTATTTAAATGGGCTCATGAGAAGTCAACAGCTGTAGTCAATCAGAATCACTTAGAAGAAGTGAAGAGGCCATGACATGAAGCTAATTTGATTGACACCACTCGCTACATCACCAAAGTTGACAAATTTTGTTGCTGTATGTATATTTTTGACCCAACAGATTTGGTGACATTTTCAGCAGACCCATAATAAATTTATGAAAGAACCAAACTTTATGACTGTTTTTTGTGACAAACATGTATGTGTTCCGATCACTCTATCACAGAAAAATAAGAGTTGTAGAACTTATTGAAGACTCAAGACAGCCATAACATTATGATTTTTTTACAAGTGTATGTACACTTTTGACCACAACTGTAACTTGGGTCTCAGTGTTCAGTAACAGAGAACTATAAGAGTCTTGCTGTTATAAATATAAAAAGTATGTCTTGAATATGAGGAGCAGTGGTGGGGTTTACAGAACATGTCATTTAAACATTTTGTCCTACATGGCAGATTACAAGGCAAATGTGAAGTTAAATTTCTTGTTATTGTCCTAATATATTTAGTAGTGTATATTTGCTGTCACACACAACAAGAATCACACAAAATATAAAACCTGTTACCAAAATTCAAAAAATTATGTACATCATGATGAAACATTTAAGTACATGGGAGTCAGTGAAAACAGAGGTCTGTTTTTTTTTCCTCCATCTGTATTTCTTTGACTGCTTTTCCTTTATTGGTTGTGGGGTCTGCAGCTGCCTATTTCTGACTGTGTGGGAAAGTGACAGGTTCATTCTGGACAGGCTCACAAGGTCATTTGCTCCACAAACTCTTTTTTACAAGAAAATGTCACACGTGTCACAGGTTTGTGTGTGTATACAAGCTCTTAAAAATAAGCATAACTCCATTGTTTCATCATGTGTGGACGGTGCATGAAGAAAGTTTTCCGTCATCAGAAGGTATGATAGTTCGAACTGTCTCATCACATGTGAACGGTCCTCTGAAGACGTTGGACTGTGCAAGTTTCTGCCGCTTGCTTAGAAACCTGTTTGAGATGATCTTGTTCACCAAAAAGCCGTGGAAGGGTTCACAGGTGTCAAAGTTCAGTCCTCAAGGGCCGGTGTCCTGCAACTTTTAGATATGTCCCTGGTCCGACATGCCTGAGTCAAATCAGTTAATTACCAGGACCCTGAAGAACCTGACTGCAGACTGAGGAGCTACTTGATTCAGGTGTGTGGGACCAGGGAAACCTCTAAAAGTTTCAGGACACGCCCTCGAGGACTGGAGCTTGACACCCCAGGTATACATCATGTAGGGCCGGCCACTTGGAGCCATTGCATCTCTAATCTTACAAATGATGTTCCATAAGTGAACCACTTTAAGAGTTCTTCCTGAAAGACAAGAAAATAAACAAGTTCTTAAAGTACATACTCCATATTTAAAAGCATGTATCATATAGTATTTATCTTTTACATTCAAACATACCTCAGTGATATTTAAACGGGTGAGCAGAATTGGCTGCTTATCCAAGAAGTCACCAGTAAAGTAATCTGTATTCAGTTTTTTTAAAAAGGTGAATCCAGTGCTGTGCACGACGTTTCCTTAAGAAATCCCACCAGTTGTTGATGAGCTGGATCCCACAATGAAGTAGTTTTCAGGATAGCTGTCATCAAGACACAAAAATCTTTGAATGTCTTTCATTGTACCATTCTCTGTCTCCATGTCAATATGAATTCTGGCTGTGGTACCCCCTCTGTTACTGCTGGAAGAAAATATCCAGCGGTAACTTTTGGACAGCACCATCCATGTATTCGGCTTTAGAGATGCCAACCTGTAAACACAGCAGAGATTTTGTTATTGTTTTTTATTTTAAACAAAATGTAAAAATAACATAATTTATTCTTTCTAAAAATTGAGCACGTTACTTATGCTAAATGTGAGAAGCTAAATATTCCAAATTCAAAGTTTTTAAATATTTAAATTTTTGAGTGTCAGATCAAATGCACAGGCATTCTAAGATGTAAAAGAGAACATTAATTTTCTGGCTGTATTTTTAATGTAGCTATCTTAATACTGGTCCTCCTACCTTAATGTTTTTGTTTATGGGAATTTTAAAAAGTACTTTTACAGAATTCCCATCAGAAGGAGAATAGCTGCTGTTTAAAATTGTGATTTAAGGTTAGACTGGATCAATGTTAAAATTGCTTAAACCTAGACTGCAATGGAACAATGTTGTTGATTAAGATTTGTTTTCTTTTCTGAGTAAGTTTAAAGACATCAGAAAAAACAAATGGAACAACAAATAAACTGAGAACAATGGTGCCTTGCTGCCAGGAGCTTTCATTGATAAATTCTGATATTAACTTTTGAATTTGCAGCAATGATAATCGATTATCAGTTTTTGCTTTTCCCCTTATTAAAGCATGTCAGTAGTTGACTGGGTTTATTAATGAAGTTCATATAAATAGTTGTCCTTCACTGGCTTGTGAATTGTCCCATTAGAGGGCTCTGTATTCATATCTTTGTTTTGACACAATAAAATATGGATAAATGTAGCTTCATCTAGCCTCACTTTCATTGTGTAGAATACACATACTTTTAATTAGCCTTACAAGTGTCGGATTAAAATTTATTTTAATCATATTTGATTAAAATACATAAGGGCATATATAGGTACATTTGCAGTCACAGGCCCTGTTTACAGAGTACTTAAACGGTGCAATTCCCATGCCGCACCACTAGTAGCGCTGTGATTTTTGAAGCTCCGCGTCAAATTGCCCAGAAGAAGAAAACAGCGGCTGGCGGAGGACTGTTTCGGCTGCAAACTGTTGTAAATAAACCCACAGCTATAGCTGAACGCCCCCCCTAAGCACCAGTTAAACCTTGTAGTGTGTAAATGGAGAGTACAAAGGCAACGCAAACCTGTTTTCACCGTGTAAACAGAGCCAGAGACTGTACTACAGTAATGCAAGTGTATCCAAAGCAGAGTTGTTAACTATAAATAACTGCCGAATTGGTCAAATTTCAAGTAGAGGACTTGCTGTATATTTATGACTTACCTTGTCACTCCTCAGTGCAGAAATACATTCCTCCGAAAAATGACGACTTCTTAAAAAGTAATAAAAGGCGCCCCTCCGTCTCTCCTCTTCTCCATGACAGTCAAATATCCCGCGAGCTGATGCCGGGTTATGTTGCGTTGTTATGAGACGAAAATTGTCGTTTAAGCAAGATAAGTCTCTCATTAAAACAAGAAACTTTGCCGTTAAAGGGAGAAAGTTATATAGTTATAGGAAGTTGCCTTGTCAGCCGTCTGTGCGGCATGTTTACCGTGTCCTCCACAGATGGATCTCATGGCTGATCCAAGGTCGGTGGTGTGGGCGAGAACCCGATAGGGGGCGTGGTAAATTTGCATATTTTCCAAACATTTAGATTTAACATTTAAGATTTAGATTTAACATTTAAGATTTAGATTTAACATTTAAGATTTAGATTTAACATTTAAGATTTAGATTTAACATTTAAGATTTAGATTTAACATTTAAGATTTAGATTTAACATTTAAGATTTAGATTTAACATTTAAGATTTAGATTTAACATTTAAGATTTAGATTTAACATTTAAGATTTAGATTTAACATTTAAGATTTAGCATTTAAGATTTAGCATTTAGATTTAGCATTTAGATTTAGCATTTAGATTTAGCATTTAAGATTTAGCATTTAAGATTTAGCATTTTAGATTTAGCATTTAGATTTAGCATTTAGATTTAGCATTTAGATTTAGCATTTAGATTTAGCATTTAGATTTAGCATTTAGATTTAGCATTTAGATTTAGCATTTAGATTTAGCATTTAGATTTAGCATTTAGATTTAGCATTTAGATTTAGCATTTAGATTTAGCATTTAGATTTAGCATTTAGATTTAGCATTTAGATTTAGCATTTAGATTTAGCATTTAGATTTAGCATTTAGATTTAGCATTTAGATTTAGCATTTAGATTTAGCATTTAGATTTAGCATTTAGATTTAGCATTTAGATTTAGCATTTAGATTTAGCATTTAGATTTAGCATTTAGATTTAGCATTTAACTATTTATTTTACTTTATAAACATATTGTTGACAATTGCATATAAGATCTTGTTTGTTGTGAATTTCTGTCTTAAATGTGAGAAAAGGGAGTTAAATATGAGAAAAGTGAGCTAAATAATCAAAATATATCAGCTATAGAATTTTATCTGAAATTTTACATTCGGCACCCCATAGTTGGCAGGCCGCCGCCACACTTATTGAAACTAACCATAAACCAGACGGCTACGTTGTTTTTAGCTTTCTTCTGTCACTTCACTGCTGAAATAGTTTCTGGTTTCAAATGAAAGGTGATTCTGATGTAATATATAATTCAAAAGCACTGGGAAAGCCTAAAACTTAGTTGCGCGTTTAAATAGTTTATTTTTTGTGTCCTAATTTAATCTTTGCAGAAAGTAAATTCTTAGAAATGTTGTTTGTATGCTCTAGATAAGATAAAGCATGCGTATCCAACCCACGGTTTACGTTATTTTACCTGTTTTTCCTGATCGTATTGCTCGTTTTCAGACTTTGTCTCAGGTTAATACATTTATTGCCCTACACGCCCATGTGGATAAGCACACCACACTGTGTGCCCAGTCAGCAGAAAGAATGCTGCTGAGCTGCTCACCTGAATGCTGTCTAGGCTTATGTGAGCTTTGTTGGAGGAGTGGCTCCACATTGTAATCTTTGACCCCATCAAATAACTTAGATTTAGGCCCATTTTTGTGACATTAATTTTATTTGTTGGGATTTTCTGTAGAAGACAAGCACAAAGTAGAGCAAAATTGTGAAAATGATTTAATATTTCTCTTTTACAAATCCAAATAGAAATCCAAATGAATGACTTGCATTTGTATTAAACCCCTCTGATTGTTGATCAGTTCCACATTTCTTCAATTGCACATTTCTATTTTCATGCGTATGCTATTTCTGATATCTGTACAAAATAATTTTATTATGGTTTAAATTTTGCCTCACTGTACAGCCTCTTATTTGTATTTTTTGTTTTAATATACACAGAATTTCCCCACTGAGGGACGATAAAGGATATTTCTATTCTTTTTAATACTTTGTTGACGCACTTTTAGCCGTGAGTCCTTTGAGGTATATCTCCACCAGCGTTTGCGTATCCAGAGGACTTCTTTGTAAATCGGGCTGGGCGTGGCTGTTTGGAGAGCATCTGTGAAGGCAGGGAGATTTAATTTGTAAAGCAGCAGTCATCCACAGGAAAATTCAAAATGCTTCCCAGGAAAAAATAAAATAAAACAGATGAGATGCAACCAAAACACAAAATGCATCAGAAACCAGAAATAAACTTGTAAAACATAACATAGTGCACGAAAGGTAACAAACATTTAAATCTAAGCAAATAAAAAGAAAAGATGCAATATAAATTTAAATAAAGCAATCTTTGGCCTTTTATTTGTGTTTTTCAGTAAATCACAGGTGAGATGCTGAAAAGCATAGAAACTAAATGTTGCCTCTCTTTGCTTAGTTCTGATTCTGGGAAGGCGAGTGAAAAATGCTCTGATGTCCTGAGGGGTTTACGTGGTTCATTCAAGACAAATTAAACAAAGATGGTTTGATTCAGTGATGATTCATGTTTTATGTAAACAGTTCCTAATTACTGAAATATTCGTACTGCTAACGGGACAAACAGGCCAAATAAAGATCCAGGAAGAGGCTCTGTGTTTTTATTTTAAAGCCCAGAAGTTCTTTTGCTCTGCAGAAAGAGTTTAAAAGTAAAGATGGCCTTAATGTCTCACGTGCTCAGTGGAGAACAACAGACTGTAAAAGGTTTTAATTAAATCAAAATGTGAAAGTGGTTTCTTCATAGGTGGAATGAAGGGCTGGTAAGATGCAGCAAAACTCAACATGTTTAGAGAATCAATTTTAATAAAATGTTTGGAAAGCTGACAGGGTAATTAATTTTTTTTAAATACATTTTTTAAATATCTTACCATTTGACAAAGATGCATGAAAATCACGTTAACATCAGTTTCCTGTTTTTCAAATGGAAGAAATTACAACCAGGCAGCATGATGAGTTGAAGTTTTGAGAGTCTAAAACTTAAAAGGTCATTTTGAGAGAAGCAGATTTTTTTTAAACCCGCACTAAACTATTTCTGTGTTTTTAAGAACAACTTTTGTCAGATTGAACTAGAATTAGCAGAATCTCAGATTTACTAACACCTATTGCTAATGTTCTCTTAAAAAAAAAAAACCTTCCGAAGCCTTCAAAGAGCAGCTGGATTTATGCCGAGATTGAATTACACACAGATGGACTCTGGTATGTTGCCTATACTTCTGAGGAGAACTGTTTGCTTTTTCTTTATTAGGGGCATCAGCTTACAGAGGGTTGAAAACAAATATACGACACCCTTTCAAGATGTTTATATGGGAAACATTTTTCAAAGCATTTATTATTTTTTACTTTCATTTTAGTAGTGATTGCTAATGTTTGTATATAATATGAAATCCAAGTTAAATTAATTTAATTAAATTAAACTAAGTTTTGTGGTAGTAGGGTGACAAAATGGGGAAAAATATTCAAGTTTAGCTTCACCTCTCTTTCTGACTCCTTACAGTTCACTAACAGCCGTGGCTGTAGCACAGAGGACGATGTTATCAGTGTGATAGACAAACATTTAGGCCTATGCATGTGTTTTCTTTGCAGATCTTAGTTTTTAATAATATTCAGCCTCAGCTGCTTGTCAAAAAACTGATTACTATAAAATGGGTTTTATTCTTTTCTAACCAACGGGTCTCGACAGATGAGCGTAAATTAGTCTTTTTCTTTGATGAAATATTGTAGCACAAGCATGCCTTGAAATATTATTATTGTTATTATTATTATTGTTGTTATATATAATAATTATGCCATCAGGTTCTCAGGTGAAAATTTTATTTTAAGCCTGTTACACACTGACAATCTTTTTGTGTATGATACCAGTAAGTAAATAGCAGTAAGACAAAGAAATGCTCTTTGATCCTAGGAGCCTCTGACCATGTGATAATGGACAAAAGTAGTATAGCAGCATACCTTTAAATACATTTTTATCATGTGCAATACTTGGAGAAGGATGTTAACTTGTTGTGCTCAAAGACTGCATTTTTGGAGTCCAATCTAAGACACTGCTGCCTTTTTATAAAGCTTTTCTTTGGCAAAGTGATTCAATAGATATGGGTGCTTGGTTTGGCCACCCTGTCTACTTTTAAGACTAGACTTAAAACTTTTCTTTTTGATCAAGCTTCTAGTTAGAGTGGCTCATGTTACCCTGAGCTATCTCTGTAGTAATGCTGCTGGAGGACATCGGGTCTATTTTCCTCACTCTGCTGAGTTCTCCTACTGTTCTCCAATTTGCATTGTTTGTTGTTATTTCAACTTTTATTTCTGTCATTTCTCTCTTCATAGTAGGTAAACCTGCTCTGGCGTTCTGTTAGCTGTGACATCATCCAGAGGAGGCAGATCATCTGCTTTTACCATCTAACATAGAAAGCACTCCTGGGTCAATGTGTGCTTCTCTGCTTTCTGTGTCTCTGCTCTGTCTTCTCTAACCCCCAGTGGGTCGAGGCAGATGACCGTTCACACTGAGCCTGGTTCTGGTTCTGCTGGAGGTTTTCCTCCCTGTTAAAGGAGAGTTTTCCTCTCCACTGTCGCTTCATGCATGCTCAGTATGAGGGATTGCTGCAAAGCCATCAACAATGCAGACGACTGTCCCTGTGGCTCTACGCTCTTTCAAGAGGAGTGAATGCTGCTTGGAGAGACTTGATGCAACCTTCTGGGTTTCCTTAGAGAGGAAACTTTCTGACCAATCTGGAGGATCTGATTTGATTTGATTTGACTTTGTAAAGTGCCTTGAGATGATATGTATCGTGAATTGGCGCTATATAAATAAAACAGAATTGAAAAATTTGGCTCATTATGCAGTCCAAATCTAGACTTGAAAATATAACAACAACTATGAAAATACTAGGGTTGAATTTTCAGTCTCTGTAGTCTGCAGTCTGTTTACGATGGCTCCATAATAAAACAGGCAAAATGCATCTTGCAGGATCCGTCCCACCCTACTGCTCTCAGATTATGAACTATTATGTTTGGGTAAATGTTTATTCATTGCAAAAGCAACCGCCTTAAGTTAGAGATGCACAATCCAGTTTTTTTCAGTCTGATCCGATACCTGGGCTGAGCGTATAAACATAAACATTGCCATGTGAGTGAAGGCTTCACTAGCTGCTGTGTCTGTGTGTTTCCCATTCATTTTAGACTGTTTCACCTTTTTATATGATGATATTATATTATTGGATTTTTAAAGTTTTTAATTGTAGTTGCAGTATTTATGAACTTGTAATTGTGGGATGTGCAACAGTTCTTATTTCTTTACTCTTTCCTGCAGTTTTATTGTCCCGTGCTTTGTTTCCATGTCTTAGTAGAGCTGTCTTATTTTGTTATCGTGGTCTCATCTTGTTCTCTTTGGTTTTTCTTGCAATGTGTCTTCCCTTCCCTTAGAGGACAGTTAAGTGTATCTTGTCTTACGATTTGTTTCTCTACAGAAATGAAGGCGCTAACTTTGGGACAGATGAAGACGGCCTCAGGAGAGCCGCAGCAGGCCTCATGTGGCAGAAGTCTGACCTCCAACTACTGTCCTCCAAGTTTGGAGAATAAGATTTTAGGCCAGGCCTCAACGATGAATCCCCAGTCTTGGTCCTCGCTCCTTCCATCACAACCTGCGTTCCTTCCTTCTCTTCAGCCAACTAGCCTGTCGTCCACCTCCTCCGTTCTTCTCTCCACCTCCTTCTCCACGGATTCACCTCTCCTCAGCACCCACAACAAGCTCCTAACAGATTCTCCTAGTCTGGCTTCTTCCTTGTCCTCCGCTGTCGCCTCTTCCTCTTTGGTCTCCTCGTCGCTGACCGGGGACCGTCTGTGCAATCGCTTCGCTGATCCTCCTTCGTTCCTGACGCGTGGTCTGAGCGGAGAAAAGAGGTGGAATGAAGAAGAGGAGGAAATATCAGAGGAGATGCAGTCGTCGTTTGAAGAAACGAGCAACGGGGTACGTCTCACCCCGCTTCTTATATATGGTTGGAACCAGATGTTTACATACACCAAGACACACATCCACGCATTAAATCAGTGATCGCTATTTGCTCATTGCCAGAATGATGCAGAAAAATCTTAAGTGATTAGTTTGTTTCATTATTTTCCTCATATTCAGACGTTGACACAAACCTTCTTTAGTATTTGGTGGAATTTCTTCTAAACCTGTTTGACTTGGATCAAAGGTTTTCTACCCACCAGTTTCAGCTGGTGTTTTGCTCATTCCTCCTGACAGAACTGCTGTAGTTTCAGCTTTGTAGGCTACCCTGGTCACACACACACTTTTTTCATCTCTGCCCACAAGTTTTCTATCAGATCGAGATCAGGGTTCTCTCCTGGCCACCCCAGAATATTGTCTTTGTTTTCCTTGTGACTAATTAGATTGGTACGTTTAGGGCCTCTGCCTGTTTGGAAGACCCACTGGATCCCTGGCAGATGATGGTGTCTATTGTTTGAAATGCACCAGTCCTTCCTGCAGTGAAACACCCCCACAACATGACGCTGCCACCGCCGTGCTTCACTGTAGGGACGGGGTTTTTTCAGGCTTACTGACTAACTCTGGTTTTCTCCAGTTGTTTTGAGTTTGATTCACACATTTTGCTTCAACACCTCCATCTGTGACAAAGAACCTTTCTGCTTCCTGAATGGCGTGATGGTTAAAAAAAAGGTTAATTTGAGTAGAGGAACATGGCACCTTCAGGCATCTGGAACATTTTCCCAAAGAAGATTGATTTTAATTTTAATTGTTTTTTTGTTTATTTTACCACTATTGTACCCAAAGAAGCCGTGTGTTTGTGGTGTTGGCTTAAAATACATCCCCAGGTGGGTCTCAATTTAAAGATATACTATGCAACCGGGGTTGATTTTTCAGCGAGGCTCCCCCCAGAGGGCGAAAGTAAAAGTGCACTGTCGTAAATATGCTCAGCTGTTCTGGTTCCTCCGTCAAGCCAGGCGCGGTTGTTTTGAGCTTAGCAGACAGGCGAACGCAACGAAAAGTGGAAAAAACGGCAGTACAAACAATGACTAACACAGTGAAGGTATGAACATCAAGCTTCTTGCAGAGCTATCTTGGCGCGGCGGCCGCCTCGCCAGTTTTATTATTATTATTTTTTTTATTTTTTATTTTTTTTTATGTTGGTGAGACGCTACCGCCGCCGCCGCCGCCGCGGTAGCGTCTCACCAACATAAAAAAAATAAAATAATAATAATAATAATAAAACTCGATATGCTTGCATGTTTATTTGACGTTAACACGCGGTTCTTTGTTGTTGCTTTCGCGCGTGCATATAGTGAATGGCAGGGCAAAAACACATGGAGTTCTCGCCGTAAAGCGAGACTTCTGTGGGTGCGGGCCGCAAGTGCGGTATTTCACCCACAGACCCCCAGGGCGGCCGAGAAAACCTTTGTTCGACCTGAAATGACTCATTTCATCATCCAAATCGGTATGGAACACATTAATTAACTGAAAAATGTTGCATAGTGTGCCTTTAACTTTAAATGTTGTGATTTAACCAATTCACTAACAAACCAACCAATTTAAAAAAAATCATCCATTAATGGGAAGCTTACAAAACCCTGACATCATCATCTGGTTTTAGGAATAGGAATCTGAACTTAAAAAAAAATAATTGAAGAGACATTTGTTGCGTTATTTTGGCATTTACTAATTAGGAACCATCTCAGTAACACTAACTAACTCAAATCAGGAAAGATTTAGTCTTAATTTATTTCCTGACAGTGAGAAAATAAAGGTTAATCCTATAATTTCTTTGTAAACATCCATTTTAAACTGTAGCATAAACTAAAAGCGATTTATGAAATTGATATTTAAGCTTTTTCACCACAGCTGCTCTTAGTGGATTAATGGATGGATGTTAATGTGTTTTATTTTGCAGCAGCCAGATGACGGTCACATGTTTTCTGAGGAGGACGGTGATGACGGGGAGGCTGAGACCGCCGCAGAGCTACCAGTCCCAGAAATGGAGATCAGCAGCCAGGAACGTGACGACTCTGTGGCCCTCAGACAGGAAGAGTTTGCAGAGCTTGACAGAGGAAACCAAAGTGCTGCAGAAGAGATGAAAAATAAAAAGGTTTTACCCTCAACCTGCGCTCTGTAAGAACGTAAATGAACTTTTTTCCTCCTGGATGCTGAGTCCTGTGCTCTCTGTCCTCTGTCAGTACCGCCTGCTGAACGCCGTCTGCTGCTCGCTGGTCAATAAGAGCAAAGCTCCAGGCCAGCAGGACTGGGACGCACAGGACAGCGTCTGGACCACCATCACCGGACTGGCTGCGGACATTTCTGATGGTGACCCGGAGTTTCTTCTTAAGGTGCGTTAACGTGGTCCGGCTGGCGTTGGGTCTGTTCTGTGTGCGCTTTTGACTTTTTGTTTAATCTCGTATAAAACAAAGAGGTTAGATGAGCTCATCAGGAAGGCCAGCTCTGTTCTAGGATGCCCCTCCAGGGGCAGTACAAGTGGAGGTTCCTGACAAAATCCCATCACTGGTGTTTAGGATCCACGTTCACATTTAGGAAAATAAGTGAGAAAAGATCCGGGGGCTAAAGTAGGGAATAGGAAATAGTCTTTTGTCTCCTGTCTCACTTGTTTTCTCATCAATTTTACATAATTTATTACATACTGATCAATAAAATGCAAATTAGCCCTGTCCTTGCATGTGCTGCTTGTCTTTCCTGTAGGAAACTTGTTCAAACACTTTAAATATAAACATGTAAAGTTGGTTTGTAGCCACGGCAAATTGAGCTAAAAAGAAAATATCAGGAAAATTTTACGTTGAAACAAAAAAAAAAAGTAGTTTTATAAATCTGTTTCTTTGATCTCCTCTTAAACAAGAAGCCAAGATTATTACCAGCAATGCAGATTTCTTTAATTTTTCTTGCATGAAACTACTTAGAAGTTGTTTCATGCAATGCTGACCTGAGTAAATACACAAAGTGGTCTTTAAATTATGATTTTATTTATTTAAGGTTGCACATATTATGCAAAATCCACTTTTTTAGCCTTTAAATACATCTTGCTGTGTACTTGGGAGTCTGTATGAGTTCAGAAAAGTTGAATCTATTCATCCAGGAGCTGCATAGATGACTTATTTTCCATTTGGGACATATTTTTAGAGCCGTTCAGTTTTCGCTTGTTGTTGTTGTGTTTTTTTATTATTATTTTTTATTATGTCACAGTTTTTTGCTGCAGAACTGCTTATCAAAGTCATGGAGGTCTGGCTTAACAATTCACAAGGCAGGATGCCTTAATAAAAACAAATAAGAACAAATAAAACAAATAATAAAATACTTTTTTATCTGATTTTAACATTTGATTATCTAAAATAATTGAATTTGACATAAAAACCAGAATCTGTAAGGTGTAAAACATTTTAATAGTAATGTCTTTTCCATCCACAAGGTTTGACTCATCATGTTTGCATCATTTCACACACACTAATCTATAAATAGAAAGCTTGTCCAGCCATTGTTTGTACTGCAGACCTTTATTGAACATAAACGCTGTTCAAACACAGTAAAATTACCTTCATTTGTAATTTGTCCGGGTTTCAGCCATACAAAGATGGAAGAGGCTTATGATGTTTGACTTTTGAAAGACACAAATAAAAACCAACGGAGTCAGATCCATTCCTGCTGTTGTATTATCTGGTGTGAGGACAAGAGGCCGGAGCGTTCGCCTCTTAAATGTAGTGAGAAAAACAGAAAGAGGTAAACAGAAGAGGCTATCAGCTTAAAGTTGAGGAGCAGTCAGAAAGTTAAAGTTAATTCATTAGCAGCGATCTAGACCAGGGGTCACCAACCTTTTTAGAAGTTTAGAGCTACTTTACTGGTACTGCGTCACACGAAGGGCTACGTACGATGTCCTTTGACCTAGAAGAGTCAGAGCTCACCTTAACTTCATGTAATATAAACATGTTTTATTTATTTTTTTATTAATTTTTAATCTATGTAAATACAAGTGTGATTAAAAAGGAAAAGGAACTAAATAAAATAAAATTTTAGATGCAGCTCTCTGGAAGGTTTTGTTATTTCTTTGAACAGGCTTGAGGCGTCACATATGCTCCTTGGGGGCTTCCTGGTGCCCATGGGCACCATGTTGGTGACCCCTGGTTTAGACCCTCCAGACACATTAACTTCACTAGTACAGTTGGGTAAAAAGCCTCAGATTGTATTTGGTCATATGGTTTGTGTCATTATCCTGCTAAGAGACCCAGTCATGATCCATTTTCTGTCTATTGGCAGAGACTCGTGGATTTTTATTCACAATGTCCAGGTAATCAGCATCTCAAAGGCGTGCAATGGTTATTGAGAGCTGGTGACCCCTCCCCCCGGAGAAGCTGCTTTTTGATGTTGCTTTCTAACCATGAGGTTTTTATGTATTGTTTGTTACCATACTTGCCACCGTTTATGGTGGCAAAATCCAGAGCTGTGAAAAAGTAATTACCTCTGGAGATTTCCTCTGTCTTTGCTCTTTTTTATTTTTTGTCGCACTTGCATGTGTCGGCTCATCAAACCAATCTAAATGTCAAACAAAAATACAAAAAAAAATCTAAAATTTAAAAGATGACTCGTTTATTGAGGGACAAATACCCAAGCTGTATATAAATAATTTATTTTCACTCAAGTGGGATTTACATTTTCACCAGCCATACCCAGGCTCATTACGGTCAAACCTGTAGAATCACAAAATTAATTGAAAATAACCTTTCTGACTACATTAAACAGGCTAAATTGCACATTACATTTTTTTGTGCTCTTTTTAAGGTCCCAGGGAGTGTTTTTCTTGTACATTCACACATTTGCGCAGTATTTCACATCGTCCTGAAAACTGACAGCTATATGTCTTTTAATTTGGACATTTAAATCTTATCAGATGCTAAGGACTATTTGCACACTCTTAGCTTTTCCAGGAAGTGTGTTTTTGCATTTTTTATCTTATTTTTTTTTTGTTTTTCATGGATGTCTGTGATTTCTGTCTGAGTGAACTCTGAGCCGGTGTCTCACCAAAAACTTCATGATGGTTGCATAATGACTATAAAGATTTTTGATTCTTGAGAAGATCTCAAAAAAGCCCCAATCCAGAGGCATTCAGGAGCCTTCCCCATAAATGGTGACAGTATGTAGAGACAAGTGAAAAAAAAACTCCTTAAATTACAAGTTTTATTAGGATTAACAGTTCTTCCTTCAGCAATATTCAATCTTTTTTTTTACTCAGACAAGTCTTTTTTTATTCCACGGCACTATATGAAAAGTTTTTAATCTTTCACAACTTTTTTTTCTTGCACAATGCCAGTAAATCATTTAAAAACCACAAACTTGTACAATGTTCTTGATTACATATACTGAACTGTTATTTCAAATGGCTTAATTTTGTCTGTTTGTATCAAACCGAGTTAAAAAATTTTTCGTGATGAAGTAATTTTTGCCTGAACACAGGTTAGTGCTACAAAAGCAGCAGATTAAATTAACAAAGTGCCACTTTAATGAAATTGGGGTTTATCGCACATTTCGTCATTATTCTCATGTTTGCACGTTGTTTCCCATTCAGGTTGCAGTTTACTCCAGACAGGAGTTAAACATCAGGATCACCACGAACTTCTTACTGGCTCTGGCCGCCAGTCTGGCCCCCGTCGAGCCTCACGTCCGCAGATATTTCTGCGCCGCCGTGCAGCTGCCCTCCGACTGGCTGGAAATAGTCAGGATCTACTCTACGGTAAGTCTGCGGCAGCGCCAACCTCTCCGCCGGGTCTCCGCTTCATCCAGCGACCTGATTTATCGCCTTCCAGTGTTTCAGCCGCTGTCTGCCGACGTGCCTGAAGAAGGCGCTGGTCGACAAGTTCAAGCAGTTCAGCGAGTACCAGCTGGCCAAGTACAACACGCGCAAACACCGCTGCAAGCACAGCCGGAAGAAGGCAAAGGGAAAGGTAGAGAAACGGACTCTGAAGGTGTTGTGGTCGGTCTTTCCTCCGACGTGCTCTGTTGACACACTGTTCGTGATTTTTCCCAGAAACCAACTCCTGCAGACCTGAAGCAATGGGCCAAGCTTCTTGACTCTGATGCAGATCGCCTGAAGAACATTGTACGTTTTTACTTATAACAATATTGTTCTCTGATTTTAAGCAGCAATAAAATGTTTACGTCAAACCGTAGATGGAAAACGGTGTATCGTTTGTTTGATGAACAAACTGCAGTCGTTCAGACTCTGACACGCATTTTATTTTATTTTTTCCTCTGTGTTCCGTTCCAGATGGAGGGTGGCAGGGTGGTGGTGGATAAAAAACAGAGCGAGTTCAGCCTGAAGAAGTTGATCAAGAAGCTTCACATTAAAGAACCCGCTGAATTTGTCATGGCCATTCTGGGAAGAAAGTAAGACGCACCGATTTAAAAACACATTTGTTCTGGATTTTCTTTGACTTTTCTAGTTAAACTGTTTTACTGAAACATCATTAGTTAAACTTTGTACTTTATGTTTTTCCATGTTTTATTTTGTTTATACTTTTTATTCCAACTTGCTTTTATTCTGTTTTGTTTTTTTCCTGTATTTCCGTCACGTAAAGCACTTTGCGTTGTCTTTGTACTGAACCGTGCTGTAGAAACAAATTTGCCTTGCATTGATCCTGATGGTGCCGACACCTAGAGGAGGTTAAGAGTTTAGCATCGCTCACATGTGTCGGCTTTACATTTGCTGATGCTGACCGTCTAAGCTTAAAGTGCTATTATAATAGAAATGTGGCATTCACACAATATTCAGCACTGTGTTAATATGAGAAGGGAAGGAAATGAAGGCAATTTCCAATCATTTAAATGTTAATATTTCTGTAGGGAGAGAAAATTTCTTGACTGGAAAGCATTTAAGGCTGAAATTGGTCTAATTAGTCTGTCCCCCTAAATAAACCAATGTGTTTATTGGTCTGTTTGGAGGAGGCAGTCTCAGTCCGCTTCTAGATCAGTTTATGCTGCGATGTGATCCACTCCCAACTTTACTCACGTCTTTGCTTACTCCTCAGCAAGGAAAGCCGCTATTGGCTGTCCTAGAAGTCGCTAGATGATGTCATCGCGTGATTTGCATATTTGTTCATGTACTGGTGATCAAGGCTGTGGGAAAGAGAAGCTTTTGGCAAAACAAAGATATGATTAAAAAAACACTCTAAATATGTTTGCAACTGCAAATGAACATTATGAAATAATTCATGAATTTTTATTACATCGCCTGAATCCACGTGCATCAAATTTTACCTAAAGGACAGCGATCAGAGGCACGCAGTGAACTGGGGAAGCTGTGCGTGAATAAAAGTCAAGGAATTATTTTAGTGCAACAATTTCAAAGAAAAAAAAGACAATTAAAAACTATATTTACAATATATTTATTTATATCCCGCTTTGTAATCCAAGGCGGAATCACCGGCAGCTTTACGCACACATTCTACATTTTCTATATGAAAACGGATTAGAGTGGCACTCTGTCCTCTCATTTTTGGAGAAAAAAAAAGTCTTTTTTACGGCTCTGAAAAGTCGCTAAATATACAGTGTCACTCAGCTGGCTACACTGTGTACGCAGCAAGCTTCCAGGTTTGCATTGCATCGTGGGATGCAGTAAAGTGAACTAACAAATAAAAACTTTGACGCCACGTCTTTTTGGGGAAGCTCCGGACATCTTAAAATCCGTTCAGCGTTCCTGGATAATTTTGCCTGAGATGGTACCCATAAATTTACTAGTACAATGTTAAAGTTTTCCATGTCTTCTGCTCCCTCAGACCACAGCATCTGCTTCCTGTATTTATTTTTGGTTCTCCCAGTCTAGACGCATCCGACCAATAAACAGACTGAACGTTGTGGGACTGGCCTGCAAGGACGGGTTCTGGTTCCCTTCGAGTTTTCTCCATTTGATTAGGAGCTGACCCGCCGGCAAAAATGAACAAGTTAACAAACTTTTCAACCAATTAAAACAGTTGTTTTGAAATTCAAGCAAGTTCACTTTAAGATCAAGTCGTACAATGCTCAGAAACCGCCGTAATCTTAAGAAGTTTGCAGGTTTAGTGTTACTGATGGAACAATTATAAAACGATGGAACAAAAATTTGCTTTTTAATGGAGGAGATAAAGGGGAAATCTTTTCTCTAAGAGGGAAAAAAAAGGCAACGAGACTTGGGTTTTAAAAGCTGAGTCTGACATTTGATTAACTCTGAAGGTTTTGGGCTGCTGACATTTGGCTCGAACTAGATTATCAAATGGAGATGGATCCCAAACAACGAGGCAAATCTACCACAGAATGGCCGAGATTGGGGGGGGGGGGGGAATCCCGGTGCTGTTGTGGCCTTGTCAAAGTCTGAGCTTTAATCTGTCTGACATGCCGATAATGCTGAATATAGCTTTTCCGTTTATGTGCTTTTTGGATAATAAATAGTTTGAATGTGGAATCCATTAAGTCTGTTTATACACTTGAAGTTAGATTTAAAGAACTTGGTAAAGACGATAATATCTTGATTATTTCCAAATAAGTGAAGCCCTAGAAATTAAATGTGGTTTACTTTCTTTTTTTTTTATTATGATTGGCATGAATTTGTTTCAATCTTGGGTTTATTTTCTCAGCCAGACATTTGTTTTTGTCTTGGCACCGTTACAATTTGAACTTCCCAATTTGTGGAAGAATCTATAAACTAAAACGTTAAACAGTTGCCGTGAGGATTAAATTTCATAAACGGTTATTAAACGATGCAGAAAGCACTCTTAAAATGCGCGTGTCTGACCCCCTGCAGGTATCCCAGCGAGGTGAAGGCGTTCACCCGCAGTGGAATAAAAGGCGTCTGGGAGCCGGACAGAGCCGGGAAGCGGATGAAGCTGAAAGAGCCTCAGACGTGGGAACGGCTGCTCAGTCTGGAGGGCAACAAGGCCGCCACCTGGGAGAAGCTCATAGGTCTGAAATAAGAAATGATTGGGGGAAAAATTTGTTTCTTTTTAATGTTTTATAACCTACATTTTTGCATGCGGTTGGGGAAAGAGGCCTAAATCTGAGAGAGACGTGCGTTTCTCCCGTTCAGACAGCCGATCTCTTCCCTTCATGGCCATGCTGAGGAACCTGAGAAACATGATCACCAAAGGAATTAGTGAGGCGCATCACAAAAAGATCCTCAGCAGGCTGACCAATCAGGTTCGACACGCTCGAAAAGACTCGGATCGGTTTACGTATCTCCTGTGAACTGAAAAAGAAAAATGCGCTTGCCTCGGTGCCATTGGCCCGTTCTCTGACGTTGTTCTGTCCATGTTCTCACAGAAAGCGGTCGTTCAGAGCCGACAGTTTCCCTTCAGGTTCCTCGCTGCTTACAAAGTCATCATGGAGCTCCGCGCTTTAGGTGAGATGCATCAGATATAGGAACGTCCTAAAGACTGCAATGCAGAAAACATCCCATTGGATGATTGCACAGTAAAATATTCTAATCTAGGATTATATCCCGCTGTCTGGTGTTGCCTAAATCACCCATGCACAACTCTGACTTAAATCCAATTTACTCCACAAAGGACTACAAGTATTTCTTCACCAGAAAGTCTAATTTGTCTCAGTCCACTTTAATTCAATTCAATTTTATTTATATAGCGCCAAATCATGAAACATGTCATCTCAAGGCACTTTACAAAACCAAGTTCAATCATATTATACAGATTAGGTCAGATTATACAGATTGGTCAAAATGTCCTATATAAGGGAACCAGTTGATTGCATCAAAGTCCTGACAAGCAGCATTCACTCCTGGGGAACCGTAGAGCCACAGGGAGAGTCGTCTGCATTGTTGATGGCTTTGCAGCAATCCCTCATACTGAGCAAGCATGAAGCGACAGTGGGAAGAAAAACTCCCCATTAACGGGAAGGAAAACCTCCGGCAGAACCGGGCTCAGTATGAACGGTCATCTGCCTCGACCGACTGGGGTTAGAGAAGACCGAGCAGAGACACAACAAGAGAGACAAAAAAGCTCAGAAGCACACATTGATCCAGTAATCTGTTCTACATTAGATGGTAATAGCGGGTGAGCCGTCTTCTCTGGATGATGTCACAGCTAACAGAACGCCAGACCAGGTGTACCTACTATGAAGAAAAAGAGAGAGAACAAAAAGTTAAAAGCTGAAATGACGACAGTAATTTCAATGTAATACAATGCAAAACTGAAGAACAGTAGAAATCAGTAGAGTGAGAAAATTAGACCCTGATGTCCTCCAGCAGCCTAGGCCTATCACAGCACAACTATAGAGATAGCTCAGAGTAACATGAGCCACTCTAGTTATAAGCTTTGTCAAAAAGGAAGGTTTTAAGATTAGTCTTAAAAGTAGACAGGGTGTCTGCCTCACGGACCAAAACTGGGAGTTGGTTCCACAGGAGAGGAGCCTGATAGCTAAAGGATCTGCCTCCCATTCTACTTTTAGAGACTCTAGGAACCACCAGCAGACCTGCAGTCTGAGAGCGAAGTGCTCTGTTAGGAACATACGGAGTAATCAGAGCTCTGATATATGATGGAGCTTGATTATTAAGGGCTTTACATGTTAGAAGGAGAATTTGAAATTCTATTCTTGATTTAACATTCTTTAAAAATACTTCAGAAATGTTTAGAGAGGAATGTTATGCTTTCCGAAATCCAACCTGAAACCCAAAAACTTTTTGGCAGGAAAAACGATACCAATCCACGGTGGTGGCAAAATCATGATCTGCTTGTTTCATCCTCAGTTAAATGAAATTACAGATGAACGGTCCCGCTCATTATTGTGTTGAAGCCTGCATCGCAATCAACAAATGAATGACTTTTAACGACCAGAACAATGGAAAAAATTAACAGGAAGCAGTTATTATCGGCTTTATTATCTGCATTTCTGTCAGATTACATCTTATTTGCGGAAACACTCCTTAACAGCGTTTCCCCCTAACCAGGGCTGCATACGCCCTGTAGGCTGAGGGATTTTCCTTCCACTTAACTTTCCATAGATAACCCATATTAAAGCCTCATATGAGCTTCTGTCTCTCTTTTTTGTTGTCTGTATCATGTTTCGTTACACAGAAAAGTCTTAAAATTAGACGGGTTGTGTGCCTCGCTGAATACTGCAAGACATTTTGTTGCAGAGTTGTGCAATTTGCTTTGATATTTATCCAGACAGTCCCTGAGAGATTGAAGTCTGCAAAATAGACATTTTTAAGCGTGTGTAATTATTCTCATCAGATCAGCCTAACATCTTTTTGAGCTGAAGCCTGCATCGCAATCAATAAATAAAATACTAAACCTGCACAATAAAAAAAAAATAGTAATAGTCTGGTGCAGAGATGGCCCAATCCAGTCTTTAGGAGCCAGCTTCCTGTATGTTTTAGAGACTCCCTGCTCCAGAACGCCTTAATAAAAATGGCTGCTTCCTTAGCATGTGCTACTGAGGAGGTAAGTCGGTCATTAAGTGCGCTGTGTTGGAGAAAGGTCGCCTCTAAAACACTCTGGACGCTCGCGCTAGTTGACTAAACTGGCAGCAGCCGGAGGCCAGAGCTTAATCTGACAGAAACTATATGCGGTCTCCTGAAAAGGGCCGCAAATAAGAGTCTGATGGTTTATAAGCAAATGGTGCCGATTGATTCCAGTCAATTACGTCTGAATATTAGAAATGAATCAAAAGGTGTTTAACAAGCTATTATTAAGTTGTTGTTGGTTTTTTTTCAGCAGAATTGTACAGATATGCAACATTGAAGAAAGGAAACGATTTAAAACATCATTTTTATAACCTAATTTTTTTGTGTGGCTAGAAGCAGGCGCTAATATCCGGCTTTTTCTCCTTTTAGTGTCAGCCTCCCAGAAAGCGATGCCGACTGCCAAAGAAATCCTGGTGAGCATCCTGAAGAAGATTCCCAAGGACTGGCGCTCCAAGGGCCCCGAGTGGCAGACGTGTACGAAGAGGAGGATGAAGGTGACGCTTGGCGTGCCGTTCATCTATCGGTTGTACAAAAACAAGAAGGCGCAGCTACTGAAGGCCAGGTAAAACCAGATCATCAGCGCAGAAAAGTGAAGTTCACATTATTCTGCATTTGACGTTGGATGAAGTGATGCTTTTTGCTCTTTTTCGCTTAGAAAATGTTACACTTTCTTAAAAGATTGGCCAAGATAGGCCTTAAAGCTGATATGGTTAAATAGACTGACCTTTTGATGTGTGTTAAAGTCAGAGGCTCTACAGCCTCGATCTGGTGGACCGCTACCGCAAAGCTCTGGAGACGGCCATCCAGATCTCCTGCCGCTACAACGTGCCCCCTCTGCCCGGCAACACCGTCATCGTGCTCTCCACCAACATGAGGAACGAGGAGTCCTTCAGCAGGAAGCAGGACTTCTGCTTCCCTCACGACCCGGAGGAAACGGACAAGGAAGAAAAGGAGGGCACCCGCAGGCCTCGGAGAAAAGGGAAAGACCACGACCCTCTCACTCCCACTGTGAGTTCCTGTTGGTGTGGCGGTAGCATGAAGGGAGGAGAAAGCCGTCTCTAAGCTGGTCCTGTCCATTTTCACGAACTATTGCAGTTGACTGAGGCGGCGACGTTGCTCGCCCTGATGATCAGGAGCGCGTCAGAGGACTGCCGTCTCTGCCTGGCTGATGGCTGCAACGTTAGGGAGGTCGAGCTGACTTCTGACCTCTTTTTGGAAAACGTCAGGAGGGTCGTCAAGGAGATAAAGGTCAGGATGTTTATCTTTTTGTACTTCTGTGTGTCGTGAAGTCAGAGGTGTGGGGTTAAGAGTATTTACAAATTAACATATCGGGATCGGCCATTGTTAGTAATTTTTTAATATATCGGTATCTGTCCGCTAAATAAAGCTGATCCGATATTAACAACCAATGTTTATTACCAGCAGGTTGCCCTTTATAACTGTGTTTAAAGAGGGGGTTGGTCATGTGGCCATGTTAAAGTGACAGTGATGCATCACAGCTATGATTGAGGTTTTAAAAAAAAAAAAAAAAAAAAATGCAGCGTGTAAATCTAGACTATAACCCACATTCAAAAATTCAGTTAGAATAGTTTTCAGTCAGTACAAACTTTTACTAAATGTAACCATCACAGAAACGTAAATGTGTGCACGCACATCGGTAAACTTCGGTTATTGGACATATCGGCAATATTAATATTGGAAATCGATATCGGCCCAAATTTTCATGTTGTGCACCGAAGAATTAAAGACTGACCTCATAATCACAGCATTTGTTAAATTCACCAGTAATCCATGCGTTGCTCTGCAGGGTGATGCAGTGGAATGAATGAGGACATTTTTATTTAATGCACAGCACGTGTCTGTATGATTTCTTGTATTTGCCTCTGCAAACGCAGGAGCTGCGGCCCGTTTGGCCGCCTGCTGGATGATGGATCTGCTGGCTCTTCAGTCCCTAAAGTCGTCTGTCTTGATCCCGACTTTAAGTTGCCATCAAGTCCTGCAGCGGGCAACCTCTCCTCCAAGCTGTTCCTTTTTAGTATGAATCCTAAATCTGTTGGCAAACCTACAGAAATCTCCTGATTTTCTGAAAACGTGACAGATTGCTCCAATTTTTCCTTCAACTGATTTACTTAATGAGCCTTAAAACACTTTAAACTAGTAATTAATGTAGTGTGATTAAAAAAGATTAATGTGACCTTAGGGCTGAGATTTCCCATTCTTTGGCTTTACTGTCGATCCTATTTTGTTTTTTTGCAACGGCAATGAAATACTTTTCTTCAAATTAATGCAAAGATACACCTTTTGGGCTCTTATTGTGCAGAAATCTGGAGAACGGGATGAAAGTTTTTACTACAGGCTGTTTTCCAAGAAAAGCAAGGTAAGTGCGTCCTGCCACGATGGGCGTTGTTGATGTCTTCAGCAGGAAATGGCAGCAGGAAAGCTGCATGCCTCTTCAAGGCAAGGCAGGCTAATTTATATGGAACCAAACAATCCGAAGGGCTTTACAGGACAAGACGGAATATAAAACACTGCATTAGAGAAAAAAAATATATTAGATATTAGAGGCATAAAATAAACAAATGTTTCAAACATTTAATTAGTTTGTTGTATCAAAAGCTGCAATAGAATAAAACATGTTCAGCCCTGATTTAAAGGAACAAACAGCGTTTGCACATCTTAGGTTTTCTGTGGTTTTTGTTCCAGAGCCGAGGAGCATAAAAAACCAAAATGCTGCCTCTCCTAGTTTAGTTTTGGTCCTGGGAGCGCTGAGTAAGAAAGTCCCTGAGACCCGGAGGAGCTGTATGATTCCTACTTCAGAAAATGTATTTCAACCCGAGACTGTTTAGTGTTTTTTAGACTAACAGGAAGCTAATGCAGTAATTAAAGAACTGGTTTGATGTGATCAATTCCTTGGTTTTGGTCCGGACTCTGGCAGCAGCTTTTTGGAGGAGCTGCAGTGGCCTGATTGATTTTTCTGATGTGTTTCTACCACAGTAGAAACAACTGCAAGGAATTCATATTTTCTATCCATACCTAAAATATGTCCAATTATTTTATGTATTTATTTACTTATTTTTATATATAAATGTGTGAAAGAGTTGTCTTATGGGTCCAAACGTGTCCTCTAGTTTTTCTTTAAATGCTCTATTAAGGCACCAAATAAGTCTGGTTGTTGCATTAAGAGAATAAAGTGTAAAACATTATGCGTTTATTTCTAAAAAAACGGAGTGAAATGTTGTTTTCTCTTTTACTTGTTTTCAAACCAAATCTCTCTTGCACAGAGTAAACAATCCGGTATTTATCTGGAAATTGTGTACGTCTAGCTATAAAATGGTGACATTTAAAAAAAGAAAAATAATAAACTGGTAACTCAGCAGCTTTGATTTAAAATCACTCTAAAGTTTATTTCAGCGGGCACTAAATACATTTTTTTTTTTTTTTTTTTTGCTAAAAATAACAAATCGATTTATCATAGATTTTATTTTTATGGACTAAGTTTTTATTTAGTTTTTTAGTTTTTCTAATTTAATTTAGTTTAGTTTTTCTAATTTAAACTCCTTACAGGCAGTAAAGCTCCATTGTTTTTGGTGTAATATTTAGTATGAATGTTTTTTTTGTTTCAACACCCAGTCAGCTTCTTTCCCTAAATTGTTCTAACCTACTCGATGACGGCGTCACGCTTTGGAGCTGCAGTTCTTGGCTGCTGCAGCAAGGTGGCGCAGTCTAGACTGCCTTTCCAGTTCCTTCTGGGTCAAAGTGGACCGTTAGTAGGGCTGGGTATCATCAAGGATGAGCCGATTCAATACGATTCTCGATACATAGCTCACAATACAATACCATTCTCGATATAGCTCAGTTTGATTTGACTCCAATATCGATATTTATGACTTTCAAATTAATGCTCAGTCAGTCAATCAACAAAACTAGCCAAATATTATATTTGTTTAATTTATTGAACCCTGATATATTAACAGGAAAATAAAGTGCATTTGCTTCACTGCATTTAACGTATCACAGAAACCAAAAATGTGCCCAAACTCGTCTCACTTGCACTTCCTTGCTGTAAACAGTGATGGTGCGCTGTAATATCGCCCCCCTAGGGGTTGGGAGGTATATCGATACTGAAAGCCAGAATATCAATATTAAATAGTTTTTTAAAAACATCGATATTAATCTTTGTATCGATTTTTATGCACAGCCTGAGCTAAATCCGCCTTCTTTCCAGGTGAATAACATCATCACGATCACATACTCGTGGCTGGACAGCGAAATGGAATGGGCCATCAAGAACTACAGGAGGGAAAATAAAAACGTTCTCTCGGTTCATATCATCTTATCAAACAGGTATTTTTTCTTCTTCTGATACACCATTCTGCATTTACCCTCTGTGGTTGGCTCTCGTAGCTTCGTGAGTTTCCAATTCATCCTGAACGTTTAGCTCTACTGGACTCTCAGAGGACCCTCACGACAGGAACTGTGTGAAGCTGTGCGGCTTCAGTGAGCAACTCCTCAGGTAATGAGGCAATTTTAACTAATGACATATAAACTTTATTCCATCTTTCACCTAGGAATGCCTTTAAATTTATTTTTCATGATTTAAAACAATGAGGATGTTTCTCACCTAAAAGAGGTGGGACAACCTTTGACCTCGCGTTTTGGAACGGATTCTTCCTGACCGATTTGATAAAGACCCATTTCCAGGAGACCCTCCGATTTTGTACAGAAAAAAAAAACTGCAGTGAATTTTTACCATCCGCTCTATAGAAAGTTTCCTCGCTGTTCAGAGCCTCCGACACAATTTACAGTATTTGCTTTTCCACTTGTTCACTTACCTCCTCGCTCAGTTTTTGTTGCAAAAAGCTGAATTTTAGTCTCATTTCACCCGAAGATCCAGTTACAGCTTTCACATGTTTATTTATGTGACGGTGGGGCAGAAAATGCCTTTTTTTTTCTGTAAGCTCCAGTTTGCATTGAAATGTCTCCTGGTTGGCGTGGACACTCTGTAACCCAGGGTGCTGCTGTTTTTCTCCAGTGAACTCTGCAGATTTGTTCCAAACGATTCTCCCTGCTGCACATGTTTTTATTTTTACATTATTATTATTCTTATTATCCTTACTGTTGATATCAGCATGGACTGCGGAACGCATTTCAAATTGCTCGGGCGCATGGAGACAAACGCGGCCGAGCGGGGGGGGGGGGAGGTGGAGAGACAAACGTGGGGGGGGTGGGGGGTTGGTTGCAGCGGGGAGAGACACGCTTTTCGCGGAGGGGGGGTGAAGAGACAAGCGCGGGGGAGGACTTGATCATCAAAATTAGGTAGGGCCGCGGCCCTACCGGTTCCGCGGTCCTTGGATATCAGCAGGTTTTGCCAAGTAGGAAAAAACGCACCTGAAAACGTTTATTTATAACAATATATATCAATGTTTTTCCATCTTCTGGATATTAAGTCATGTTTCAGCAATGAACATTTAAAGCTCAGCTTTAAAGGTAAAAGGTAAATTACAAAATGTTAGATTTATTGTAGTGGGTCATAACTGAATTTGTTAAAAGCCGTTTTATTTCTTGAATTAAGACTTGGACATTAAGTAATTCTTCAGTGACATATTTTGCTTCTGCAATAAAATATGCTCTTTATCACGTTTCTACAGACTTTGGACGCCTGGATGCTAGCACTTAACTAAATATTATTTGTACAAAAAGATTATTAATTAGTAGTTTAACCGAGTTAAAGTTGGTTTCAGAGGTTCTGAAGCTGGATATCATCTTAAAATGTACCTGCTGGGCTAAACTGACCAGCTTGAGGTTGCAAACCATGTTGAGTCGTGTCTTTAAATGATCAGATTTGTGGCAGAGCGAGGATCCTCCAGGCTGCTGGATCACGTGGAGCATTTAGACAAACTCTACAGCATCCCACCACCAGACGGATCCAGCAAACCGCAGGCTGCAGACAAAGTCGTCTCGGTGCCGGCCGCCCCAAAGCTGAGGTGAAGTTTCCTGGCTGGAAAAGATTTGGTGCTGAGAGGTTTTAACTTCACGCCGTTGATTCAACGTTTAAATGCCTCTAGATGGAGAGGCGTGCGGGTGTTCGTCTCCTCCACCTTCAGAGACATGCACGCCGAACGGGACGTCCTGGTGCGCTGCGTCTTCCCGGAGCTCCGCCGCCGCGCCGCCCCCCACCGCCTCCACCTGCAGGAGGTGGAGCTGCGCTGGGGCGTGACGGAGGAGGAGTCGGAGCGCGCCGCGGAGCTGTGTCTGTCGGAGGTGTGCCGCAGCCAGATGCTGGTGGGGATCCTGGGGGAGCGGTACGGCCAGGTACCCCCCAGACCCGTCCTCCCCGACCTGCCGCAGTACAGCTGGGTAAGAGCTGACGCCGAGAGACGTGTCAGCAACGGCCTCTAATTCCAACGTTTATCATAGTTCAGATAATAAATTATGATGTTGTTCAAATGCAGCTGGCCTCTGCTCCAGCGGGCCTCTCCATCACAGAGATGGAGATCCGTCAGTTCCAGGCTCTGTGCCCCGGCACGGCGCCTCAGCGAATGCTCTGCTACTTCAGAGATCCGAGCGTCGCCAAGTAAGCGGGAAACCCGAACTGTTAACGACCGAGTTTGTTTCACAGGTTCACTGCAAAGCTTTCATGGCCCGTTTATTAACCTGTAAACAGAGAGAGGACGCACAGCAACACGTGGGCTTAGCTTTCTGAGCCTGTCTCACACAGATATACCTTTAACAGCAGAGGATGGGTGTTTGAGTCTTTATCTCCCATGTTGTCCTCCTAGACCAGAGGCATGCAAGCTTTACAGTCCAAAGAGCCATTTTGCCTACAGTCCACTTGAATTAAACTCCTTCAGAGCCGCAAATGTTGCCTGGCCTTTTGAAAAATGACAAGTTCTAATTTTTGATAAAGATCTGCTGTAGGAAATGTGTTGTCATCATTAAAGAAACGTCCTTTTTTGTCTATTTTGAGGTTTTAAAAAAAAGAGGATGGACGGGATGTTGATATTTGTGGATAATGATGTAAAAATATGAAAAAATATTGCTTTAAATTAAATATTACTGGCACTTTTAGCATCATTCTGTTGTGAAAATTAAAGTGTGCTAAAACCTACATTTATTATCATTATTACATTTAAATACCATAATAAAAATATAATTTGTAGCCAATGTTAAGAGCCACAGGTTGCAGACCGCTGTCCTATCCTAAACTACAATCTCTTTTTGTAACTTCAGCATCAAACAGCCCCGTCGTTCCTTGCAGAGCTCCATTAAATCATCAGTCCTTAGCGGGCCATAAAATGGCTATAGCACAAATAGCAGCCGTGTATTGTATTATATTACGTCTTTCTTCCTGCTTTTATGTTCAGGTCAGTTCCTGTGGCTTGGAGATCAGATTTTGCGGCTGAATCCAAGGAGGCCGAGGAAAGAATGACGTCTCTGAAGAGAAAACTGTTGGATGACGGAGTCAAAGTCACGGAAAAGTGAGTCTTCATACTGATGCTACTTTAACGGGTTGATCCAAAACATATCCTTCTAAAATGAGCCTCAATTTAAACTGTTTTTATGAAAATTGTAAAAGATATTGATAGCAGCCCAATTCCTTCCTTCTTGAAACTTGAACAGTTTTTTTTTTTTTTTTTAAACAAAAGTACATGTTCGTTTTCAAGGAACACAAAGTTGTTCCTTGAAGCATTTCTCCGGATTGTAATTTATGTTTTTACGGAAGTTAAGATTCTAAAACTTAGTAAAAAAAAGGACGCAGCACTCGTCTCCTTAATGCAGTGCTTCTCAAACGTTTTCTGTTCCCGCAAAGCTCCACACATCCATCTGGGATCGCTCCGTTGCAGATGTATTTCAGAAGGAGGGGCCTTATCAAAAATCCTTGCATATGATTGGATAAACCGCTTGTCCGTCGTCTTTACTGACGCACTCCAAGCTCTTGCCAAACCTGGTCGGGAGAAAGGTGAAAACATGGTTTCCACTAACAAAAGCCTTCAATTCAACTTTATTTATATAGCACCAATTCATGAATCATGTCATCTCAAGGCACTTTCCAAAGTCAAATTCAATCAGATTATAAAGATTGGTCAAAAAGTTTCCTCTCTAAGGAAACCCAGCAGGTTGCATCAAGTCTCTCCAAGCAGCATTCACTCCTCCTGAAAGAGCGTAGAGCCACAGTGGACAGTTGTCTGCATTGTTGATGGCTTTGCAGCAATCCCTCATACTGAGCATGCATGAGGCGACAGTGGAGAGGAAATCTTCACTTTGGACACCTGGATGCTGGCACTTCACAGCCGTTCTCTGGTGTCCTTTTAAATAATTAATATTGAGTAGACTGGACAACACTGATGAAACGGCAGCATCAATATTACCGCTTGCTTCCTCGCTCCATCGTTGTCTGAATCCAAACAGTCACTTCTCTGATGCTTCACATCTACAAAAATCTACACGTTGCTTACACGATTCTGATTGGCTCGTCCATTTTATGTGTTGTTGAAATCCCTCCGAATGGCAGTGAGTCCAGATGGACGCGTGGAGCTCGGCGGAACAACATCCGTCTGGCGAGAGTCGGGTTACCACTGTCCACCCCCTGCCATGCTTTTTAATATCTAATATCTAACATTCTTGGACCGCCCTTCTCTCACTCTCATAGTTACTCGTGTACGTGGGGCGGCGTTGTGGAGGGGAAGCCATACCTGACCAAGCTGGAGGACTTTGGGAAAGCTGTGCTGGAAGACCTTTGGGTGGCCGTTAAGAAGCTGTTTGTGGAAGTAAGTGACAAAAAAAACTAAAGCCACACAGGTCACTGTAGCCAAAGGGGCGACTCAATTGGTCGTTTTTTTTCTAATAAAAAGCTGTTGGTTCCAATTCAGCTTCCTTCAGCCACATGTAGTTGCGCCCCTGAGCAAGGTATTTTTTTAGGGCTGGACGATGGTTCAATAACAATATATATCGGTCGATAGACGTATATCGATGATAGAAAAAAGGTCAATAAAAGTTCAATAGAACAGTTTTCCTTCCTTTTGCATTGTAGCCAATCATGTAGGTTAATATCAGTGATTAAAACCTCCCAACCGATCACTGCGCTTCGTCACTAAGCTCCACCCACTTCAAAGAGTCCAGAGAGCACTTGTTCTTTTTTCTTTTTTAAAAACTTGCAGTTTTGGTAAAAAGTTGGTTGAATAAAGGATTTAGTTTGAATTCAGTGTTTCTTTGTGTTCTGTATCTAAAAATAAGTCACTAAGCAACATCTTAAAATGTCCAGGGCTGCACTTAAAATACATTTTTTGAATTTGTTGATAATTATCGATATCAATCAATATGACTTTTATGGTTTTTTAAATGCTTTTTTTCTATATCGTCCAGCCCTAGTATTTTTCTACTGATCGGCATAGAGGTGCTTGACCATAAATGTGGCTTGACTGTGAAACTGAATTGCCAGCATGACTAGAAAAGCTCAGTCCGTTTACTATTCATATATTTTACCGGTGATTTTAACGTAGCTTTTTCTAAAATGTTCTGTTTTATTTTTTTTGTGCATCTTGCAGGAGGAAGAGGACACAGAGACTGCTTCAGAGGTTTCTGTGCAGGACGTTCACCAGGGGGCGCTGCAGAAGCAGTTCTTCGGCAGAGCGAAGCTGCTCTCCAGCGCCGTGAACCTGGTGGCGCAGGTTCAAAAACGGGGAGGAATGGTGCTGATAGAAGGCGCACCTGGAGAAGGAAAAACTGTCTTCATGGTAAATTTACACCCTCAGGGGTTTGAAATCCATGGTTATGACAATAAAATAACAATATAAATGTTTTTGACTATATGTAGGATTCGATAAGCTTGGAATCAATGGAACTTGTATCATTTTACCTTTTTAATTATAAATAAGAGCCCAACTAAAAGACACTCTCTGGTCTGGTTTATAAGGCTCCTCCTTCCTGTCTGTCAAAGGCTGAATCCACTGTACAACGTTTAAAAATCTTTCAAAACTACCTAATGTGCAGGTAGCGTAAGTGTTGCTGGAGGGATTTAGCCTGATGTGTTACAGGAAGCTTTTTATACCATCTTTATTGTCATTGAAACATACATTGAAACATACATTACAATGACATTTGTTCTCTGCTTTTAACCCATCACCCTTGGGGAGCAGTGGGCTGCCATGTGCGGCGCCCGGGGAGCAATCTGGGGTTAAGGGTCTTGCTCAGGGAGCCAGAGTGCAGGCACTGGGGGATCGAACCGGGTACTTGCATCCTTCTCTGAGTGCAAGCGCACTGCTCTAACCACTAGGCCAACACTCCCCCAAGCTGCTTTTTAAGGGCCGTCTAGTCCTTGTAAACCCAAACTATTCCCCTCTCCCCAGTACCTGGGTGGCCCCTCGCCACCAGGCCTGTTTGTGGTGATTATGGACAGGTTCCTCGAGTCATTACCGTTAAATTCATCGTTCCCTGTCCTCAGGCTGCACTGGCAGACGCCATCCGGAGTGGACGGAAATCCAACCCAGACCTCCGCTGTGACGTCATCTCGTACTCCACAGCCGCCAGTCAGTCGGCGCGCTCCGTGGAGAACCTCCTCCGATGCCTCGCACAGTGGCTGAGGAAGATCAGACGCACAAATACAGAATCGCCTCTTCCTCACGTCTATAGGTAAGACACTCTCATAAGCTGTGTTTACGTGCACAAAGTTTCACGATCGGATTAAAATGTATTCAGATAAAAAAACTAAATGAATGGGATTGTACCGTTTATTTGGGCACATGATCAGTTAATCCAATCATAATGTGCGTGTATTTGCTCCTGGCTTTATTCCAAATGGAACCGCTCTGACATGCGCAGTTATCAAATTCCCCTAAAAATACCACAGAAGAAGAACTTCCGTCTTGCTAAACAACACAAAATACCAAACAAAGCACTTTTATATGTGTTCGCGCACGCGGTTCTGATTACGGTTGCAACGTTACTGAGTAAACAGCAGTTTTAGCTCTTTTATTTTTTTCAAACACAAAGGTTGCATCGGCAGCCCCAACCGTTTTTCTTCCCAACGTATTTCCACCACTCTCCAACGCGGAAATTCGTCACGTTTACATCAGCCGTACATGTGCACTCGGGTCAGTTTGCCACATTCAGAATAACTTGATGCTGACAAGTGTTTATATGAACGTAGGAAAAGTTTCCTTCCGATTGAGCTTAATCCCATCACAATATTCCGATTGCCGTGTTTACACGACGCATTTTTATTCCGATTACTGTTGTCCATGTAAACGTAGCTACAGATAGGCGACGCACCAGCTTCATTTCACTGCCGTTTTACCATCTTTTTTTTTTGTAATATCAGGGACTTGCTGTCAGAGTTTCACTCCACTCTGAGTGAGGTGAAGAAGAACAGACCTCTGGTGCTGCTGGTTGATGGAGTGGATCTTGTCCAGGATGGAAGAGGACAGTTTAGCTCTGACTGGATCCCACAGCTGCTTCCACAAGTCAGTCACAAGAGGATTAACTAAGTGAAAATGGATTTATGTGACGTTACACATAACTTTCTTTGATTCTCTTCAGGGTGTCTGTTTAGTCCTCAGCGTCACGTCCAATGCTCCTCTGCTGCAAACCCTGGCCAAGAAAAGAGAGGCGGTCCTGTTTTCCCTGGGGCAGCTCAGCCTGCCGGACAAGAAGGAGATCGTTCAGAAGGAGCTGGATGTTTTTGGGAAGAAGCTCAGTGACTCCGCCTTCAACAACCAGGTTCTCATTACAGATTCTCTACAGATTCAGTGTTGTTGGAATTTGTGTTTTTACTGAAAAACTGTGCCGTAAATGCAGCTCCAGACCTTAATAACAAAGAAGGGAGCGGTGAGTCCTCTGTATCTGCACCTGGCCTGTGAAGACCTGAGGAACTTTGCCTCCTTTGAAAAGGTACGAACTTGCACGTAAATGTTTTTCTTCTATAATCGTCCAGTCAATGAGGGGTAATGAGAGCATGGTGATGTGCTTCAGTTGAAGGAAACACTGCAGGGTTTGCCTCAGTCTCTGGCCCTGCTGGTGCAGCACAGCCTGGAGAGACTCTGCATCCAGTACAGAGACGTCCCAGGACTCCGTCTGACCCTCGCCGCCCTCACCGTCAGCAGTACTGGTAAAGCTTCGCAAGAACGTTGCCATTGCTTGTTCCTTTGCAAACACGGATGTGTCGTTGTGACGGTTAGATGTCCCAGGTGCATTTTAGTTTTGGTTTATTCAAATTTGTATCTGTGCATCCTTTGCCTTCTGCTTATTGGTCAGTGCGTTACAGCAGTGACGGGTTCTTGGAGGGAAACATCCCACTACTTCTGGTTTAGGACCACCAGACATTGGGGATGCTCCTGGACAGGAACACAAATATTTTCCCTGCAACAGATTCTGGTTCTGCTCCCTGGTCTCCTTCCTCTGGGATGTGACTAGTAATCCTGAGAAGGGAGGTGTTTATGAAGCATCTACGCAGGATGATTAAAACATCTCAGCTCTTTTTTTGACGTATAGGAGCAGCAGCTCCACTACTAGCTCCCTCCAGATCCCATTTCCTCAGCCCAGCCACCCTGTGAAGGAAGTTATTTTTAGCTTTTTATATCTGGGATCTTGTGATCATGATCCGTATCTCATGACTATAGGTGATGGTTAAAAAAAAAATAGATGGACCTGTAAATTGATAGCGTTGCTTTGCAAATGACCGGGGGTCTCCTTTATAAAACTTTGTATACAATCCATACTAAAAGTGTACGCACGCCAAGAAAAAGAAAACCGCATACGGCCGAAAATATTCAGATTTGCAGAGCCACACCAGCACGCAATTTCCCTTTATAGATCACAGCTGCACCTGAACGTCTGCGTACCTGGTACCACATCATGTTCTGTCCTCTACACGCCCAGATTCAACCATAAATGTTCAATGCAAAGGACCTCAGGAATGTTAGTGTGTTTAAAAATGGGTCAGCTGGTTAACCACTGAGAAAACCCCAAAAAACTGGGGGGAAAAATCACAGGGAGGATTTTATTAAATATGCAAATCAGAGTTACCACAGATGTTCACATTGAAGGAACTGGATTGCAGTTTTAAAAGCTTGATGACAGATGATAAAGAACCCCCCCCCCCCCTGTGGGGTTTGTAGCCACTTTCCCCTGCAGGGTTATAGTAGAATGCATTGCTCAGTCTAAAGTGGCATATTGGTCACCTTTGATCGCTCAAACCGCATTCCCTCCTAATTCTCCCATTTACAAGGTTTTGCAGCAGCAGTGTCAATGCGTCCATCGTTCTGCATTACGCGTGAATGTATTTGACCATTTACAGCTATTAAAGTAATGGCCTCACACATTGTCACTGTTATCTGTCAACCTGTGGTAAACGTCACCCTGGTGATCATTGTGGAGATGTGATGGTAGAAAACCCAGATAAAATGTTGTGCAGACTTTGATTTTAGATTTAAGTTGGGTTGCCTGGTCTAGCGGGGTTTCCCCTCTACCTATAAAAAGTAAACGGCGTACATCATCAGGGTTTTTAGCAGGGTGGGATTATGGGCCTTACATGTGTAGGGAGGAGTACTTAATGAAATTTAAGCACTAAAACAGAGGCACGCCTTTGTTGGGATTCGTACCATAAACAATTTTATATTGATTCATGATTTTACTACAACGAGATCTAAGGCCACGACTTCCAAAATTTCCACCTGCTTCTAGAAAGGATTCAAGCTTCAAGCGTCCATCTTTGTTTGCAGGTTTGAAGGAGAGAGACCTTTACTCTCTGCTGAGCACCTGCAATGACCTGTCCTCTGGGGACCGGCAGGTCACATGGGAGGAAGTGCTGCAGCAGTCCAGGAAGCCAAAAGGACGGATTCCCATGGCGGTTTTCACCCGTATTGTGCAGAATTTACAAAGGTACAGTGACATACGCAATTATTTACGGGTAAACAGCCTTAAAATTCTCATTTTGACTGCAAGAGCTTAAGAGCAATTAGAATATTATTTCATTTCAGTTCATTCAGTGGAGAAAAAATGAAAAAATTTAACTTTTTTTAAATAATTGGTGCTTAATAAACTTAACAAACTGGCAATATAAATTTAAACTTTTTAATGTGATCAGAGCTTCTTGGATCTTTTAATTATTAATCCATGACCTTCATTTTCTCTGGGATATAAATGCAGTGTCACAAGGATTTTTTACTTCCTTTTCAAAATGGGAAAAACTAGAAAACATACAATTTGAGTAAGATGGATTAGTTTAGATCTTTATAGACAAAATAATTACTCCAAGAACATGTTTATTGGTCTAAATACTCCAACATAATCAGTCAGAAAGTTGAAAACAACTGAAATTGTGACAGACGAAGCACAGTCAGGATGGTGGTAGAAGAGGTGGGAAAATAATCTCCAAAACTCACTCACGGCAAAAATAGAACTAAGTAGTATTTTTCCTTGATTTGAGCAGGTAAAAAGGATTATTTGCCAATGGAAATAGAATATCTGCACTTAAAATAGGAACAATTCATCTTTGTCGTCATATTTCAAGTGCGGGATATCTAATTATCTTATTTTAGGGCTAAAAATACTAATTTTATTGGCAAATAGTCTTATTTACCTACTCAAATCAAGGAGAAATGCATTCATTTCAACATTTTTTAAGTTATTTTTAGTTCTCTTTTTGTAGTGCTGTTGGAGACATCTTTGAGTCAACAAGCTTTAATTTTCACTTATCAAAATGATTCTTTTAAAAATGCATGTTTTTATAATTCGTTCGCTAAATATTTATAACATTTGGGAGAATGTAATGCCATCTGTAGATAGTGTGAGTTAGTTCGTGTCTTTTCCTGCAGTCTGACTGGTGTGTCTCACTGCCAATACACCGACGACACGTTGGCTCTGAACAACCCGGAGGTGAAGACGGGCTTCGAGGGCTTCTTCCTCCCGACGGAAGCTGACAGAAGCAGAGCTCATCTGGTCCTGGCAGGTAAACCAAACACCGCCGCTTCTTCAATAAAGCATGGCAGAGTTTTATTTTTATCCTCTATTGTTTGTAATTAACCAGGTCATCTGTGGGCGATGGCTGACCCTGAGGGACAAGATACTTTCCTTCACTCTGAGGCCGACTCGGTCATGCATCTGCCCTCGAGCTTGGTTAGGAAATGTTTTAATGATGCACTAAAACATTTATTTATATGCCATATTTGAGTCATAAAGTTTTCATTAAAGACTTTCATCTTCCTGTTCAGTAAATAAGGTTAGAGGTGAAACTGGAGAGAAGATTTTTAACTCCTTGTCGCCTTTATTTGGACTTGCTTAGATTCAAAGTGGACAGCTGAGGGCTCTTCACTCCCTGCTCTCCAACTATCACTTCCTGCGTGCCAATGTGAGCCACGGCCTCCTCCACCACCTCCTAGAGACTTACGACTTGTATGGTGAGCATGCATGAAGATCATCAAGGTTCAGAAATGTGGTGTAAAGATCTGCTAAACGGTGGAAAATTGCTCATTTCTGTTAAATGTTTCCTTCTCTTTAGATAAAGAGTCTTCAACTTCAGGTAGGTCCTCCTTTTAAAAAAAAGACAGACATAAATAATTTAACCGTGGGATACAACATCCAACGTTCCCTCATTGCATCTTTGTCCTGTCAGTTGACCCGGATGCACGTCTGGAAGACTGTCGCAGTTTCCTGAAGCGCCACACCTCCACGCTCTCCCCGTGGCCGGCGCTGTTTATCCAGCAGGCGCTCAACGAGCCTCCAGAAACCTCAGCTCACATCTGGGCTGAAGGCCTGGTGGGGAAAGGAGGACTCCGCGTTGTCGAGTGTCTGGTTAGCAGCAAAGACGACGCTCAGGAAATGAGGTAAACGTCATTTTTAACATGGTGACTATACGTGTGGGAGACGTGTGCAAGTAGCCGCGCTGCACTTATAAACGGCTCATCACAAACGAAGGTCTGTCAGCAACACGGACTTTATCAGATCATTGAAACGACTCATCCTTGTTTAGTTTCTTGCTGCTATTTTTGTTTCTGTGGTGTTTAAAGTCTCCCTTTGTGTTTGACCTCAGTGAGCTGCTGTCAACCTTCTCCTCCGAACCAACCTGTGTGGTTGTGAGTCCGGACAGGCAGCTGATAGTGGTGGCTACCGGACAGGGAACGCTGCACATAGTCCACATGCAGACTGGGCAGGTAGGATCTGTCAATGGGTTCAGATTTTCTTTTTTTCTTTTTTTTAGATGATGCTCATTGCATCCCACAAAAAGGATTTTACCGAGCAGCTACAACAAGCAATCCCCATCCTCTACTCCAACAGTAATGCTAATATCATTTACCCTCCATGAATAGAGATCATGGGCTCTGGGATCTTATGGGAGATTCTTATATGGTTTTATAAGGAGTAAGACTCTTTTATTTTACTAGTCTCCTTTAAAACCTTCTTGTTTAAAAATAAATCCAGCTTGTTGTCGTGAGAACCGCCTTCCCTTTTTAATGTCCAGCACATTCAGCACAGGCTGCAGCTAAAAAGGTCTGTGGCGCTCTTCTAAATCCTGCCAAATGTGACAACAGCACCACCTGCTGGTTGGTCTGTACCTGCAGTCAGTAGTATGAGTAACAAGGGATTCTGGGTAATCCTCAGAGCAACGGCCTCACTGCATCGAGGTAACGTAGCCATAAATGTCTGTGGACAAATATTAATCAACTTCTGGAAGAGCATAAAACATAATGTTTTCTTGTCTTTAATATTATATTCTGCCATATTTTCAACTTGTCCAGTTTAGGTCTGCGTACGATGAGGTTCATGGTTAGCTAAAGGTGATATGTACCGTCTTTCCAGAATGGGAACGCGTTATGTTGAGTTAAATCTTTTGTTTTGACTGCTGGCATGTGTCAGGCTAAAAATTCTAGTTGTCAAAATATGCCATGGAATGAATTTACCGGTTATAAAATGTAAAAGGGATTCTGGGTAATCTTCAGAGCAACAACTTCAATGCATTAAGAGATAAAACAATAAGTTCAATTTCTGACCCATTCTGTTGGAATGGGGGTTGAATTTTTTTTCATTCTTCAAAGGGAGCGAAACGGAAAACATGTGAGAACAACTCTTCTAGTGTAAAGCGCTTTGAGGAAAAGGACTAGAAGGGCGCTGTACAGCTTTAGGTCATTTGTCCGTTACCATTAGTGCTTTGAAGTGGATCAGCCAGGCCTCCATCTTGGATCTGATAGAGAAATTTTTGGAGGAAACTAGAAATTAGGGTGATGGCAAGGAGACCTTGAAACCATAAAGGCTTTTGGTGACATGTAAACAGCATCTTAGGAATTATAACTTTTCAAATCCCACCTTTTGGTTAAAAAGTACATAAACACATCTCAGTAATGTGCCCTTCAGACGTTGTCTTATTTTTGGCAAGATGGTTGTGTGATTGCTAATCAGAAACGACCCTCTAGGCTGAAGGAAAATAACTTTAAATCTACCAGCGGGATGAAAAATGTTGAAATTAGCAAAGCTAACGGATATGTAGCCAGCTGCTGTAGCCGACCCGTGCACCTGTTTGAAGGAAACGAGTGAACTCTGGGCTCTATTGGCTGGGATCCTAAAAGTGACTGTTTGCATAAGAGAGCAAACATAATTTAAGGGCAGATCATTAAAAAAATTAATGAAAATGGTCAGATTCCCTGATCTCCTGGTGAACATTAACCGTGAGGATGCCCTCTGTCCTGTGAGCAGGAGGTGAAGTCGCTGGTGAGCAGCTGTGACGGCATCTCCAGCTGTGTCTTCCTAAACGATGCCCGGCTCGTGTCTACCTCCTTCGATGGAAGAATAGAGGTGTGGGACATCCAGAGCGGATGCAGGTGAGACAAGACCTGAGAGACAAAGCAGCTGCATTGAGTTCGCCTTATCCTGGATGCTTTTCATCATGTTATGCTGTTAACACTTAAAATAATAGGACTATCTTCCCGCTGCAGGACGACTCTGATTGAGGGCCACACTAATACGATAACAGCGAGCGCCATCACCCCGGACAGGAAGCACCTCGCTACTGTCTCCCTCGATTTCACGCTTAAAGTGGGTCTCTTCTCCGCCTCTTCGTCTTCTACAAACTGCTTAGTTTTTATGTTTTAAAATTGCTCAGAATGAAGGCAACCTTGTTCTTTTAGGACGGCGTCTGCTGTTCGCCTGTCGGTGTGTTTTGTGGAGCTCCTCTTAGGCTGGGTCTACGTTAACAAAGATATTTTCCAAAGCACACATTTGCTGCTGCATTTGCACCTCCTGTCCAAACGTAGATCGTTTTTGGTGAAGAGAAACTGAGACTTATAAATTAGTTTTAATGGAATTTTCCACATCTGTCTTTTTGTTTCAGATTCTACCTCCATTAAAACAAACAAAAAAATAAATAAAATAATAATAATTCTGAATTGTGTTCCTCCTGAACTCCTTCCTTCTTTCCTTCCTACCTTGTGCCATTTACTCCCCTATGTCCTTCCTTCCCTTCCTTCTTTGTGTCTGTCCTCATCTCTAACGTCCCTTATCTATTCTTTTGTGTCCTATCTCCCTTTCCTTTTTTGTATCCTTACTATTAAGCTTTGCAATCCTCCTTCCCTCCTCCCTCCTAACCTTCCTTTTGTCTTTCCTACCTGCCTTAGATGTGTCCTTCCTTCATTCCTTCCAGTTTCTGGCCTTTCCAGGTTCAACGGTTTAAAGCTTGCTGATGAAAGAAATATTAGTCACAAATTCATAGCGAGATTTAGTGTTTTATATTTTAAAATTAATGTAAAGAACCCGTAGAAAGTAGAGTCTGGAAAAGTTTGGAAACTTCCTAAGGGACATTTGTTGGTTCCATGTTAAAAACTAGATATTAAATATTCACAACGCAGGTGGAAATCGGTGTGAGGCACAGAAAAAGTCTGCATGTACGAATGTCCTCGAAAGAGATTTAAAACAATCAGATCTCCTCAGGGGAGATTTTGTAAGAAAATTGTTTCTCTGACCAGAAAAGCTTGATCCCTCCTAGTCTTAGGGTAGGATAGTTTCCACTGGGACAGACGTAGGCACTCACTGGATGAGGCATATTTGCTCTCCGGGCTTTGAACCTCTTTAGGAGAATCCACATCAGGTGCCCCACAGCAGGTCTTGTCAGTTTTCATACATCATTCTGTGCTTTTCAAACACATTTGACGCATTGCGCTGTGGACCAAAGCAGGAAAGAGACATTCATCAGCTAGATGCTACTGATGTGGGTTGTTCAACAAAAAAATAATAGAGGTGTGTTTTCTGATGCTGTCCTACTCCCAAAGACAGAGTGTTAAGTTTGTCATTTAATTTAATCAATAAGAAAAGTGAAACAAATGAGTTAACCAGATCAAAAGAGTACATTTTTGATGTGGTTTCTAGAACACAAAGGGATGTTGAAGCTTTGTCAGGTGGGGAAAGTTTTACTTTAGCATTTTTCTAACCAAATTAAACAAAACAATTTTAAAGAATGAAAGGAGCTGACTAAGAAATGGGCTCCAAAGACATTCTGCTTTTCTGAATCAAACTAAATAAATTTCTGGTCCTCAGGTGTGGTCTTCTGCTAAAGCTAACGAGGTCGCCTCTCTGCCCAGCACCAGCCCTCTGAACTGTGCGACCTTTGACCCCGAGGGTCACCTGCTGGCGGCGGGATGCTGGAACGGAAACATTGTGGTGTGGAACTGGCTGCAGAATAAGATACAAACTGTAAGTTTCACTGTATTTATTTTATTGCAGTCCTGCAAACAATCTGAGGCCGGTGTTTTAATCTTTTATGGTTAAATATGGAGAGTTTGAGGCGGTGTGGTGAGACGGATCGACACACAGAGGTTTCAAGCTGGAATAATATTCCTAAAGAGAACATTGCATGAAAATATTATATTATGTTATGGATCTAATCATTTTTTATGCTTTAACTGCTTTAGGATGTACTAAACAGGCTGCATTATAAATTATAAAGTTCTGTCTAGCACAAAATGTGAGTCTACTAAAATACAGTTTGAAAATTACCTTTTTTTTAAACTAAAACACAGTTGTCATCCACTCCTCTTCGGGGGTACAGAGAGAGACATATTTTAGATTTCTGCTTGATTTTCCATTTTCCCCTTAGTCCCTGTGTGGGCATCGGCGATCGGTGCGCAGCCTCTGCTTCTCGCCTGCTTCCTCCATGCTGTGCTCCGGCTCCATGTCCGGAGAGGTGAGGGTGTGGTCGGTGTCCGCCTCCACCTGTGTGGGATGTTTCCAGGCTCACTGCGGAGCCACCGAGACTCTCGCCTTCCTCGAGGAAGGGTCCATGCTGCTGAGCGCCGGCTCCGATCACACGGTTAGCCATTTTATGTTAAAGCTGTATTTTGCAGGAAGTTAACTTCGTAAAGTGACTTTTAAAACTGCATGTAAACATACATTTTAGAATTTTATTTTTTTCAGTGTGGAAATATTGCTAAAAGCCTCCCTGTTTGTTAAATAGCTCAAGCTCTGGTCAGGAGGACTTGGCCGTTCAGTTGCTGCTTTAAAAAGTGATGAAGTAAGTTCCTGTTTGGACCTAAATAAGATCCTTACAGATATGTTATTGGTTTCAAGTCGTCCCCAACTACTGTATTTCATGTTATTGGCTGCATTTATCTGCATGCCAAATGGAGGATAAAAAAATTTACATTTTATGTATTGTTTTGATTGAAGATAAGCTGGTTTTGGTAGATTTTTAAAATACAATCCAGACTGCAGAAGTTGTCTAAGTTCTGTTCAAATTATTATTATTACTTTTTTGTGTGAGTCTAGCCTCCCCAGAAGAAGGCGAAATATGCAACATCGGAGCCGGCAGCTCTCTGCGTTGCAGTAAATGGAGACTATGCTGCTGTGGGGTACCACGGAGACGGCTTAAAACTCTTCAGGGTCGATTCAGGTGTGTTTTTATTGTCGTATTCAGTTTAACCGATGGATAAATTATATGTAAGAGGAGAGAAAATAGTGGCGTTGTTTAAAAAAAAAAGACAAAAAAACGGATTTTTATTATTATTATTATGAAAAAATACAAATTTAATTTATTTAAGGCCAGTTTGTTTTTAATTGCATTAAGTCTCAACAAATGTCTCGAGGTACAATGCAAAGCAAAAGGATCAGGTTTATTTACAGAAATATATAATCAATTCAATTTAATCATACAGAAAGATTCATAGTTGGTCACATACAATACAATTTCATTCTAGTTCTGAAACAATGCAGTCAATTTTAGTTTATTATTCCAACTGGTAAAATGTTTTCCAAGGAAACCCAGCTGAGTGCATCGTTACCTTTGCAGCAATCCCTCAAACTGAACATATATTGTGTGTATATATATAGTGATTATGGAAAAGAAAACTCTTCTTTAACAGCAGTAAAATCTCTGAAATAACCTTGTCAGTGTCGGCAGTCATCTGCTACTACTGACTAGGAGTTTTAGAGGAAAGAACACAGCAAATCACAGAAGAACTGATCCAGGACTGCTATCTGCAAATTGGCAACAGTAGGTCTTTTAGTTGCTTTACATTGAAGAGAAACGCAGCTGAACAGATGATCTATGAGCCAATTGGAAAATCTGTGGGATGAAAAACAGAAAATTTATTGTTAGCGGCAGCAATGGCTCTATTTTTTTTTTTTTTTAGGATAAATGCCGAGATGGAGTCAAGTTTATCACATATGGAGAGAATAGGAAGTTATGAGCAGCAATATCTCAGCCGATTTCCCTGTCCAGGAAAATGTCACAATTAACAAACACCAGACCAGGTTCTATGAAGAAAAAAGATCAAGAGAGAAAATAAAATAATGGCAACATTAACTAGGGATTATGCATAATTGGCGAGTAGTAGGAGAAAGTAGCAGAGTGAGGAAAAGTGGTCAGTGTTTCCTTCCTCAGCTTTAGCCTTCAGCAGCAAAGGTGTATAGATGACTCAACGTAGCCTAAACCACTCTATATAATAATAAACAAATGTATTTCTTCCTTCAATGTTGAGTTGTATGATTCACCTCAAATGTCATCAGGAGACACCTAATGTAACAAACTGGTTACGTTTGCATGCACTATTATATAAAGCCTACTCCCTAATTAAGAGAGAGAGAGAGAGAGAGAGAGGGAGATCAAACATGAACAGAAAGGAAGTAAAATAGAAATGGACAATCCAATTTAACAATATTTTATAGGCAAAATTATGCAACCGGGTGTGCAATGAGGAGCTTTTGAAATTACATAATCTACTGTCCAGTGTGGTTCCTTAAAATAAAATGCAGTAAAATTCAAGTAAAATGCCAATTTGTAAAAATAAATAAATAAATAATGATAAGAAAATAATAGTTCATAATTGCTTTTTATCCCACTTAATGGTATTAATTGTAGAGAAGAGGGAAAAACAAACGCTGTACGACTGTCAGGTTGAACCCTTTTTATTTAAAATCCAATTAGAGTGCCCATTCTTAGGTCAAAGATCTTAGTGGCACACTGTAAAATGCTCTGGTAAAACTGTGTATATGAAAGTAAAACCTGATTGAAATGATGATAAATGAGCAAAAACCTGGAAAGGTTAATTCAGCCTTTTAAAAAGGATTACTGATGATTCACGCGTCCGCAGTTTCTCACCTCTGTAAAATTTTAGCAGAAGTTTTAGACATGTACTTTTTCCTCATCCGTTAATTGCATCTCATCTTTGTAGGGGAAAAGGTTTGGGTTTCCACAGATCTCAGTGTGTCCGTACGCTGCCTGCTGTGGGTTCACGTGGACCCAGAGCAGAGCAAGCCGGAGCTGCTGGTTTCTGGAGGAAGCGACAAATGCTTGAGGCTGTGGAGGACAAATGAAAGAGTGGAGGGGATGCTTGAAGGCCTGATTCACCTGAGAACCTTTGGGGTGCAAACTAACGACATCCTGGCTATGGCGCAAAACTCCACCGCTCTGGCTACGGCTTCGGGTAGGAGTCACTTGTGAAGTTTTTATTTTAAGGTTCACCGATGTAGTCACCAGAGTTATTGGGTTTTTTTCTCCATGAAATCAGATTATTTTACAAAAGTGTTGACTTTGTTTGCATATTGTTGCCATAAGTAACTCTCTTCCGATGGTGGTTTTCTTATACGGCTGAAACGGCCCGCTGCTCAGGGCTTCATGGTTTGGGGGTGGCAAAGTGGTCAAAACAGGGGGGAAAAAGTTATGTCAGCTAATGGTGCGTTCCTTTTGCCTCGGAGGTCAGAACTAACGAGTCGCAGCTTACGTCGTCTCCACCTTTTTTCGTTCCAGTTTCCCTCTTGTCAGACAGTAGGAAAAAACATCGACGCTCGCACAAAGCCATTGTTAAACAAACAAATACAGAGCTCCAACCATTGAGGACAAATGGAACGCATCATGAGCTTCAAATTAGTTTTCTTGCGTGAACGAATTTTATTTGAACATCCAGTCAGTCAGAAAAGGCCGAATAAAAATATTTTTGAACACTGCAGTTGGGGAATGACACTGAAGCTACAATGTGCTTCCAGCTTCTGATTAAGTGCTAAATTAAAGGGTCATTTTTATTTATTCATGTATTTATTTTACAACTGCATTTGATCATTTGTAGTTCAAAGTCTGAAATACCTTGACTTATCCAGCCTAAACTAGACAATTGTTCACTGAAAGCAGATTATTCAAAGCACAGTTTTGTGAGAACATTACAAATTTGTGAAAACATCAAAAACATTTTTTTAATCTTTTTTTTAGTAAAAGCCTACATTTGGATTCATATACTAGTCAAACCAGGACTGAACTATTCTACACAAATTGAGGATTCTCAAACAGTTTATTAAAAAAAATTTCTTGGATTATTGTTTTATAAGACCTTTGAAAACTCTATCCTTCTAGCTAGCTCTCTGTTAGGCTAGCTATTTCATTTTGCTTCTTAAACGTAGTGTTTTGATATAAACTTAAATGAATAACCTGTGTTTAAACCGCACTCTTTGGTGACCTCTGTCCTTCATAGACACCTGTCTGGATAGCACAGCTGCTGAGCCGGGCCAGTGACAGACGTAGAAAGTCGGTTATTTTTAAAAAAAAATGACAATTCTTTATACCTTGGCCATGTACAATGTCTTCCCCTCTCTCAGTGAGAATTGACGACATACAGTAACAAAGTAGACTAACGACCAGTATCAAGAGTCGCGTTTCATCGTGGACTGCTGACACCGATCATTTAAAAAAAGCATCGACTGCAACCTCAGTTGTACCTCTATCAGAGCTTATTTTTTTTCTGCTATACCCCCTGTAGCCACAAGAGGGCATATTGTGGGTGTACTAATAATCAGGAAGCCCCTAGACACTTTAAACGCCCTACCTAAATTCAGTCATTCAATCACTAGAACCTTTATTTATACAGGTGAGTTCTAATATAGGACACGAGGTCTGATATTTAAGAAGAAAGCTATTTAAACCATCATACAATGTGAAATAAAATGTGTTGCAATTTGCAAACTAATATAGAAATAGCATAGAATTGATTTGTTTTATTATTATAAATAAAAGGGGTTATCGATCAGTACTATTTAACTTTCTCTTAGATCAAAATCAGACAATACAGACAATAAATGTCTTTTTTATTGTAATAAACGTTCTATTTTCACTGACTCCATCTGAAACAGATGATTTCACCATTGCACTGTGGCCTTTGAAGTATCTGACCAACAAATCAAAAAAAGCAAAGGTTGTGTTGAGAGGACACCAAGGAGTCACCTGCCTGGCTTTCAGTCCTGACGGTGCACGGCTCCTTTCAGGCGGAAAAGATAAGGTACCTTCTTCAGATTGTTTAATTCGCTGACCAGTTCACACTCTAGTGGTTTTCCTGCTGCATTTGGTTGCAGTTTGAAAGCAGCATTTCTCTTCTGATGAGACCTGTGTTTGTCTCAGGCTTTGATGGTGTGGAATCCCAACCCTTTTCAAGGAGATCTGCTTAAATCCTTCCCTAACGTTCACCGAGACTGGATCACCGGCTGTGCCTGGACACCTGATTGTGCTGTGAGGTCCCATTTATCACAGTTTTAAACAATTTATTCTCTCTAAATTTATTTAAAAATACAGCTGGGCAAAATAGTGTATTTGTAGGCTACAGTACGGTGAGGAGAGCAAACAATATAGGTTAAATAAAATGATCTAAAAGCAGATTTTGCCATTGATGAATATCATTATAATCATAACTGTGGGTAATAAGAACAAAGATGATTCATTAATTGCTTAAATTTGCACCAAAATAAAAAAAATTGTGAATTATACTTTGAAATCAACTTATTAATGCCGATCAGGAAAAAAGGTATACAGTATATAGAAGCCCAACAAATTTAATCAAGCCACTGACTACGCAGCAATTCCTAATCCTAAAGAAAGCATATGGCGACAGTGGAAAGGACTATCTTCCTTTTTAACTGGGTGAAACCTCCAGAAGAGCAAAGCTCACCATAATAATTTAGGGAATTTAGGGCAGAGAAAACGGGAATCAGACCAAAAATAAATATCACAAAAGTACAGTAGTACTTACTATGGAAAATAAAATGAAAATGCTAAGCTAATTGTAGGGATTGCTCCATATAAAGTCTGTTCAAGAAAAAGAAAGAAGCCAATCACAGAAGCACTGATCCAAGAGAACTTTCTATGATACATAAAAACTATTTGGACATCTAGAATATTCTTCCAAACATTGGATGTCGATCTAACCTAATTTTTTATTTGACTCCTTGAGGTCAGGCAGGTGTTTGCCTCATTTAGCTTTGGAAAGTACTGTAAAAGTGGAAAAAATAGGTTTCCCCCAACAAGCCCACTTGGCCAACTCAAAAGAACTCTTAAACAGCATTAAACATCAACAGATGAGTAACTCTGGGTTTTTGAAGCACTTTATTCCTTATTTGGACAGAAAGTAAGCATATTTTGCAGTTACTGGGTGTTGAATGAAATGCAAACACACTAGAATACAAAATATTCTGAAAATAATCGACTTTCACAAATATTCTAAAATAGGCCAATAAAACTCCTTCCACTCAGTATTTTCTCTTGATAATCTTCTTCTTTTGTTTTCTTCCAGATAAGCTCATCAAATGATGGCAGACTTTGTTTTTGGGACCTGGAAGCAGGTTTGTGTTTCAGAGAAATCTCCTGGAGGAACCCACTTACCTCCGTCTGCTGCATGGTGAGCAAACTATAAAACTCAGAGAACTGAGAATTCATTCTATGTTTTTTGCCTTCAAATAAGGTCAATAGGACACACACATTCCTTATGGTAAATTGGATATGAATGGGATGCATTTATTTTATCTAGATAAACTGAATCAGTCATACTGAATTCAGTTAGGTCATTATAATGCAATGCCCTGCAGTCATGTTGCCAGAATTGTATCTGACAACATGCAGTTCAGTTCAATCCAGTCATATTACAGGACTGTCAGATTCACTTTATCTTGCCTTCTAACCAAAGTTGAACAGTTTAAAAAAAGATCTCAGGAATTATAAGTTTCAGAAAACAAATAAAGGAAACAAATCGCTCATTCTGCACAAGCATATGGCGATAGTGGAAGGGAACAACTCCCTTTTAACAAGAAACCCCCAGAAGAACCAGGGCTAGTATGAAGAACCATCTGCTGCGGCCGACTCAAGGTTGAGAGTGAAGAGAAGACCCAGAGACACAGAAGCACTGAATTAGGAGTACTTTCCATGAGGAAAAAATACAGGGGAATGTAGTGATTCCTTGTGCAGTAATGTGTTATCTTTAGAATACAGGGAGACATTGAAAGGAGTAACCCTCTTTTAACAGGGGGAAACATTCACCTGAAAAGGGCTCAGTTCAAACACAACTGCCTCAGGGTTGAGTGGTAAGAAAAAATGTTTAAACACTGAATCACTGACCCACTGGTACTTTCTATAGGGACAAAACAAGAAGGGGTACCCTGAGATAATTGCAGCAATGTCACCAGCAGTGGCTCTACCAAGGAAAGGGACACAGCTAAGCACAGAACCGCTCCGCTAGAAGTACTTTCTATTAGAAAAACAAGTCAAGTTAAGCCTGGTCTTAAAAAGTTAAATGGTAAATGGTTTGTACTTGTATAGTGCTTTAACTAGTCTTGACGACCTCCAAAGCGCTTCACACTACAGTTTTACTCGTTCACCCATTCACGCACACGTTCACACCCTGACGGTGGTGAGCTATGTAAGTAGCTATAGCTGCCCTGGGGCGGACTGACAGACGCGAGATGTTGTACAGACAAAAACTGGGAGCTGGTTCCACAGGAGAGGTTCCTGATAACTGAATTTTCTCCCATTCTGCTTTTCGAAATCCTAGGACCAAGAAATAAATCTGATTGCTAACAATGAAGAGTTTAAGTTATTTTTGTAAATGGTTTATTTAGCTTGATAAGTGTTGCTGTTTCTGTGTCCAGGGACAACATGTAATCGCCGGCTGCTCAGAGGGGGAACTTCATGTTTGGGAGTGGGAGAAAAACAGTGAAATCTGCCACATGTCTGCCCACAAGCAACGTATAAACCACTGTTCTCTCCTCCCAAACACTGGTACTGGGCCTAATCTAGACTTCTTATTTATTCCTATTCTGAAATGGGAAAATGTCAGAAGGTCAATATTAGTGTGACATCCTTTTTCTTTAGACAAGGAGAAGGAAACAAATCCAGGAGAGCTGTCCGTTTTCACAGCATCTGACGATGGCACTGTGCACCTCTGGAAACCTTTGCAGGTATTCTGCTCCAGAGAAAGTCCATTAAGTCAAATTCCCTTTGTTGACGCAGTGTTTTTATGTGCAACAGTTACTCTCCAGTTGTAGACTGATCCACAGAGTTTTTCCGGTTTGGCTTTGGGGTTTAATACGGTTCCTTTCTTCCAGGTTGAGCACTTCAACACCTTCCTGGGTCACAGCGGTGCTGTTCATGGAGTCGCTCCAAAAGGAGAAGTCCCAGAGTTCCTCACTGTGTCAGAAGATGGTTCGCTGATATGCTGGACCTGGAAAATGGGTAAACCATTCCCAGTGACACCTACATTTCTTTAATTAAATCTCTTGACGTTGTGGTTTATGGATTAACAAGTAAATGTAATCTATCTGCTCAGTTTACTGATCTGATAATTGCCTGTTGTGTCTCTTGAAGAATCTTCTTCAAGCCTTAACAGCCCCATCTCAGCTCTTTGCCTCTCTGAGAGTGATGACTTGCTGCTTGTTGGTTATGAGTCGGGTTTGCTGGAGCTGCGGCGGCATAACTCAGTGGTTGACCGTAAACAGGTAAATAGAACTCAGATGTTTATTTTGGTTCTTGTAGGCTTAAGGGAGAGGGGGAAAAAAAACATACCAGGAAGTTGTACGTTCCCAAACATCTACAAATCAAGTTGCTTCGTAAATAGTCCCTACAGTGCTGCATTGTGTGCTCCACTGTCCCACTTCAAGCAGAACTACGTTTAAAACCATCAATTTGTTGTTCAGCCATTTAATTAGGGCCGCAAAATATTAGTAAATCTTGCAATGCCAATTAAAATTGGTAAATGTTGATATAACGATATCAGTTGCTATATAAGTACGTATGTAAAAATTTATTTATATAGCACCTTTCACAGATATTGAGGGTCAAAAAGTGCTTTACAAAAGTGCACACTTGGACAAGATAAAACATCAGAAGAAAAATAAAACCTCACTAAAACCATCACTACAGAGGTAGAGTTATATATAATGGTCGCAGAAGACCAGTCGACACACTGGAGTTGTTAAAAGGCTTTGTGAAAAAGATTATTAAGTTTGCTCTGAAAAGCATCCACAGAATCAAGAGAACGTAGTGAGAGCGTGAGATCATTCCAGAGCCTTGGTGCAATGGCCAGGAAGGAGCGAACTCTAGTCTTAAAACGAGTGCGAGGGACCATGAGAAGATTCTGATCCTATGACCTCAGCCTCATATATAGGCATATATGCCTATTTTATTCGTTCCTCTCATCTGTGACTGTTAGCATTTTAGGTTATGTCATTTCTGTCCCGTGAGCATCTGCTGCCGTGAGACTCTGTCCAACTGGCTAAACATTCGATTAGCGTAATCAAGTTCATAAATAGCTGGACTAGATTCGTCAACAAGTATTGTACTCCAGATGAGAATATTGTACGTGATATTGCGATGAGGATATGTTGTCGTTGTGCAGCCTTACATTTCCCTTTTTGGGGGATCATATCCGTTTTTGTTTCAGGCATCAGATGCCCCGATCACTGCTGCCTGTTGGATGCCTGACAACCAGTTCGCCGTCACCTACATGAGCACCATGGTTGTTGACATCTGGAAGCTGCTGTGCAACCAACAACGCAGCAAAGAGAGGTAAAAATAAATAAATAAAATAAAACAAGCAAACCCCTTCTTGGTGTAACTCAAAAGTTAAATGGTTAAAGAAAAGTCCAACATGTCTGTTTACTGAAAATATCTACAACAGTAGAGGTAGCTTTTCACTTGAAGTTAAAACTTGGCACGTTTTATTTTGAAGTATTTATTTTTTCTATTTTTTAGTTGTTTCCAAAACTTATTTTTTTGACATTTTAAGCTCTAAATCATTTTTCATATTTAAATTTTTCATTTTACGTGAGCCCATTTTTCATTCGGCTCACGTATTTTTAACGTATTTTCTAAAGAAGTTTGTGATTTATCAGTTTTCCAGCTAGTGTTGCATGTTCTAGCTCTGCATGGACTAGCTCTGTGTGTTCTAGTACTGCGTACACCAGCGCTGCGAGTACTAGCCCTATGTACGCCAGCGCTGCGTGTACTAGCGCTACGTACGCCAGCGCTGCGTGTACTAGCGCTACGTACGCCAGCGCTGCGTGTACTAGCGCTACGTACGCCGGCGCTGCGTGTACTAGCGCTACGTACGCCGGCGCTGCGTGTACTAGCGCTACGTATGCCAGCGCTGCGTGTACTAGCGCTACGTACGCCGGCGCTGCGTGTACTAGCGCTACGTACGCCGGCGCTGCGTGTACTAGCGCTACGTACGCCGGCGCTGCGTGTACTAGCGCTACGTACGCCGGCGCTGTGTGTACTAGCGCTACGTACGCCGGCGCTGCGTGTACTAGTGCTACGTACGCCGGCGCTGCGTGTACTAGTGCTACGTACGCCGGCGCTGCGTGTACTAGTGCTACGTACGCCGGCGCTGCGTGTACTAGTGCTACGTACGCCGGCGCTGCGTGTACTAGCGCTACGTACGCCGGCGCTGCGTGTACTAGCGCTACGTACGCCGGCGCTGCGTGTACTAGCGCTACGTACGCCGGCGCTGTGTGTACTAGCGCTACGTACGCCGGCGCTGCGTGTACTAGTGCTACGTACGCCGGCGCTGCGTGTACTAGTGCTACGTACGCCGGCGCTGCGTGTACTAGTGCTACGTACGCCGGCGCTGCGTGTACTAGCGCTACGTACGCCGGCACTGCGTGTACTAGCGCTACGTACGCCGGCGCTGCGTATAGTAGTGCTACGTACGCCGGCGCTGCGTGTTCTAGCGCTACCTACGCCAGTCCTGTGTAAACCTTGTGCATAGGGCTGCCAACTGCCCCAAATTAGCCTGGATTTCCTATATTTTTTTCCAAATCGTAGTGTCCCTAAATACATTTGTTGGCACTTCTCGCCTTACTTGGCCCTAAATAGAGAAGTCACATCAAAGTAGAAAGCATGATGCAGCTCGACTCAGATGGATTAATTTTCAAAGAGCCCCCTTGTTACTTGTGGTGCGTATTGCTAGTGCTGCATTATTCTAGTACTGCAGATGCTAGTAATGCGTATGGTAGAATTTCGTATTGTGAATGCTAGTACTGCATAAGATAGTTCTGTCAAAAGTTGCCAAATTACCAAACAATAGATTGTAAGAAAGTGAATTAGTGAGGTTTTACTTAAAATAAGTATATACAGCAATCTTAAATCAGTCTTTAAACTATGAAATGGAACACAAAAAAACAACATCCTGAATAAGTGTATTTTATTAATGCAGTTTGATCTCTGAATAATAGGAAAAACTGAACAAGAACGCCTTTTGAGTACTTTATTATTAATTTACTTCTCATCCCTTTTTTATAATTTATTTCACAGATGTGGAAGGTGCTGTGTGAAATAGAAGCTGGCTAAATGGAGCGAAAACTGTGCTCTATATTTACGTTAGAGTTCTACAGCGTTGAATGGGATACGAAAGACTGTTTTATCCAAGCATTAAATGTTAATCCACCTCTCTAACAAGTTCCTAATTGTTTTGTACTTCTGCTGCTTCTAGCCTGGTGAAGGTGAAGAGCTACAAAGTGAGAACCCCGATTGGCCTACTGTTTTACTGCTCGCTGCTGGTCAGTTCCACTGATGCAGGAGTGCTGCGTGTCGTGGCCAAAGACGACGGGAACGATTGGAAAAATACAAACTTCAAGTAACTTTACGTTTTCTTAATAGTTGATTCAATGTCAGCAATTAGGTGTTAGTGACACATTTATTTTTATTTTCTTAAATTTTGTCTCCTGTTTTCAGGTGGATGAAGAGATACAATATTTTGAGCGTGGTTCGCAATGATGACAAAAGTGTGTGGCTGACTGGCGAAGGCAGCGGAGAAGTTGGTCTTGGCTTTTTCGTGAGTCTTTTTAAAATTATTAAGAACATAATGTGTCTAAGAATTTTATTTTCTGGTTATGATTTTCATTAAATTCAAGAGGTGAAACTCGTATAAACTCCTTCAAACCCAAAGTTAATTGTCTCAGGGGTTTTAAATATTTTTCCCCTATTAAATGCTATGCTTCCTTGACATTGGTGAAACGGATCATAACAAAGGAACAAAAAAGCTTTTCATAAAGAAGTTCTGATTTATTGGGATGCACACATTGGACAAGACAACAGACGTTCCTGTACACAAGTGACTTTGGGCTGCTTGCGTCATACTGTAGTCAACCTGGAAGTCTGCTCCCAGTTGAGCTCTGCTGGACTTCAACATTCAGTTACGAGGGCCAACTTGTGGCTGGATGGATTATTTTGTCTTCATTCAGTAAATTACCACATAAATTAAGTTCTGAGGGGCAGGGGTCCTGTCACAAATTTTGGGCCCCATGACAAAAAACCTAAATCATCCCAAAAGCTGATATGTATGTATAAAATTTTCATTTTTTTTTTTTTTTTGGCCCCTTGTCAGGACAATTCCAAGGGTCCCTCACTAACTTTTGCCCCGTATACTGTGCTCCTGCTGAGGGGCTACCACACTCGGAGGAAACAGGACAGTCAGTGCTTGTGTATTATTACCTGTTGTCCATTTGATCAAATCCAATAATCCATTTATCCTCCAAAGATTGTAATCAGGCACAATATAAAGATTTGACTGATTTTGAGTAGACACAAGCTATGTTAACATGCACAAAATTTCACGATTGGATTAAAATGTCTTCGGATTGAATAATCGGTTTGTACCGTTTATATGGCCACACGATCAATTAATCCGATCATAATGTGTGTTTATATACACCTGGCTTTATTCAGAATAGAACCACTCTGACATGTGCAGTTATCAAATTCCCCTAAAAACACAGAAGAAAAACTTCCGTCTTTGCTAAACTACAAAAAATAGTAAACAAAGCAGTATTATCTGAGTTTGTTTGTCTTCCGAGTGCCCAGGCTGGACTTGCACGATGTTCTAATTACGGTTGAAACGTTACAGAGTAACTTTTAATAGTAACAATTTTGAGCTCTTTTATTTGTCGAAGACAAAGGTTGCACCGTGAGCCCCGACAGTTTTGCTTCCCGATGTACTTCCGCCACTCAACAATGTGGAAATGAGTCACGTTTACGTCAGGCGCACATGGGTCAGTTTGCCACATTCAGAATAACTTGAGTCTGACAAGCGTTTATATGACCGCTGATTGGATTATCAATCGGCATAAACCATACCTCTCATTCAGATGAAATTTTCAGTCCAATTGATCTTAATCCGATCACAGTAGTCCGGTTGGCTTGTTCACGTGATGCATTTATTCCGCTTACTTTTGTCCATGTAAAAGATGGCCACTGTGATTTTTGTTTTTTTTTTGTTTGTTTTCAAATGAAGGATGCACATGTACCAAGAGTTGATTTTTCATTTCAGTTCAGCATGGGCCCCACAACTTCCATAGACTCGTCTCTTAGCTCAGTTACCATATATTTCAGCGACGATGACGACGAGGAGGAGAAAAAGAGAAGCCGGGTAACAGCCATGACTGTGGATCGAGGTACCAAACACAGCAAATATTAACCGTTTTATTACTGTGATGAATTGCCTTAAAAAAAAAACGGGTAGTGATACTCAGTTTGTGAACCCATAAAATCAGAAATCCAAAATGTCTCGATTTAATAAACTAGTTATAAATACTAATTGCAGTTTTATAGACATTGTTCTGCTGTTTTTTTTTTCTTTAAACCTCATGTGGTGGTTCTTTATTTCAGAGTTTGTGGTGTGTGGAGATGAAGAAGGCAACATGTGGTTCAATCAGCATCCCGACATTTCATCATGGAGCGAAAGAAAACCCGTAAGAGCACTCAAACAATCCCCACATCTGCTGCAAAATTGGCTTTTACACATTTTACCATTTAAATGTTTTCAGTTGTTATATTAAGTTTCATCTCTAAATAATAATAAAAAAAAAGCCTAAAAGATTGAGTGAGCCAAGCATCCAATTGGGTATTAGTACATTACAACTCAAGAAGACTCAGTACACTAAATCCTCTTGAGGCATCTTGATATTGGGGCCGGCCCACCAACTTATGTTTAAATAATGAACCTCTAAAATCGCAGAGCGCATGCCCAACACGCTCTCGATCCTACGGCCCCAAGCTCGGATCATCCAACCAAAAAACTGGAAATGCATGCATTACGTTTACGGTCTGCTGGAAAGTGTGGGACCATCTAGTGTTGGTTGTCCTTGCTGGGTCATTGAAGGATTGATGTGAATCTTTTCTGTTCAATAAATAAACATTATTAGTGAGCCTTTTGTAATTTGATGTATAAAAATGTAACTACATTTAGCTCATATAAAATGGCATTTCTATTGTGTTGGTTTATGTTTCATTTAAAATTGACCAAATTCAGGTTGTATTCATCACAAAAAAATGTGTTGCTGCTAACAGGTGTTGAGTTTTTGTGCCCCACCTAACTTATCATGCCAGAGACGCCACTGCCCCTAAAGAATATGATAATTAGCAGGTTATTCAGTGTATTGTATAAAACATAGGCTGCGTTTTCAGTGCAGGAAACTTTTAAGGAAAACTTTTTTTTTTTTCCACTGCTTGTCCTTAAGTTTCCACTGCAGGAACCAGGACCAAATCAGTATAAAGTGGGCAGAAATCTACCCTGAAAACAGACCCTTCTAAGGAGGCAGGACCTTTTTAGATGGACCCTGAATTAAATATGGAGCTTTGCAGTAGGGGAAAGCTAACCAATTCTCATTGGGTGAATATCCCCAACATTTTATTATTCATCTCCTCCTCTGCTGGTCATATTTTTTGTAACCTTTTTACATTACATGCCAGGAGTACTGCTAAAAAACATCAGTAAAAACCCATTTAGCCTTGATGAATTGGATTTGAAGGACGCACGGACCTCCACTTGCAGCATATCATTTAACCCTCATCAAAGATTAACCCTCATCAAAGCCTTTTTAAGTGATTTTTAACAGGTTAAAATATTTTTCAGTGTTCGTTCCCAAGCCCACAGAAACGCATGGTGGTGGCACCGTGATGCTCTGGGACTGCTTTGTGTCCTCTTGCCATTGAAACCTGCAGAATGTGGAGGGCTAGGTGGATTCAACCTAGTAAACATTTAGTGCCGTCTGTGAAGAAAGTCAAGCTTGGGCTTCTTTGCATCAAACAGGACAGTGATTCTAGGATTATTTTGAAGTCCACAAAGGTTTGGTGGACTATACATAGCTGTGTAGCCGTAAAGTTGGAGCCCAAAATATTTTTCCGATTGTGTTTTTTTTATTTTATATTATCTTTGAGGAACTCCAGCAGTTGTTCCGCTGTCACAGGCATGTGTTAAAGATGAGTAAATTGTTCATTTCCAAATTTACTCTCCTTCTCTTCACTTGGTAAGACACCAAAGTTAAATAAAACTATCACATTATGTAGCTTCATTTTAATCTCAACCAAACCGATTTACTCCGTGTCAAATGAAGCACTGAAATAAACAAAACATGAACCGTTCAATATCACCCGACTCAGGCGCGGATTCAGGCGGGGGCGCAGGGGGCGCGCGCACCCCCCTTTTGGAGACCAAAAGTATTTTTTAAAGAGCCCGAAATTTTAAACATCCTTCATAGAATTACGATTAAGAGCCAGTACCTTTCATTTAGAACACACTGTGACGCCGGCGCGGCATAAATTGTCGTCGCAATCACCGATACTGCTGGCGGCATTTAGTGCCCAAATATGGGCAGTAATGGCGGCCTGACGTCACATCCTGTGTTGTTTGTTAGCAGAGGCATTGCACTCCTACAGCTGCGATAAACAACAATTATTTCGGATTTCCAGAGGACTTCACCATTGAAATTTTCGAGAGCTATTGTTGAAGCAACAATGCCCACATGCATGGTAGTTTGATGTTGCAATACATCGGTTAAGAGTGGAAAAACATCACAAAAATAAGGAGATGGCTGCCGCAGCAGACAGATTCAACTCACATCGTTCCTTTTTGGTCTCCTTGCCTCAAACTGGGCTGGATTTCGTCAAAAATCAGGTTGCTGTCAAGAAAGTCTTCTATATATTCCAAATGGCTCTCAGATGATGATGATAAATCCATGAAACTCCATCACTATCACTAATTAATCCATCACTCTCTGCCGCACCGGTCGTGGCCATCTTGAATAACAGCGCGCAGTGACGAGCCTGTTCTTCTTCTACGACTACTTCTTCTTCTTCTTCTCTTTTTTAATAGTGGTTGGCAAACAACTTTTAGGTGCATTACCGCCACCTTCCAGATTGGAGTATGGATCAACCTTAATCTTATATTCTCCCCACAGAAAAAAGGTATGATGATGGTTAGAAAATTTTGATAATGAAAAAACATTGAGTTCTCACAAGTTGTGTAAAGTTGTAAAGTAGTACAATTTCAGGAAAACTTTTTCCAGTAACGGGAAGGTTTAAAAATACATTTTTGTTGCACAGTTTTTGAAAAGTAATGAAAAAAAGAGTGTAAAGTAAAAAAAAAATAGTGGACATTGACACCCATACAATAGTTATTGTGTAGTGTGTATTGTCTGATTTAAACCTTTTAGTGCCACATGCGTTTTATTGTTAAAACTAAGAATGGTCTCCTTTATGAAAACATACTAGGCTTAAAACTATTGCCAAGCAACTTGCATATGATGAACGATGAGAGTGAGAAAGAGATCTTTACATCATATAAAGATGATCTACCATCAGGATCAACATTCAGGCAGGAAGTGAAGTTGTGGCACACAAAGTGGTCATCATCAGTGGAAAAACCCAGCTCTCTCCCTGAAATTCTAAGGATAACAAATATGAAGTGCTACACAAACATTTTTCTCATTGGGTCTTAATAGAGATAAGACCTACCTGATAAATGACATGCTGTGCTCCTACTGATGATGATGATGATCTGTCCCCAGGCCCATCTCGACAGGATCAGTGCACTGAGACTCACCGACAGCAGCATAATCTCGGCCTCCTACGACCGGACACTGAAACTGTGGGACAGAAACACTAAAAAACAGGTAAGCCACGGCCTTTAAGGATAATAACACCCACGCATCTAATTTTATGAATAATCTGTGTCTTATCTTTTCATCTTCTACGTCCTTCAGGTGGGAATGTTTGTGTGTGGCGGTCCTGTTCTGTTTCTGGAGGTGAACCCAAGAAGACCCAGCGAGCTGGTCTGTGCTGACGGACAGGGGAAGCTGTACTTCCTCTCCTGGAAAGATTCTCCCTCCTAATAAATCAGATACAGAAACCAGATATTAGGGATAGTTGACCAGTCTGTCCCAAAGATTTATTTTTTTTGTCTTTACAAAGTGCAATACTTGACTAAAAAACTTAAATACTTTATTAAAGAAAACATATATTACTAAAGTTTGTTGCACACTAGGAAGTATAACTGTTTTTTTCATGTTTACATGTTTTATTTAGTTGTTGGGAACTTGCTGTCTCAGATTTCTTTTTTTCATTTTTGACAAGTTTAATTGGTTACAATTAATAAAAGAATATGAATAAAAAAAATGTTTTCCTTTCCTTGCAATAAATCTTGTAAGGCATCATACCATCCAAGCACGTGTGTACATTTAATAACTAGCAGCATTTACCTCTGCAGTTCTCTCATTCATAGAATATTTACAGTATACATGGCTTTATTTGCGAAGCAAAACTCAATATGTTGTTCAACCTTAAGGCCGAATATTTGAATAAACAGTCAAAGTTGAAGTTAGCAGTAACTACTGTTATGGAAATATATAATCATTTTTGTGTTAAGCAAGTATTTTTAAAGCACTGAAAGTTACCTAAATTCTAATCATTAGACGGTGGCTTCGACTTGGAATGGGGATTTTGACTTGGGAGAACGGACCTGCGCCTGGAGAATGAATGTCTACAGGTACTCCCCCCCTCCCCGGACATTTCGGGGGGTGCACTCAGTTTATTAAAATTAGGCTTCTGGGCTGCGACGGGCAGACAATAGCTTACAATCGCGCGGAAGAGACTTCGGGTTATGATCCATGAGCTGTATAACGTAAGTGTTGTATTTAATACAATTGGAATTCCAAAGGGAGACATGTATATTTTAAGTGTTTTGTCTCTGATAATTGTATTCTTCCTTTGTTGCCAAATCTCCGAACTGGGTGAGACGGGCCGTAATGAATGAAACAGGAAGAACTAGAGGCTGTCTTATCACTACTTATCTCTCATGCATTATGAACACAGATCCTCATGAAAAGTTCTACACAGCTCCACCTGAACAGGTGAATGGATTCTGTCTCAGACAACCACTCAGCAGTGAAGTCACATCAGGGAAGAAATCTGTGCAGTGTTTATTATTTTTAAGAAAGCAAGTATTTTATTTGGGGTTTCTTAATCATAAATCCTCTAGTTTATAATACATGTTTAGTTGTTTTGAGTCAAAACGATGAAAAAAATGCTAAATGCTCTGTATTTTTCAGATGAAGATGCAAGTTTATATTCTGTTGGCTGTTTCGAGCTTCAAAGTTCAAATAGAGTAAATAAGTAAATTCTTTGTTTTGAATAAATAGAACAGGAGCATATATTTGGGAAAAGTAGTAATGCTGCAGCTTTGGAGACACTCCTGATTAACTTGTGACCAGGGGTCCGTTCTTCGTACGTTGAACGGACAGGATTGAGTTATCTGAGATAACTGCGCGTTCATGTGTTTGTTTAAAAGGGGAAATGTATCGATAGTAGAAACAATGATCAGCAACGCTGCTATTGGCCAAAGAACGCCCACAGTTTTTCTCCCAAGCAGAACACGAGGTTTTAATGGAAGGTTATGCCGAATTTGAGTCATTAATTAAAACGACAGGGAACACCTCAAAGTCTGCTAAAGCCAGGAGAGAGGGCTGGCAAAAAGCAGCAGACAAATTAAATGTGTAAGTGCTGTCCATTTTAGATGTTTCTATCACTTTCTACAGTATGTATTTTTGCTTTTTAATAATTTCATATTTACTTTGTTCTTTTATGTCAGAGCCTCCACGGGACCCACTAGAACATGGGGACAAGTAAAAGTGAAGTACAAGAATATTCTACAAAATGGTAGCCTTTAATTATTATACTGTATTTTAAAAAGCAACTTCTTCCTCTTTTTTTAAAGGCCACTGTTAAATGATGTTTGTTTATAACAGCCACCAAAAAAAAGGCTGAAAAAAAACAGGTTCTTTTTACTTTTGTTGCATGAGGCATGTTTCACCCTTTCTTTTTCTTTCACAAAATGACACAGGATGCCATCCGTTCCCTATATAAACGGCATCTTCAACAAAAAAATTAGTATTTTGACCTGAAAAAACACAAATTAAGAGAAATTGAACTCCACAACTTGAAAAAGAGAAAAATTGCACTAGAGATCGAGTTGCTTCAAAAGGACCTTCAGAGTAAGTTCTAATACACCATTTGATAGTATTATTGCTGACTTTACATAACTATCTCTTATTGCAGGCAAAAGATGACTTGCTGTCTGTTCTTTATAAAGAAATGTTTAAATAAAACGACAGGAACTAAGCATTATTGGTTTCGTCTTTTATTAAACATTAAAAAAATGGTGTTCCACAATTCTGTCCCGTCCTCTGCCACTAGGTGGTCCAAGTGCACTGGACAGACTTCTCTATCTCCTCCGTTTATAAAACTGCGATCTAATCCTCCGTCCGTCCGTCCGTCCGTTGTCTTCCGCTTATCCTGGGTAGGATCGCGGGGGCAGCAGCTTCAGTAGGGAGGCCCAGACGTCCCTCTCCCCAGCCACTTGGGCCAGCTCCTCAGGAGGAACCCCAAGGCGTTCCCAGGCCAGCCGGGAGACATAGTCCCTCCAGCGTGTCCTGGGTCTTCCTCTGGGCCTCCTCCCGGTGGGACGTGCCTGGAACACCTCTCCAGGGAGGCGTCCAGGAGGCATCCTGACCAGATGCCCGAGCCACCTCAACTGGCTCCTCTCGACGTGGAGGAGCAGCGGCTCTACTCTGAGTCCTCCCCGGATGACTGAGCTCCTCACCCTATCTCTAAGGGAGAGCCCAGACACACTATGGAGAAAACTCATTTCAGCCGCTTGTATCCGGGATCTCGTTCTTTCGGTCACGACCCAAAGCTCGTGACCATAGATGAGGGTAGGAACGTAGATCGACCGGTAAATCGAGAGCTTCGCCTTTTGGCTCAGCTCTCTCTTCACCACAACGGATCGGTACAGCGCCCGCTTCACAGCAGACGCTGCACCAATCCGCCTGTCGATCTCCCGCTCCATCTTCCCCTCATTCGTGAACAAGACCCCAAGATACTTGAACTCCTCCACTAGGGGCAGGACATCCTCCCCAACCCGGAGAAGGCACTCTACCCTTTTCCGGTTCAAGACCATGGTCTCGGATTTGGAGGCACTGATTTTCATCCCGGCCGCTTCGCACTCGGCTGCGAACCGCTCCAGTGAGAGCTGTAGATCACGCCCTGATGAAGCCAATAGGACCACGTCATCCGCGAATAGCAGAGACGCAATCCTAAGGTCACCAAAGCGGATCCCCTCAACACCTTGGCTGCGCCTAGAAATTCTGTCCATAAAAGTTATGAACAGAATCGGTGACAAAGGGCAGCCTTGGCGGAGTCCAACTCTCACCGGAAACGAGTCCGACTTACTGCCGGCAATGCGGACCAGACTCTGACACCGGTCGTACAGAGACCTGACAGCCCTTATTAAAGGGTCCGGTACTCCATACTCCCGGAGTACCCCCCACAGGATCCCCCGGGGGACACGGTCGAATGCCTTCTCCAGATCCACAAAACACATGTAGACTGGTTGGGCAAACTCCCATGCCCCCTCAAGAATCCTGCTGAGGGTATAGAGCTGGTCCAGTGTTCCACGGCCAGGACGAAAACCACACTGCTCTTCCTGAATCCGAGATTCGACTATCCGACGGACCCTCCTTTCCAGAACCCCTGAATAGACCTTACCAGGGAGGCTTAAGAGTGTGATTCCTCTGTAGTTGGAACACACCCTCCGGTCCCCCTTTTTAAATAGGGGGACCACCACCCCAGTCTGCCAATCCAGGGGAACTGCCCCTGATGTCCACGCAATGTTGCAGAGCCGCGTTAACCAACACAGCCCCACAACATCCAGAGCCTTAAGGTACTCAGGGCGAATCTCATCCACCCCCGGAGCCTTGCCACCGAGGAGCTTTTTAACAACCTCGGCAACCTCAGCACCAGAGATGGGAGAACCCGACCCAGAGTCCTCAGGCTCTGCTTCCTCTGCGATCTAATCCTGTTTACATTAATAAACCTGCTCGCGAGCAGACTTAAGTTTGCGCACATGTTGCTATGACAGCAAGTCCAGGATGAGTTTCGAAGAACCAAACGAACCAAGATCATGTCAAATCGTCAACAATCAAATCCAGCTAACTGAGTTAGCGACGTACGAAGAACGGACCGCAGGTAAGAAAATAAAAGTGAATACTTAGAGGCTTGGTGCGGTAATCAACATTTCTTAAAATGACCTGAGGGTTTATGGAGCACAAAAAAAATTAAGTGGTAGTTTGATCAACCCTGCAGTTCCCATTGTCTAAGGACATCTCTCAGGAGAGTAACCTCCAACTTTTGGACCATGCGGCATAATCCTACAGAAAACAACTGGGGATGGATGGTAAGAGGATTACAAAACCATTTCCGGACCATGGAAATCTCTCATGAGGCCATTTTAACCATATGGATTATTATTCCAACACATTATTGCAACCCTATCCACTGAGCTGTTTATTGAAACTTACTTTGGGTTATGTTTTGGGGGGTTTTCTTCTTTCTTTTTACAAAAAAATTGAAATAAGACAATTTATAGCCTGTCTGGGTTTAAATGTGAATTTCCTCTTTTGCATTTGGAAGCTCAGCTAAGGATTCAGCAGCGTGAAATTTGAGTACACGGTGCTTTTTTTGCCAGTCTCACCGCTTCTTTAACGAGAAACGGTTTACTCTTTGGGCATCATTTCAGAATTCTAGAAAACATGAAATTAAGTTAATCTTAGCAGAACAACTTTTGGGAATTAAGTACAATAATTTCTATAAAGTCCATACTTTTTATTCTGACATCTTAAGATCACAAAGCTATGAAAGTTGGAGAAATCCTTTGAAATAAACGGCAGTAAAACGTGAAATTAGCTGCTTTAAGCTGTTTATAATGCATCATGGAAAGTAATTTTATCTCTATGCACTTGTTTTTTCCTAAAACAACTTTATACATGTACAGAAATCAATTTGTTTTAACTATCAGCAGCAAATACCATATTTTGTTTCCTTTTTTCGGTTTTTGTTTTTGCAATACACATTTCTACCACTAGAGGCACTGACGTAAAGCACTCCCCTTAAGCCGGGCATACACTGTACGAGTTTAATTAGCTGACACCAGGCCTGCAGCATTACCTCATGTTGTGATCATAAAGCAGACCTACCCGTTTGGTTTTGACAGTCTCACACTAATAATAATAATGATAATTTTATTTGTAATACACTTACATGTCAAAGAAATCTGTGCTACAGAGCAGAGGGCTAAAAACAAACCCTGGGACAGTACAGAAATTAAACAGAATTTACAGTCACCATTAACCGTATCACACAAATAAAATCATAAAGTTTGAAAAAAGCTTCTTTAGGGCGTTTTTTAAAGCCTTCCATACTTTGTGGGGGTCTCTGGGAGGACACTCCAGAGCCGAGGGGCTACAGCCTGGCAGGCCCGGTCTCCCAGAGAGGAGGGTCTGGTCCTGGGTTGGTTGAGAAGATATGAGGAGGTGGTGTGTTGGGTGAGAAACTCGCTGAGGTAGGCAGCAGCCGTTCCATGTATGCACTGGTAAGTGAGTTTAAAGTCAATTCTGTATTGAATGGGCAGCCAGTGGAAGGATTTGACCAAAGGGGTGATATGGTCAAACTTTACATCTAAAGTAACTATTAAAACTACCACATTGGACCCAGCGGAGCATAGGAAAGCACTTTACAGAGTTTAAAAATGTATGAAGTCATTAATCTTTGAATTATTGTCAGAATTTTAGGGAAGATTTTTACTCTGATATTAGCCACATGGTTTAAATGGGGGCGTGGACTCTGGACTATAAAGGATTCATCTGATTCCTGCACTGACTGGTACCTTAAAACTCCTATTAGAGGTGTAACCAGTGGCCCGTCTGCCTGAAAACTTAAGCGGAGAAAGATTTTGGCGGAATCCACAGCTTATTCTGTTGAAACCATTTCAAATAAAAACTTTGACCCACCCTGTTCACAACCACAAATAATATATGCAGAAATGTATTTAACTCGTTAGGAAAATTGTAGTTGATCAGACTGTATAAGTGTAAAGAAAATATGCTTTTGGCTTGCCTTTTATGAACACAGCTAAACGTTTCTAACATGATTAAAACGAAAAACACAACCTGTTTTTCAGGGTCTCCATATATTTCTGTTTCATCACTTTCACATCACATACCCTGAAAGTTTTGGGGTTTTTTTTCATGTCGATTATCCCGTCACTCAGCCATTATTTACTACTTAGACTTTATTTTCTTTGAATGGTGGGCTTTTCCAGACACCCTGTACTGCTCATAATGTAGAGAACAAGTGGACAATCTGAAAGCAAAACAAACTAGAAGCTTATCTTTGTAATTGACTGTCGTTTATTTGAACTTCTTTGGTGCCATTTTGACTTTATTTTAAGATTACGGTCAAATTTATTTATATACTCCATGGGAAACAACACACATTGACCAAATGGATTCACAATCAAATGCAGAGATTCTCAGGATAAGACAAAAAAATGTTAAGCTTACATCAAAAACAGCGAGGAATAAAATCGTCTAAAAAATTTGTCAGCTGGAACTGACTAAATGTTAAGGAAAATGAATGAATCTGTAGGAGCCACTTAATGTACAGTTCATTGTGTTTGGGTCTGGTTTATTTGGTTTGGGTGGCAGCGTTTTGTTTACATGCAAGTTGACACACTGACCTATATTTTGCTCTACCACTGGTGGCGATGTAGACAGGAAATCTTTGTAGGTGAGAAGGCAGAAAGGATTTGAGTGAAGGGAGGTCACACGGTTTTGTTTGGTACAGAATAGCCTAATAGTTAAGCTCTGTCATATCCACACGCTCCATAATCAGCTGTCCATCTTACGTGTTGTAAAAGACCGCCACTCAGGATTTTGGATTGTTGTTCATCTACAAACTGTATTCAATAAATGGGAACACCCGTAATTTATCTCCCAGTCTGGACATTATTCTGTAAGCACCTCAGAACCAGCACTTCCCGCACCCAGAAGCGATTAAAGAGGTGGTTGATAGTTGCTACAGTCTTTAAAAACCAATTTAAATGTGTGTACTGACTGAGCTGTGTGGATGCAGAGAAGTAACTTATTCCACAAAGCTGGAGTGGACACAGAAAAAAGCTCAGTCATCTCTTTGCCGTACGACAGAGAGCTTGTCCGCTGACGGAGAATGTAGAATGCACAATGGTTGTTAGTAAAATAACAACGTAGTTGCTCCGTCAGATGTACGTAAACGTAACGGTCACGTTAAAAGTGAGTAATAAAATTTTAAATAAAATCAACAGTAAGCCAGTGGGGAGAGACTGGATAGGAGTTATATATGATCATGCTTCTTGAAATCAGTTAAAAGAAGAGCCGCTGGTTTCTAGACTAATTGATGAACAGATGACTTCTCAACACCATCATATAGAGAATTGCAATAGTTTATTACCTCCACACTGGAGGTAATAAAAGCGTGCATGACCTTCTCCAAGTTCCTTTGGAGTGAGCCGGCTTCTGCTAAAAACTTTCTATGACTCTGTGGTGGCCTCAGCCCTCCTCTACGCTGTTGTCTGCTGGGCTCCTGGCAGTGCAGAGCGGGACAGAAAGAGACTGAACAAGCTGGTGAGGAAGGCCACTTCTGTCCTGGGCTGCTCTCTAGACTCTGTGGAGGAAGTAGCTGAGAGGAGGGTGATGTCCAAGTTCACATCCATCATGGACAACACCTTCCACCCCCTGCACCAGACTGTAGAGGAGCTGAGCAGCTCCTTCAGTGCAAGACTTAGACATCCTGTCTGTAAAAAGGAGCGCTACCGCAGGTCATTTATTCCTGCTGCTATCAGATTTTACAATGCTACACTGTAACTGCAACTGTGACCATAACTGTAATATTTAATGTGCAATAACCAGGGTGCAATAATCTATTTAATACACTGTCCTACAACCCGTGCAATAATCCTGATGTAGTGACTTCTGCTGCTATCAACACTTGAACATAAGTCAGTACACATGTATGTATGTATGTACAAATGTATACAATGTATATGCACTTACATACGCGTAAGTGCGTATGTAAGTAGGCGCATAGATATATGTATATATTTAAGTATATAGATATGTTTATATATATATATATATATATATATATATATATATATATATATATATATATATATATATATATATATATAGACCACTAAGAATGTAAATGAGACATTTACATTCCTATTTCCTTTTTTGTATTTTTTGTTTTTAGTATTCTTTTGATCCATTGTAGATATGAAGATTCACTGTATATAACTGAATGCACCTTCCCTACTCTGCACCTTCTTGTATGAGCCGATGTGACGAGTGAATTTCTCCATTGTGAGATCAATAAAGACTATCTTATCTTATCTTATCTTATCTTTGATGGTAAATATGGCTTCATCTTGGAAACACATTGAAGCTGATACAAACCTGTTTCAACGACAGTTGGGTCCTCATTGTTTTACTACAATGAGGACCCAACTGTCGGATAACCTCAGTTTTACTTTAAATTCAGATAATTTAACCTAATCCAGGATTTAATGTCTTGTAGGCCGTCAAACTAAGTCTCCAGTGGTCACTGTTTTTCAAGTCAATGGTAAAATAAACCTGGATGTCATCAGCGAAACAATGAAAGACAGAATTATGTTTCCTATAAAAAAAAACCCAAGGGTAAAAATGGAGAATGGCATAAGGTCCAGAATAGACCCTTGCAGTACTCCACAGATAAGGGGCACTGCTGTGGAAAAAGATAAGATTTAAGTCATCCCAGGACTGGTCCTCTAAGTCCAATATGCTCCAGGTGTAAAAACAATCATGTGGTACACTGTATTAAATGTGACAAACAGATTTGAAACCACGGGACTACCGGAGTCCCTGGTTAAAAACAAATAGTTTTAAAACTCTTAAAGGAGCAGCCTCTATGCTATGACAAGATCTAAAACCAGACAGGAAATTTTCCCACATACAGTAAGGGCTTAAAAACGATCCAAACTATTTAAAAATAAATCATTCAAGAACCTTTGACACAAACAAACATTTAGAAACTGACCTGTAATAGAACGAACAGTGTGGTCGACGTTTTTTTAAGTAAGCCGTTGCGCCAAAGCAGTAGGAACACAACAAGACAGCAGAGAACTGTTAATCCCAGTAGGCTATAAGGATGGTGGGTCCTGCTGAATCAAAAAGTCTGTTAGAAAGTGAGAAGGAACACAGTCCAGAGAAGCAGAATAACTCATGTGTTGGAGCACTAAACTTGGTGAGAAAAGACTTACAGGCTCAAACTTTTCAAAAACAGTAACGATTAGGAAAATATAGTCCATCTACGTTTGAAGACACTGGAGGTCTAAACACAGAGATCCTCATGCATAAGATACTGCAGGGATTTACTGAATTAAAGCCTCTATCTATGGCTATTATTAAAAACAGTGTAATAAAAGGCTTTGAAGAGTAGTCATATAATATGTAAAGAAAATTTTCCTTTTTAACCTTTTTTCTCATCCATTTATTAATGTCTTATCAGAATTTAAGTATTATTTGGTTCTGTTGCTATAGTTTGTTCTTTTTTGGCTTTGATATGATTTATCTTTTTAATACTATTTTAGATTTAACAAAGATGACACGTCATTTTATATTTGATTTCAGCACTATATGTTACTTCGTGATTAAAGAGCATTTTCATGTATTTTTTTTACGCTGCATGCCCAGTTCTGCATTTTGTTATATTTTATTGCAATTTTCTAACAATATATATAATTTTACTTGCTCAGTTTAGCCATTTCCGGTGTGATTATTGCTCATTTTAATCTCCGTACCTTTGTTCTAAACTTCTGTAAAGCGCTTTGTGCTACATTTAACTCTGAACTGCTCTGTAAATAAAAACGGATTGATTGGAACGTTGTTGTTGTTGTTGTTTTTAACGACGTTCTTGCAGTGCTTAGGTTTCCGAGTAGTCCTCAAACGCAGCATCGCGTCTTCAGGTGAGAGACACGCCCCTCACTCCTGGATCGCAGCCGCACACAGGTGAGAGAAACTAGACGAGATCCAGCAGTTTAAAGGACGCCACGCTCAGATTAAAAGACATCTGAAGCCCTCCCCACATATTTAGTTAATTTTTATAAATATTTTTACACAACAGGGAGGTCTTTAAACTGCACGGCGGACAGACCCGACCAACACGGACACGACGCAAACACCAGAGACACAAATTTTTTTTTTTTTCAGCTGAACGGACGGATTTCACACGGATCAGGGGGTTAAATGGTACGTCAACGACCACATATATTTTGTTTTAAAATACAGACTCACGCCCAGCGGATAAAGGCAGCTGTTAAAATGTTGCGGTGTCCCTGAAGATGATTTTTACCTCCTCACTGTAGGAGCGATATGATAAACTGGATCTGGACCTGGAGTGCGAACATGGAGGAACTGTCGCTGTGAGTTGCTGTTTGTGTTGTGAAGTTAACCCCCCCCCCCCCCCCCCCAACCTGGATTCAAAATAACAAAAACAATTTCAATTAATTTAACTACTCCTAATTGTGTCTTACTGATCAAAAATAATCTTAGATTCTGTCATACCAACTGAATTCATGTTTTGGATCACATCATAACATGTGTTTAGGTTATTAATGAGTAAGTAAGAAAACAGAAACCTTCATATACCTATTGATATATATTTATTTATTTATTTATTTGTATATTAATATTTGTTTTTGTTTTATTAAGTATTGGATTTGTGACCTGCCAGTACTTTATATTTCACAGTTAGGGCCTTGTGGGGATCACAGCTATAAAGGAAACTCATTTTAATAAGTATCCATATATGAAGTCCAGGGGTGTAAATTGTAACGAAGACATGTTAGTAAATTGAAAGATTTGCCCTCACTAATAAACAACAGGGACTCACTCCTGGGGGGGTATCTTTTCACTGAGTTATCATTAAAAACACAAAACTATTTAGATATTTTGCGTTTTTTGCTTAAAAACAGTGAATGAGAAAATACAGCAACATTTTACTGTCATCTGCTCTTCAAGCTTAGATATGAAATTAAGGTTTAGACCTGCGGTTTGAGCATAAACATCAAAGAGATCTTTTAAATCATGTGCTGCTCATTAGAAATGCCTACGCTGGAGAATCAATGATTCTCTCCCTTTTTGCTTTAAGCATAAAGCCTCGCTGTTTGGTGGGATGTTCAAGAAACCCTCCAAGGCTGCAGAACCATCCGCCAAAGCACAGGTAACACGCTGAATATAATAGGTTTATCTTTTATTCTGGAAATGCGCCACAACACTGAACAATTCAGCCTTATTGTGATGATATAAAATGGGGACTAAGATTGTGTTATGGGTCTGAACGATGTTATTAAGTACATTAGCTGTTTAAGTTTTTTTTTTATTTAGCTGGAAAGTGTTTCTAAGTTAACCCTGTAACTCCAAATGTGGCCATAAGTTTTGATACAAATATTTCTGAAACCTCTACAAAGTCAGAATTTTTCTGAACATACAATTTACAACATAAAATGAATATATATTTACACACCCTATATAAAAAGTCAGAAAACATGAGGAAAATTGATTTTCTTTGGTCTAACATATCAATTATGATACAAAGAAAATTTGCAAGCCTAAGATGTTATTTTTATTTTTTTAAAGCAAACAAAACATTTTTCTTAAATCTTACCATTAGAAGCTTTAAAATGTGTTAGATACGATGCCTTGTAAAGGTTTTAACACAAATAGCACTTTTCATATTTTGTCAACGTACAACTACAAAGTATTTTATTCAGATTTTTTTTTATGTTAAAAACATCATAAAGTAGAAAAAACAAATGGATGGAAAACCCTGTATCTATCTTAGAAACAGGTGGCAGCATCATGCAGTGGGGATACTTTGTTTTCGGCAGGCGCAGGAGACTTGGTCAGAAATTATGGGAAGATGGATGGAGCTAAATTTATGGCAAAAAAAAAAACTCTTTAAGAGGCTGCAAGGGCCTGTAGACCTGCACCGAGATTCACCGTCCAACAGGAGTCAGAGTAATGGGACGGGAGCTCCGGTCACCATGGTTACTTATTACTATGGCCCAGTCAAATTAATTATCTCAGTTAATTACATAAGAAAAAAACAACAACCATGTGTTATTTTCTTTCCCCCTTCACGATCATGCAGTAAAAATCCCTATGAATTAAAGTTTGTGTTTGTAATGAGTCAAAAAAGTGGTAGAAATACTTTAGCAAATCAGTTTTTAAATACAACATTTATGGAGAACATGTTCAGGTTTCTTGTGGACATACACAGTTTCACAGTCGAGGTTTTAATTCTGCAGGATAGTTTGTCAGTAAATGGTGACCTCTCGACAAGCGGCGACAGTCTGGCAGAAAACAGCAGCAGCACTAAGGTGAGTTACTGAGGGATTTAATGTCTGAACGTTTTACGGATGCAAACTAATGCAGTTCCCCGCGACTTCAGGACAAAGGAGGAATGTTTAAAGGGATGTTCAAGAAGACAACTAAATCCGCTAAGGACGATGAGCCTCAGGTTTGTGTTCTCTTTTGTTAATTTACTCTCCCCAGCAGTACGGGCTCTTGATCACGAGAAAATGTGTCAGGATAAACAATTATAAGCTAGACTGTTGTTCATGGGTCTTAAAGGGGAAGTCCGGTCAACAAGGAAAAATCAGGGTATCATTAGCTATAACTAAAACTAATACATTTGTGGTTATTTAATGAACTTATCTTTAATCAATAAGAAAATAAAAACATAAATTGTCGTCTGAATCACTGTGTATGGGGGCTGACATGACTGCCCAAATATGGGCAGTAAGGGGCGTTTGACATCACATCCTGCGACGTGGAAGAGCGGAAGCGGCGACAGTATTTCTCTCCGCTTTCCATGCAAAGTCAATAATTCAATTCAATTCAATTTTATTTATATAGCGCCAAATCATGAAACATGTCATCTCAAGGCACTTTACAAAATCAAGTTCAATCATATTATACAGATTGGGTCAGATTATACAGATTGGTCAAAATGTCCTATATAAGGAAACCAGTTGATTGCATCAAAGTCTTGACAAGCAGCATTCACTCCTGGGGAACCGTAGAGGCACAGGGAGAGTCGTCTGCATTGTACATGGCTTTGCTGCAATCCCTCATACTGAGCAAGCATGAAGCGACAGTGGGAAGAAAAACCACCCATTAACGGGAAAAAAAAACCTCCGGCAGAACCGGGCTCAGTATGAACGGTCATCTGCCTCGACCGACTGGGGTTACAGAAGACAGAGCAGAGACACAACAAGAGAGACAAAAAAGCACAGAAGCACACATTGATCTAGTAATCTGTTCTACATTAGATGGTAGTAACGGGTGAGCCGTCTTCTCTGGATGATGTCAAAGTTAACAGAACGCCAGACCAGGTGTACCTACTATGAAGAAAAAGAGAGAGAGCAAAAAGTTAAAAGCTGAAATGACGACAGTCATTTCAATGTAATACAATGCAAAACTGGAGAACCGTAGAATGAAGAACAGTAGAAATCAGTAGAGTGAGAAAATTAGACCCTGATGTCCTCCAGTAGCCTAAGCCTATAGCAGCATAACTATAGAGGTAGCTCAGGGTAACATGAGCCACTCTAACTATAAGCTTTGTCAAAAAGGAAAGTTTTAAGATTAGTCTTAAAAGTAGACAGGGTGTCTGCCTCACGGACCAAAACTGGGAGTTGGTTCCACAGGAGAGGAGCCTGATAGCTAAAGGATCTGCCTCCCATTCTACTTTTAGAGACTCTAGGAACCACCAGCAGACCAGCAGTCTGAGAGCGAAGTGCTCTGTTAGGAACATACGGAGTAATCAGAGCTCTGATATATGATGGAGCTTGATTATTAAGGGCTTTATACGTTAGAAGAAGAAGTTTAAATTCTATTCTTGATTTAACAGGAAGCCAATGAAGGGAAGCTAAAATTGGAGAAATATGATCCCTCTTGTTGATTTTCATCAGAACTCTTGCCGCAGCATTTTGGATCAGCTGAAGACTTCGAACTGCATTTTGTGGACTTCCTGATAGTAAAGAATTACAATAGTCCAGCCTTGAAGTAACAAATGCATGGACTAGTTTTTCAGCATCACCCCTGGACAGAATGTTTCTAATTTTGGCGATATTCCGGAGGTGAAAAAAGGAAACTCTGGAAACCTGTTTAATATGGGATTTAAATGACATGTCTTGGTCAAAAATAACACCAAGATTTTTTACTTTATTACCAGAGGCCAAGTTAATGCCATCCAGATTCAGTGATTGATTAAGAAGTTTATTTTTTGAGGACTCTGGCCCAAAGATTACAACTTCTGTCTTGTCAGAATTTAAATGCAGGAAATTTAAAGTCATCCAGCTTTTGATGTCATCAAGACATGACTGCAGTCGAAGTAACTGATTGGATTCATCAGGATTTATGGATAAATATAGCTGAGTGTCATCAGCATAACAGTGGAAATTAATCCCATGCTGTCTGATAATTTTGCCGATCGGAAGCATATATATAGTAAAGAGAATTGGTCCAAGGACTGAACCCTGTGGTACTCCACAGGTGACCCTAGAGTTTGAAGAAGATTTATTATTAACATGAACAAACTGGAATCTGTCCGACAGATAAGATTTAAACCAGCCTAATGCTTTCCCCTTAATCCCTACAGTATGTTCAAGTCTTTGTAGGAGAATATTGTGATCAACTGTGTCAAATGCAGCACTGAGATCTAACAGGACAAGTACAGACACAAGTCCATTATCTGAGGCCATGAGAATATCATTGGTGACCTTCACCAGAGCTGTTTCAGTGCTATGATGAGCTCTAAAGCCTGACTGAAACTCCTCAAGTAGGTCATTACTTTGTAAATGTTCACAAAGTTGATTAGCAACTACTTTCTCAAGAATTTTAGATAAGAAAAGAAGATTAGATATAGGTCTGTAGTTTACTAGCTCATCTTGATCAAGAGAAGGTTTCTTAAGTAAAGGTTTAATAACAGCTACTTTAAAAGCCTTTGGAACATATCCATTTACTAAGGATAGATTAATCATGTCTAAAATAGGACCACTGATCAGAGGGAATACCTCCTTAAACAACTTGGTTGGGATTGGGTCTAACATACAGGTAGAAGGTTTAGATGAAGCCGTTCTACACAGCTGCGATCATCAATAATTATTTCGGATTTCCAGAGGACTTCACCGCTGACATTCCCAAGAGCTATTGCTGAAGCAACAATGCCCACGTGCATGGCCATCGGATGTTCCAACACAACTGGTAAAAGAGGAAAAAACATTGCTTATTTCAACACAGTCACTTCAGCGATCTCTCCTCCGCGTGTGTGTGTGTGTGTGTGTGTGTGTGTGTGTGTGTGTGTGTGTGTGTGTGCGCGCTCAGCTGCAGCGCCGGTGCAAAGCCGTGCTCAGCCCAGCATGTGCTGGAATGCTCTTATATTTTAATACTTATACTATAATAATCAGCTAACTTAAGTCACTTCAGCGATCTCTCCTCCGCTGTGTGTGTGTGTGTGTGTGTGTGTGCGCCCCCCGCGCAGCACGGCCGGGGGGCGCACGCACACACACACACACACACACACACACACACACACACACACACACACACACACACACACACACACACGCGTGTATAGATATATACTGTAGGACCCGACTGAGTTTGATCTTGGAAAATAGTGCGCCGTGACAAACAGAGCGTTGAAACTTGCTCAACAGCGGGTCCGCCGAGTGACGTCAAAAAATGGGAGGTGACAGTACTATTCTTGACCAAGATGGATTCCTCCACATAAACATGATTAAATGAGAATTATTATTAATTAAAAAAACTTATAATTTTTTGCACAGTATGTAGTAGTTTTATATTTAAAGTACTTTCAGCAGTTTGAATTCTGATTTTGACCGGACTTCTCCTTTAATGGCGGTGCAGCCATTAGCGCTGTTGCCTTGCAGCTCTTTCTGCATGTTCTCCCTCTGCATGCGTGGGTTTTCTAGCAATACCCCGGCTTCTGCTTGGGAAACACGTGCAAAGACAAACAGGGGTTAAAAAGTGGACATAAATTAATGGTAAAAGATTTATTATTAATGTTGAAATTTGTAATGCTAATAATTATAAATCTGAAGTGTGGCACAAAAACGGTGTGAAAGTTGGCTTTTTTTTCCTTGAAAAACAAATTCTCTTTTTGCTTTTCAATTCCACTTTTAAGTCTCTTTTTTTTTGCATCTTGCATATATAATAAACTGTTTCTCCTTTACTGCTTTCATGCTCATCTTTCTAATAAGCTATCCTGTAACCCTTTTTGCCAGGAGGCATCGATTTCCTCACAACACCCTGAATTGTCTGTCAGTAGTGACAGGTTAACAGACAATAAGTCATCAAAGGTAATGCTTTGTTATATACGAGGAATTTCCTTCACATTAAAGCTTTAAAATGTAATCTCTCTCTTTTTTTTACCCCTTTAAGGATAAATCAGGAATGTTTGGTGGAATACTGAAGCGGTCTCCCCTACTAGGACACACCCGCAGGCCTTCTCAGGTGACCGTCTTTTACTCAAGCTCTTCATTAAAACCAAACACAGTGACAATGATGACAACTTCATCCCAAAGTGCAATAATATAATGTTATGTTGCCATGTTTTCCTCAGGATCTGCTGGACTTCACAGCTGATGAAAACCTCTCAGAGAGCACCAACACAAAGGTGAGTCTCATTCAGGGTTCGTGTAAACAAAGAAACGTCACAGCGGCTTATGATCTTTGCTCTGAATTCAGCGTTTTAAATAAGTGGTAAAATAACGGCACTAAGGGATGTCCAAGAAGGAATTTCTTTGATTACAACTAATCAGTCCTTTCAAAAGAGGCCAGTTCCAGTCGGACACTTTAATGTAAATGCAGTAAAATAAATCATACGTTTCACTGGTATTAAATGGTCTGTGATGGTATTCTGATTATATCTTAACTTGCTCACCAATGACGTTCCGGATGTTGCCGTGTCCATTTTTCTATACAGAGACAGATGTTGTATCTTAACAGAGCTCTTTGTTTTTAAGGATATTTCTGACTTGACTCATTCTGCTAAAGTTTTATTCAGTTTATTTATGTTTTGTTCCCAACCACAATGTTTTCAGGCTGATTAGTTTTGTGAAAAAATACAACCGTTGCATGTTTTCTCTCAATTTTGATATGACTCCTTGATGATTTGGTTTCTAAATTATTTTTGCTTGTTTTCTTTGTAATTGCGTGTTGACACAATTTACAGAAATACTTTCCCTGCTTCAGAAACTTTGCACCAGTCATCATCAATTTAATGAAGTGATTCAGCTGCTCTCTGTAACGCTGTCCCTCACACAAATACCTGACTAGAAACATTTGACTCCGCCTCGCAGAGCAGTAAATATTGTTGTAATGGGGGGAAAAACACTTTGTCAGGAAGATAATAATTAAAAAACGCTTTGATCAGGACCTCCACACTCATCAAATCACTAATTTCAGTAGTTAGCTGCTGCGTCTCAATTTTAAAATATATATTTTATAGTCATCTTAATTCACCAAAATACCAATAAGTGTGCATGTATCCAGGTATATTTGGTTAGCCAGCAGTGGGCAGTGCCTCTGAGCCTGTTTTGTTTTTGTTCGGGAGAGCTCGAACGTGCCAGCATCAGCGTTTTAGATGAAGTCCTGACACAGTGCATCTCTGCCTGTCTGTTCGAGCGCTGCAGCGGTCGATTAAACAAAGCATCTGCTATTTTCACTGTAAAACACAGCAAACCAGATCAGTGTTCTGGTAGAATCAGGTTTCATTTATCCTGTTTCCTATTATGTTTTATTTCCTTCTAAGGAGTCAGCAGGGAAGATGAAAAAGTCTCCCAAAGCCAATGGAACGAGGGCAGCTTCAAAGGTACCCGTTATGCATCTATTTCCCGTCTAACTGTACTTGGATGAATATAGGTTGGTTAATGAGTCTTATTTTATGTTCCTTCAGGAAGATTCGACTGCACAAAACGAGCTCTCGAAAAGCAACGACAGTCTTTCTAAGACCAAAGTAAGGATTATTTCAAACTAAAAGCAGATGAACATAAATGTACAGAACATGCTAATTTAACCGTGAATATTCAGGATGTGGGGATGTCCTAAAAGTATGACTTTCTGTCTTCAGGAGTCAGGAGGGTTTAGTGCAATCTTTAAAAACCCTTTTGGAGCAAGAGCGCCATCTCAGGTAGGACCAGTGACTGTTTATTCATCTTACTGCTGCGATATGTTGTGGATGAGACTAAGTGATGAGAGTTTCTGTCCCACCCTCAGGAGGATGTATGTGCAGCCGCTGAGCTCCCTGGCAGCAGTGAGAATCTGTCTGAGAACAACACAAAGGTGGAGGTTTTAGCTGATGCAGTCAGACTCCACAGGATTGGTCAGTAGCTGTCGTAAAGACATTGACTTGGTATGTTGTTTTTCAGGAAAAGGGATTCTTTAGCGGGATGTTCAAGAAAAAAGGTGCCAGGTCTCAGTCTCAGGTAAGCCGTTGAGTGTGGTTCATGAGACGTGATGGTTTCAGTCCTCGGATGAGAGCAGAGGACACATTACTGACATGTAATATTGCTGCGTTTTTGTTACGACAGATGTCAGAACTCGGATTTTAGCGCGATGTTGTTTCCAACATAATGGTGAATCAGTGGGGTTAGGTCATTGTTATGCTTAGTGACCGTTTTTTACTGAATGTGCTTTCAAAGCATGAAGTTCGGATTGCAGAACCAAAGGAGACGTGGCATATAACTGCAGAACGAGGGACTTGCAGTTAAAATCCAGGACAATCTAGAGAGAGGAGCTCTGTGTTGTCACCCTCACTCTGTATGTCTAGTTACTTTACCAAAAGCAAAGTTTTGTACCATCCTCCTCCACTTCAGCCGGGCATATGCTGTACGATATTTTCAATCGTTGTACTCATATACAGCTCAAGCTGTACGACGAAACCGCAGGGTTTAAAAGTTCACAGCTCACCAAATCTGTTCTTACTGTACGGCCCGACGCTCTGATGCCACCTGACTGCTCACACAGTACGTTCAGAAACCACACGCCGGACTCAGCCCCGTAGAGAGATGCCGCTACTCGGACTCGTCTACCCGGAAGCCAAATGTCAACAGTAGAAGAAGAAAAATACTGAAGTGCCGATGCTCTCTGTTAAATATGAGGCTCACAAGAACGAAATGCACTGACCTGGCAATTCTGCGAGTTGCTCCTCCATAGTTTGACTCCATGTCACACGCACCGCCGTCATGCTTCTCTCCACTCCTATGAAGAATTCCTTTGTTTGCACATGCTCAGTGCGCGAGGTTGGGGGAAATCGGATCGTAGACGCTCCTAGCTCTGCTTCAACAGCAGGATGCGCTCACCATCATCTCACGAGGGCCGACTGATTTTCAAACATGGTTGATCTTCATCTGACCGTATGATTCCTGATCAGGAGGTGGTCGTGAGAGGCTCATCGCCCCTCATTACCCCCTGGATACCACAGGACGCAGGACGAAGCCGAAACTCGACTGAAGAATCGGCCCAAAAAAGGGCAAAAAGTCGTATAATGTATGCTTTAGTGTCTGGATCAGATGGGGTCTCCTTGAACCACTTCATACTATGGTGACATCTGTTAGTTGACGACTAATTGTGCAAAATATGGACTAAAACCTATCAGTGAAAGACCTGCGAAGGATTTGAGTTTATGCCGTAGGAAATATGCAACTGATTAACAATATAGAAACTGTCAGAAGTGCTAATGAGAACTTCTTACAGCTATCACACCTTTTCATGCACACAATTGAAACAGCAGAATTGTGTCTCCAGGGGATGTTCTTAGGTATTTTGTTTGTCTTGTTTTCCTTTGTTTGCCTAAACTGGATCTCCAAATTTGGAGAAAAACTTCAATTAAAATGGAATCCAACATAAGTTCCCTAGTTACACATCAGACTGTAAATGTTGTGGGTTCAAAAAATGAGCTGGTTTTTTTTTGTTGTTTTTTTTTTAAAGAAAAGAAAATTATCTTGGTATTTGTTTAATTTTAGGTAGTGGCCACATCAGAAACATCTTCTTACTTCCTATTACAATATTTTAAATGCAGCTGACCTTTTTATTGCTTTCATTTTGACTCATTATGTCTAACATTGTGTCTGTCCTTGTTGGATTTTTAGTTGTATATTTCACTAGTAAATTGCTCAGTTTCTGTGAGCCAAATTGAAATGAACTCAACTCCAGCTCTACAGAGATCCATACAACCAGATGCATCTTTATTTAGCGTTTTTCTTTTTCACTAGTACTAACTTGCAGTCTGTGCAGGCCCAGAGCCCGAAGCCATTAATTGAAACAATCACTCACCTTTGTGTTCTCTGAATGTGTTTCATTTTAACTTGTTTCTTTTGGCGCAGGATGATTTGTCTGTAGACGAAGAACTCTCAGCCAGCAATGACAATCTCACAGACAAGTCCTCAAAGGTAACCCATCACATTTTAGTGTTTTCTTTCATTTCAAGGTTCCTGTACCGTTGTTAAGTAAGGATTTTGATTTCCAAATCTGGATAAGCACAGTTTCTAAAAGACTAAAACCTTAAACATCCGGAAAATAAAGTGCTTTTACATTTCATTAAATTCTTTGGTTTGTAACATCAAAACTAGATTTTTTTTTGGCCAGTTTTTTGATAATTAGATTTTAATCCCTCTAACAGGTGCATCATTCAAACTCACAAATTGCGCCTGAGGTTCTGGTTTAGTTCCCAAACAACACACGGACCTATTAATCCTACTTTTTTGGACGTTTTTACAAATGAAGCTAATTTATCAGAGCTCACACAGTTTTAATTTTCTAAGAATAGATTTTGAAATTAAGTTTATGTTAAGTGTGTTCAGATGCCCTAAAAGAAAAAAAAATGGAAAATGTGCCTTTACCACACTAACCAAAGGCTAACTTCAGATCCCAATTTAGAAACTTAGGGAACTTAGAACTTAGAAATAGGAGATGTTTTAGAAAACCCTGTGACTTCTGAAGCAACAAATGTCAGATATTACCAGTCTGTAACCTCATACTCGCCATATTTTCTGCCAGGGCGGAGTGGCAGCGAAGATCCTGAAGAACGCCTCGTCACCTCAGGTTATTTTCCCGCCTGAAGAACTCGGCCTCCATGCAAGCTTGACTTGTTGTGATCCTTCCTGACTGGTAACATCGCTTTGGATTTTATTGCAGGAGAAGGAAAAGACTGAAAACTGTGGAGACCAGAACGAGCTGAGCTCTGCTGCACCGAAGCCTAAAACTCAAAAGGTTGGTTGCTTTTGCCATTTAGTTGAATAGTTTTGGTCTTTGTGAGAACATTTTGCAGGAAGCTGAGTGACTTTTGTTTTTATAAGCTTGTGGAATGAAATCTTTATTTTTACAGGGTGGTTTCAGTGCAATGATGAAGAGCACCTTCTACAGTGACAAACAGGTGACAGTCGGGTTTTATTCATACACTGCCATCGAAACAAACAATAGATACTAAGCCAGAAAAGGCTCAAGAGTGTTTTTACTCTACATATTAGGGGGACTGAAATTCATCTATGAAACACTTTTTTTGTGTGTGAGATGTATGAACGTAAATTCTTGAAGAAAATTTTAGTTTATTTAGTTGTCAGATTAAAGGGGAATACATATCCACAGCACGTACAGCAAATTATTCATTGTAAAAGAAAAAAGTAAAAATTTGGCATTTTTCTTCCTCCACACAGTTTGCACTACTTTGTGCAGCTCTGTCTTTTAAAAATCCCAATAAAATACACTGCTCAACAAATTAAAGGAGCACTTTTTCATCAGAGTATAACATCAAGTCAGTTAAACGTCTCGAATATTGATGCGGTGGAGCGGGTTGTTAATCAGTGTCTGGTGTTTTGGTGTTAATCAAATTACCAGGGGGTATTAAAGGGGCAGCATTGAGACAACCCCAAAAACAGGAATGGTTCTGCAGTATGCACCGACCAAGTCGGACATGCGTACAAGTACATCACCTTTTCACATCAGTAACAACATCAAGCATGTATATTTTTCCATTTGAGATGTGATAAGTTTAAAAGTGTTACTTTTATTGTTTTGAGCAGTGCAGTAGTTTTTAGACGTAATGGGATAAAATGTGGGACAAAGCTTAGGAATGCCTTTGGCGGGTGGTGGGAATAACGGAAGGGTGTTGAGGGGCAGTTTATATTTTTCAGATTTTTATTCAAACTAAAAATGTCTTCTGCAGGAGAAGAACTCTGAGCCTGACGATGAGGAATCATCAGAGGGAGAGGGAGACAGTCAGCCCAATCACAAACAGGTTTGTTAGGACTTGGAAAATATTTGAGTTTTGTACTCAGGTTGTTGTTGTTGGTCATTTATGTTTTTATTTTTTTGTGTCTAGAGTAAGCTGGCCGGGGCAATGACAAAGCTGAATCCATTTAAAGCGGCACAAAAAGTCTGTAAATAAAATGGATCTAAATTTCAGATTTTACTTTATTTCCTCATCTTAAAGTGATTTTTATTTTAACTTTTGCATTCAGCATGAAAAGCCGCCAGGATCTGACGATGAAGATCAAACCGTGAGCAGCGAGAAGCCATCAACCCACAAACAGGTGCTTTTACTTTTACAGGTTCCTTTTGTTGGGTTTCCTGAGAGGAATTCTCTATTATTACAAACTGTCCTTATGCACAGAGATCTTCCCTCTTTTTTTCTTGAGTTTATGAATCATCTGTTTTGTTAAAAATGAACTGTTTTAAATCACTCTGCTGTTGGAGCTTTTCTTTTTATTTTATCTTGGTTAGGATTCCAGCTGATGAGTAGTTGTCTCCTGGATGCCAAAGTAACAGATGATGCACATAATTTTTAATGCTGTTTTCCCTCTCAGAGCACCATGGTTGAAGCCATGTCCAAACTGAATCCATTCCGCTCTGCAGCTAAAGTAACTATTGTCAATAAATATGCTGGGTGATCTTGAAGGTGGCGGTGAGGGAATCACAATCAGGGCTGGGATATGGGGTAGTGATGATCAACGCTTATGGGTGAATGATTATGGTGTGAAGCTCTTTGGGGTCGTCAGACTAGTAAAAGCGCTATAGACCAGTTCATTGTTATTGTTTTGGTTCGGGTTTTTCGCGCATGCGCGCCGGACTGGTTGGCAAAAGAAGAACACAATGGCGGACGCAAACAGAGAAACTGACGAGTTCTCCACGTAATTTTCTTCTTTAGATAACGTATCACAAGATCATTTTAAGACTAAGTTGATGGTTGATGGTATCAGATTGCCAGATCCACACAGCAAAAGCCTGAAGGGACGGAGCGAGTCTGTGAAATGCTGCCAAGTGTTCAGTACCGCGACATATACAGCTACCTTATAAACACGCAGGCCAGTACACACGAGAGAGCATGGAAGCATGAAACCACTGGACGGCTACAATTATATCATATCTGGACATAGGCTCCAGCAACGCCCGCGACGCCATGAGGGATTAAGCGGGTCAGAACATGTATGGATAGATGGATGTTCAGACATGTTTGTGTAACATACGAACGCGGAGTCGGACAGGAAGTTCCGCCCGGTAGGTTAAAAAATAAAAAATAAAATAGTTCACTACGGAATTATTTTGGTGTTTTTGTCTTGTTAAAATTGGTGGGGGTGTCGGCGACATTGCAGCGTAAACACAGAAGTACTAGCGCCCGTGAACGGGGGCGTAATGCAGCTGCTGCAGCGCATCGACTCCGCTTCTCCCGGCCCCGTGTAGCGATCGCCACCCCCCCCCCTCCGCCGCTATTCAAGTAGAACAATGACTAGAGCAGAATTAAGTTGTATTTACCGGAGATGAAGTGTAGACTGCACATTCTGTCGTGGTATGATGGATCCCCCAGTCCATTGGGAGTGTCTGCCTGCGCTCTTTTCATTGAAATGATCCATTTCTTTCTTCTTTCTTCGTCCTTCGGTAAACGACAGAAACGTACATCCAACGATTTGGAATGCCTCTGTGTGCAACCGGGAGCACAACAAGTGGTAGACATTGTTTAGAGTCCAAAAGTAAACTAACTAAAAATACGCTCTAAATCACCCGTTTTGTCATGTAGTAGACGAGAACAGTACTGTTTTTGCCAACCACCGTGACCCGGATGTAGCGCTGACGTCACGCGTGAACTGGTCTATACAAGTACAAGCCATTTACCATCCTTAAAGTGTAACTCACCCCAGAATATTATTTTTTTGCAGATAAACTATATAAATTGGGCCTAAGGGTGCTACTTTAAAGGCACACTATGCAACATTTTTCAGTTAATTAATGTGTTTCATCCCGTTTTGGATGATTAAATGAGTCATTTCAGGTTGAACAAAGGTTTTCTTGGCCGCCCTGGTGGTCTGTGGGGGAAATACCGCACTTGCAACTGCAGGAGCCCTCGGCCCGCGCCCACAGGCTCAGAATCTCATGCAAGATCGCGAGAGTCGGTCTTGCTTTACGGCGAGAACTGCTACACGCCCCCAGTGAAAGGCATGTTTGTTGCTAGCACAGTGGCGATATCTGTGCAGTTATCATGGCGGAACCGGCGATAAAACAGCGAAAGCCCATGTTGGAGCAGGCAAGAAAGAGGAAAAGGGCTGTGGAAAGAGAGAAGAGTCCTACACGGGTGAACATCGGGAAAGCTTTTTCCGAATGGCGAGAGCTAAAAGAAAAATAAGGCTGCAAGGCTGACGTGGACCTCGCGTTTCTGCTGATGCGATTGTAAGTAACATTGGAATGGTTACTCTCTCTCTCTGTGCATGTTCATACTTTCACTGTGTTAAAGCCGGGCATACACTGTACGAGTTTTTCAGTCGTGGTACTTATATACATCTCAAACTGCGACGGAACCGCGGAGTTTAAAAGTTCACCGCTCATCTGTTTGCTGATCTGTGTTTCCAAACTGTGCAACGGAACCGCGGGGTTTAAAAGTTCACCGCTCATCTGTTTGCTGATCTGTGTTTCCAAACTGTGCAACGGAACCGCGGGGTTTAAACGGCCACCGCTCATCTGTTTGCTGATCTGTGTTTCCAAACTGTGCAACGGAACCGCGGAGTTTAAACGGCCACCGCTCATCTGTTTGCTGATCTGTGTTTCCAAACTGTGCAACGGAACCGCGGAGTTTAAACGGCCACCGCTCATCTGTGTTCTCAAACTGTACCGCGCGACGCTCGGACGCGGCTCGGGAGGCACTGGGCGTCGGGGGGAACGGAGGGGAGAGAGGAAAGACGAGACACCCCGGCGGCCGCGCGGCATACGGAAACAGACGGCCAGCGCGTCGCGCGGACCGGGACCCTCGCCCTACCCAACCCCCCGCGAGCCGATGTCCGGGCCGAGCGGGTCCCGGGCCAGGCGGAGGTCGTTTCGGGACGCCCGCTCCCCTCACTCCACTGGCGGGGACAGAGAGGAGGGGAGGGCGCTCCCTCGTAGCTCTGCTTGAACAGCAGGATGGTGATTCATTGCGTTCGCCTGTCTGCTAAGCTCAAAACAACCACGCCTGGCTTGCCGGAGAAACCAGGAGAACAGCTGAGCATCTTTACGACAGTGCACTTTTACTTTCGCCCTCTGGGGGGTGCCTCGCTGGAAAATCAACCCCGGTTGCATAGTATACCTTTAATGTTACTCTTTTCATGTGAACTTGTTTAGTTTTGCAATATTTGTCTCAAAAGGAGAGTTTTGCTCCCAACTGTCGCTACATGCATGCTCGATATGAGGGATTGCTGCAAAGTCAGCAATATAATGCAGGCGTCAATGACTTGAAGTAATCTGCTGCGTTTCTTTAGATGGAAACTCTTGACCAATCTCCCTGTATGATGCGACTGAGTCGACTCTGTAACGTGCCTTCAAATGACGTGTTGTAAATTAGCGCTCATAGGATTTTGTTCTTTATACCTACCTTTGATAATTTGTTTTACTTGAGATGATTTAAGACTAAATGTAAACTTTCAGAAGGGTTGTTACTGCTTTGAAAGTTAGCCCATGTTAGCTATGATGCTGCTAACATCACTTTACCATTTAAACAACCCATTCTGTCCTCCGCTGCCTTGGCAGCACTGGCTTCATGTAATGTTGAAGGAATGTCTTTAGCCAGTGGTTCAAACCGATAAGGCTCTGGCCCACTGGGCTCCACAAAGCTTCCCTCAACCTCCAGTGACAATGGAGGTGAGAAATCCTCCATCTCAAAAGACAGATCCATGTTGTAACTACCAGCGTCACTCTGCTTGCTCTCCATGATTAAATATGGCAAATTAAGCTAGCTGGTACTTTCCCTCATCCTGACCACAGCTACATCCCCACACTTGGCCCCGCCCCTTAGGGTATTTTGGCACTGCCCACTTTGGTGATACTTTTCAAAATTTGTCTAGAGGCGAGGTTATGTTTTTACACTGGGGTGAATTGCACTTTAAAGTTGTGTATCCTAAAGCTGCTATTCAACAGTTTCTTGGTACATTTACTGGTGTATTTTTTTTCTTTATATATATATATTTTTACATAAGTGTGAAAATGAAAACCTGAAGCCCACTTTGTGTAAGATCAAGTGCTGTCATGGCCATGAAGCCTGTACACTGCATATGATGCAACCATGTTTTATTTATTTTCTGTATACTGAAATGAAGAATTTTAAAGTTTAGTCTGGACAGATTCAGCTACTTCATGTTGTGACATTAGCCAATGCTTTTTTTTCCTACAATAATTTGTCTGACTAATGATCTTTTTACAATCTGAGTGGCATAAAGTGACTAATTATTAGCCAAAATAGTAAGAAAACAGGTCCAATTATTCTGTCATGTAAACCATTCTTAAGCATTTAACACAATAAAGCCTGGTTCACATGGTAGGATAATTTTCCTGATTTTTGCCCCAATCTTGCCCTTCTGACATGCCACGACTATACGGGTGACTTAAGATAATCCTAAGAGATATTCCTGCCATTGGTGGAGTGTTGAGAGCAATCTGGTTCGCTCGGAGGGACGTTGGGACCGCTCTGACCTCAAATCGAGGATGTTCAACATGTTGGATTGTCTTGGCCCAATATCCTATCCCAAGCCTTTTGACTTTGACGTGTACCCAAGCCTATCAGAAAGCGAAGTGAGGGAAACCCAGAGGAAAAGTAAAACACAACTCTCCTCCATATCAAACGTAGACCTCCCTGTTTGCATTAGCTCCACTCCTTTAACCAATGGCTTTTTATTTTTGGTATAATATTATTTCTTTGTTAAAACAATCCAAAAACTATCGCCGTTGTTCTTCCTCGTCCTCCTTGTTTATTTACTCTGAACTCGCATCTAATCTTGAGAGGGTTTGCAAGACTTCCTGTCTGAAATCCCTGTGTGAAATCTGTTCATGTGTGGTGTGTTGTGCTTGCTGTTTGACTGGAAACCCCACATTGTAAACCTGTTGTATGTACAATTTTCTATCGGTATATGTGGAGTCTCTACGGTTTTGAAAATTGACCGACAATTTTAAAATCTTGTTGTGTGAACCAAGCTTTAGGTCAGTGAATCTTCATCAGCACAGACTGAGGATCTGCATAATTTAGCATGAGAATAAGAAGTGTTGCAACCAGGTTAGCAAGAATCTTTGTCACAATGTGTTCCCATAGTGAAATTTTTGATGAGACAGACACAGGCTTAGGATGCACACAGATTACATTTATTACGCAGACACAACAAGACATAAATGATTTCATTAAAAAGCGTGGAAACATTAATTGAATTGACCAACACACCTTCCTGAGAAGTTTAAAGCCTGCAAATAGTCTTTAGGGTCTGATAAGACTCGTACCTGAGTCCAAGAAGTCAGATATCAGTCTCTTAGCGAACGGTATAAATTACTTTGTTGTGGCATGAATTATTTAACGCTCTCTCGATGATGCACTCATGCCAGCAGTAAATACTGTGCAATAATTTTAAACCTTCATTTACAGAAATGTGTCAATGCGTCTGGCACTTTTCTGGACTCTTCCAGCCGTTGTAGCTTAAATCTGAGGCAACTGGACTTTCGCTCAGTTCTTTCTGAAAACGTCTCGACACCTATCCAGGATATTTTGTCCACTCTGACGGCTCGCAGTGAGCAACCTGCAGTTGGAGCGCTGCTGTTTTTAAAGGACATGGAGGCCCATCCTCCTAGGTGCATTCTAGGCCAGATGCAACTTTCAATACGTTCAGTTTGCCTGAAGCCATATTTTATGCAAACGTAGTTTTGTTTGACAAGCTCAGATTTTTTTTTATTTTTCTCAGTCGCAATTCTGAACTAAGTGGCTGTTCTTATTGGTTTTTCAACCTGGAACTGGTATAAATTTGACTTCAAAATACAAAGAATACACCCCAATAAAAAGGACTATACCTTATCTACTTACTATATAAGCTACATGTACATAATACATGCACTTTACATCACAGCTTTTCAAATGGCAGGAATAACTTCTGATTTTCTATTTCTTTTAATTCAGTTGAAAATCTGTGATCATTTTCTTTGCAGCTGAGAAAATATTTTTTTTAATCTTATAACAAAAAGCTTAAGAAGTTTAAAATTAACTGATGAATCACTAGTTTACATAAAACTATTTATAGCTTGTCAATGAAAAGTTAAAAAGTGGTGGGAAAAATGTTTTTTTGTTGTTTTTTTTAATTCTCTGCTCAGAAGGACACCGAAGACACAGAGACCCCAGAGGAGAATAGGAAACAATCGGAAAAGAAGCCAGATCTGGTAAGCCTATTTTTTGCTTCGGTCACAACTAATCGATGACCACAAAACATGCGCAGGGAACTGCTCAACTTCTTACAAAAATACCCTCTGCACTCAAGCTCCTCCTCTTCCACACTTCCTACTACGTCATGCTGGTCTCCTTCCTGAAGGTTATTAAATCATCTTACCCTCTGGGACACTGCGTCACGTTGTGTTTTTGTCCTTGGCAGGTCAAGAGAAATTTGATCCAGCAGGAAAGGAAAGAAAAGGGTGAAACGGCGCCAATCCCACACAGACCGAGAGCAGAGGTTTTGCTCGCAGCCATGAATATTTCCATGTGATCCTCATGAAAGCCTTCTGACTTCTGCTTTGAATCTCTGTGTCATGTTGGTATTTAGGAGATGAAGGCAACGTCCATGCATGAAAAAGAAAGACAACGAAGACCAGAGGAGAAGGTGCTTTTTGGTTTACTGTATATCTAAACTAGTTCATTCCTCTTTTTCACTTTGTAAGACTTGTAATCTCAGAACATACTTCTAAGTTTCATTTTTTTCCCTGTCCTCTGCAAAAGGAAAAACTCACTGTAGAGAAAAAAGGAAAACGTTCAGAAACTCCCATAGTTCCACCCAGACCATCAGAGGAGGTGAGCGGTCTTTGCTCTTAAATTTTTTTTTTTTTTTTATGTGCCATGTGTTGAAGTTGTAGCTTGTTTTTACTTGGCTTAAGGAAACTGTCTGTGGTTAAATTTCAGGAGATGAACAGAACTGTTAGGAAGAAAGACAACCGAGAGGTTTGTAAAGACATTTTTGATTATTTTGCTCTTTACAGTCATTAAACTTTCTTTTTTACTAGTGGACATAGAAGCAAAAATAGTGTTACCATAACTCTTTTGCTTGTGATATTTTAGGTATTTTACCTGCAGTCTACAAAGTCCTATAAAATGCAGCGTGCACTGTGGTGTAAAGTCTATTTTCACATCTTCCTGTGTTTAACTTCTTTTCTACTTTCCTACAAGCAGCTTTTATTGTTACAAAATGATCAACACAGTCGATTAGGAAGAGAAATGCACAGAGGAATCAGCCAGTCACACACCAGATATGCTATGTTTTACCGATCAGTGAACATGCTCTGCTAAAGCACTAAAGAGACGACATGTTTCATGATGGAGAGATGTTGAAAGCTCAAATGGATGAAATAGCATCGCTGCTGTATTATGTCCAGCCTTCCTATTGTGAGAGAGACCTTTACGTTGTTCCCTTATTCAGGGTTCGCCACAGAAACTCTTTTAAACTTGCAGACAGACTTGGGCAAAGGCAAAAGGCAAATTCATTTCTACAGCACATTTCAGTACAGAGACAATGCGAAGTGCCTTACATGATTAAAATACAGGGGAAAAAAACAGAATAAAAGCAAGTAGGAATAAAATGTAGAAACAAAATAGAACATGGAAAAATAGAAACTAAAAGCAAACATTAAAAACAGTTGGACTACAAAGTTGAACTAATGATGTTTAAACAGTTTAAGTAGAACAGTCGAAGGCAATCCTAAACAAATGTTTTTAATCTTGATTTAAAGGAACTCAGGCTTTCTGCGCTTTTACAGTTTTCTGGAAGTTTGTTCCAGATAAGTGGAGCATAGGAGCTAAATGCTGCTTCTCCGTGTTTGATTCTGGTTCTGGTTCTGCAGAGCAGGCTGGAGCCAGAGGACCTGAGTGGTCTGGATGGTTGATACACTGATAACAAGTCTGTGATGTATTTAGGTGCTAATTCAGGGATTTATAGACTAATGTGCAGCACTCTAGTTCTGCACATTATCAGTCTGGGACTGATACATTTGCATCCGTTTGGGGAAAGGAGGGAATTTCAGCAGAACTCTAAGCTGATTGGCCGAAACGACACCTAGTGCCCGCCTACCAAAGGTTGGTTTCAACCAATTACGGTATCAAATTAAACTGTAAGCAGCAGACGTTATGAGTAACCGCAACAGGATGAGCTAGTCAAGGCACTTCTTGCTGTTCTACTATCAAACAAGAAATCGTGGATTCCTACAAAACAGATGTGATGGCTGCAGCTTCACGTGTGTCCTACTGCGCTGCCATGTTTGTGTTGGTTCGGCTGTGCGCTCAACCGCTCTCGCTTTCGTCGCACCGGTATGTCCCGCCTTAAACCACAATACTGCAACAGCTTTGGCCCGAACCGTTTTTGGTTCGGACACAAACTGTTGAAGCCGGAGTAGGACAATGTGGATTTCCGTGTGTTTGTGAACGCACAATTCATCCTGCAAACAAGGTTAGGGACCAGTTTACAACGGAGGCCCTTCTTGATGCAACCAGGGTTCGAACCCGCATCCTCTTAATCAAAGTCGTGCACTTAGCCCAGTATTTGACAGAGGGGCATGTTCAGCCTTCCTATTATCTGCTGAAAACCTTGCTCTCTCTCTCTCTCAGTAGTCCGCAGACAAGTTTCAACATTTTGAACGTTACACACATCTCTGTGCGTACTCAGACTATTTGAAACTCAAAATACGTTTGCGTCTTCACTCAATTAATGTGTCCACACCAAAGATCGTTAGTAATTACAGCTAACTTGGCTAACACTAAGCACTCTATTTACAAGTATGAGATGCTAAAGAGAATTTAAAATGTTACTTCTCCTGTTTTACAATGTTTGCTATCTGTCCCCTGCGTCTAAAATAGATTTTCATCAGCTGCTCATGGCAGGAAGGTTAGGAAACATATTTTGAATGCTGCTCTTTATGCCCACTTATCAGTTCATAAATAGAAATCAGAATTGCCTAAGGTTAGCATAGAGAGGCTGAAACTTTACAGAGATAAGAAATCATATTAAACGTCTGATCAGGCAGATGTCAAAATATTATTATGTGCTGAAGGAAAGCAAATGTCCTCTGAGGCTCCTCTAACAGGACATTATTTCTGGCAGAGATGCATTTTTTAAATGTTAAATTGTTGCCAGGGTTTTTTTTTCTTCATTATTTAACTTAATGTCTTTATTTTCATTGTATTATTTCACAGAGAAGCCAATCAGGAGACGAAGGCAACAAAAATGAATCAAATGTGACCGAAGACGACGAAAAGCACAATTCACAGATCAAACCAGTGAGTGACTTCTCAGTTTCACTTTCAGCCCCAAGTAATTCAAGGCTTTGTTTAAACTATATGAAATGTATTTTCGGGCTTTTCTTAATCTTCATGCCATCATGAACTAAAACGCAGTATTTGACTTAGCTGTTCGGTTAGGATCTAACTTTTCCAGTTCCTGCTTCCTTGTCAACTCTGTCATGCCAAGCCCATGCAAAAGCCATGTGACGCCTTCAGGCTGTTGTCACAGGGAGTTTCTGCAGAGCTCCCATTCTTTATTAGTCACATGGGGAGATAAACCTCTAGGTATCCAGAGTCGGGTATATTATAACTTCAAACTCTTTGTATTTTCATTTTTGTTGTCAGTTATCAGGAGATTTTTAAAATCTATATTGTGATGTTTCTTGTCAAAGTAAAAAGATTGGAGCACGTTTGGCTGAGAGGCGACTCTTTCATTCAAGCTTTAACGCCAGCAGCTTCAATGAAATGTAGTTTTTCAGGCTCCTCGTGTGACTTGCGCCATCATACAATGACTCTGCTGCCCATTTCCTTTTTTTTTCTCCTTTAGGTTAAAGTAAAAAAACACAAGCATCAACTGTATATGCCACAAGTTGGATTCAAGGTAAGGGTAGTGTATCAACACTAAATAAAGGTATGATTTAGGGAGGGAAGGGATCTCATGATTTTAAAATGTCACAGTATTTCTCTTGAAAGTCAAGTCTGCCCTTTTTAAAGTGGTATAAATAGTTGCTGTGGGCACGACTTGGTTTGATTACATTTCTGAGATCTTTTGACCTTCCTCGTGTTGTCACACCGTCAGTCAAAGTTAAACTCAAACTGGTTATCTCATTGAATTCATGGTTTAACAGGGAGGGGCGCCAACTCCATTTTCACGAGGTTTGGGTTCTGCAACTTAATTTTGTCTGACATTAAAATTAGTTTGATCACAAACATTTAACTACAATAAAGAAGGTAATCCGGGGGGGCCAGGCAAACACTGTTTCACAGCGCTGTATCTACTAGCAAGGACGTCACTTAGATTTTAGGTTTGGTCAGGGGTCCCAATCTGTCATATATCTTAAGTACGAACTGGGGGAACAAGGTTATCAGAAGCAGTGTTGTATAAAGTACTGAAATCTCGGAGTCAAGTAAAAGTATAAGTACCTCTCCAAAATATGACTTTGGTAAAAGTCCAAGTCACTGACTGAAATGTTACTTGAGTAAAAGTCTTAAAGTATCTGAAATGTCTTGTATTTAAGTATGAAAATTACTTTAAAAATAGATGTACTCAAGTAATGTAATGAAAAGTATAAGTAAAAAGTAAAACAAAGCACATGCAGTTTGAATAACATTTTTTAAATTTTGGTAAACTTTGAATGTCAAATTCACTTAAAATAATATAAACAACCAAGTGCAGGAGAAATTTAGGTCAAGTTTAGACAGAAAACACAACCTTTTTGTAAGCTTTCAGTTTTCCTTCTTCAAGTAAGGTCAGTGCTAAGCAACCAACACACAACCAAGTGCAGGCAAAGGGGGTGTATACTAAGAACATGGTGAAGTGATAAACCAGGCTTTGTTAACCTACAGGAAGTGGTAAACCTGCTAATAGATACACCTGCAGGCCGGCCAGCTGACAGCTTTGCTAGGGCCCGGGACAACACAGTCTTTTTGGGCCCCCCCTCTACACCTGCCGCCAACACACCACACACACAAATCTCTGTATTTTATACTGGATATTTTCAACCCAGCTATTGAATTTAGTGCACTAGATGATCTTTTCTTCATAAGAGAACAGCAGCACTGCAGCCAAAATATGGCCTTTTGTGACCTGCTGTATATCAGCCAGCCCATAACAATTTTTCCCTTCCATTGCAGGAGGTAGAATATGTTAGATACTTTGGGAATTCTCTGCCCTCTGAATCTGCTAGCTTCGGCCCTGGTTTATACTAATTTACTATTGGACAGTGTGGAAATATATGAACAATAAAACCAATGTAAATTGTGTTCCTTTGTTTTATTTGTCTTTATCCTAATTCTAGAAGTAGAAATAGTCAAATGAATAACACTATTATTTTGTGGAACCTTAATCATACTATTATAACTACGCAAAGGTCTAAACAAGAGTAGCAGTTGTTTAGGCAGCATCTAGTGTTCTTATGCAAAAGAAATTACACCTGCTATTTATGCCTGAACTGCCTCAAATGGTCCAAAATAAATGAAAGCAACAATAACAACGAAATAATGGGAAAAGTGACACTCTCACCTTTTTCAGGCGGCTGTGGCTAAGAATCTGAATTTTTATGACCTACAGTCTTTGCTTTTCCATCTTTCCAGCAGTCTTCAGAACTCCTGCCTGGCACAGAATATTTAGTTTTATAGAGGAGATTAGGTTTTTGTTGATAAAATGTGTTATACTTCAGAATTAAATGCTATTTTGAGATATTAACGTTGGTTACTTACATTTCTCAAGTTCAACAATTCAAAACTCTCTGCTGCTCCTGATCAGAACTGCACTCAGCAGCTTTCACCTATTTTAGTGCTAATAATATTTAGTTTCTTAACTGGGACTAGTTTCGTAGTCTAGTATTAATTGTGGTAGCCGCAGTATCCCAGAAATCTCGTGCTCCAAGCACGTACGCACATGCACGCACACACGTAATAGAAAATAGCCAATCAGGAAGAGGGAAGGCGGGATTTAAGGCAGCACAACCAATGAGAGCGGAGTTAAAGGGGGGTCTCCATAGACAAAATATAAGAGTAGACCCCGCATTGACTGTCGCGGCGCAGGAATTACGGCCGCCATCTTGGGGCGGTCGACCTGCTACCCTAACCTGCTGATTCAAGCTGAACACACTAATGATACCTCAGCACTGTGCGGCGTATTTTTGTTCAAATCGACGGACTATTTACGTCTGGGCTCGAGGGATAACTTTTCACAAGTAAGATTAAAAGATATTGTTTATATTATAATGTGATTTTTCTAATATTAGGTAGAGAGATACAGGTCTACACGTCCAGGTTTTTGTGACTTAGTCTCTCCAAAATTGCATCTACTCCGTGAAGGCATCAGAGCTTTAGACATTGGTGAATAATATATATATATATATATATATATATATATATATATATATATATATATATATATATATATATATATAATTATTCGCTAATGTCAACGTTCTGATTCCTTCACAGAGCAGCTACAAGACATATAGATAGATAGATAGATAGATAGATAGATAGATAGATAGATAGATAGATAGATAGATAGATAGATAGATAGATAGAGCTCAATCTGTCACTTGATCAGACGTCAATCTGGCCAGCTGCCTCCACTTCCAATCAGCACCAATTAGAAGCTCTACACAGGGACTCAGAGGAAACAATATATATATATATATATATATATATATATATATATATATATATATATATATATATATATATACACACACAAACAGTGAGCCCTCGCTATATCGCGGTTCACCTTTCATGGTCTCGCTGCTTCACGGATTGATGAGCCGCTGCCGTTCATTACAGTTCTCAAAAATAATCGGTGTTGGCATGTCGGTTTATAAGAATCTTTTTGCCAGAAGTAAGAAGAGCGACAACAACTACCGATAACTATGTTCTTCTCCCGAAAAAAAACACACCAGCACCGCGGGCTTTAGAAAAAAAAAAACGCTACAGAGCGCAGTCAGGATGAAGCGACTCAGTCAGAAGAGCAGTGAAATACACGGGAGTCACTATTTGCCCTACTGTACTTCGTATTTTTTTCATAATCATTTTTCATTTTCTCCCGTTCTAATCCAATGAGTTGGGTCGCGGTGGGGCGGTACTGATCTCCGCACGTGATTAAAATTATTATTTTACAGCACAGTAGTTCTTTGTCAATAATAATAAAAAAAAACGTTTATACAGTACTTTTATTTGTTAAACAAATGCTTGGGCCTGTAAAAAGATTTTGTTCTTTGGTTTCAATGTACTATGGAGTATTTCATTGTATAATTGTAAAAAGAAATAAAGGTTACTACTTCACGGATTTCGCCTATAGGCCCATTCATACCCTACGTTTGGCCTGCACGTCCGTATTTCTGTCCGTACGTTCTATCCGTTGACTCCTTACCTCCGTCCGTTGAGGTGCGCAATAACCAATATGTCCTCTAGGTGGCAGTGCTGGGCGCCAATGATTCGTCACTGATCAAACATGGCAACGGTCCAAGACGTGATTTTGTTGTATTTGCTCCTTAAGTAAACTTTTTGTTTGTCCCTGTGCCCCGGACACGACACATCATATGTGTGGGTAGTTGCGGACAAGCTCCGCAAGTTGTTCCTCGAATCCCGCCATGGTTTAAAACCCAGAATTACAACCTTATTCGTGGTTTTGTTGACATTTTGTACTACAAACTCAATAGCGCCCCCACCATTTCCGGTAGTATTGCTCCGTATTGATCCGTTGCGTCCGTAAGCGTAAGCTCCCAATTTTCGTGTCAAAGTACGGACGAAATCGACGGTTAGAACGTATGAAACACTCCACACGTATCCGTATCCGTCTTTTACGTGAGGTATGAATGGGCCTATCACGGGTTCTTTTTGGAACGTGTATATATATATATGTACATATATATGTGTACATGTACAAATGTGTTTGTTTATATAGTAATAAAAAACTATTACTTTTAACCCCACTAAGATTATTTAAACGCACTGGACCATTTGTTGTAATAGCTATAGTTTTAAAGTTCTAAGCAAAACAAATGTGAAAATTAGTTCAACATTAAACGAGTTATAGTTGATTAAAATTGATTCTGGACCTGGTTAACACATTAGACTGAGCGGAGTTGTCGACCGCCCCAAGATGGCGCCCCTAAATCTCGTCAGCGCCTATAGGCGAGAGCGGTCGATGCGGGGTCTACTCTTTATATATGTCTATGGGGGTCTCTACCTTGTCAATCAAAGGCCAGGCGCGTTAGTGATTGGCTGCGTGGAGCGCCAGGCCCCGCCCCGCTGGCGCACAGCAGCTTTGAAATGACACGCCGAGCGCTTCAAACGGAGCGAACCTGTGCTGTACGCACGTCTGGCTGAGCCGAACCGACACTTTTTTTGTAACGAGTAACTAAACCAAACATTGAAAATGTATCGGAGTAAAAGTATGCAATTAAGTTCGGAAATATAGTGAAGTAAAAGTAATCAAAGAATGTTATACTTTAGAAAAGTATAAAGTACTCCAAAATATACTTAAGTACAGTAGTGAAGTATTTTTACTTTGTTACTATACAACACTGATCAGAACCACATTCAACAAAAAAGGAATGCAGTACAAAGTTTTCTCTTGATTGGATTTGATTTAAAGTTTGTTTAGCAGCAATCATTTTTTTTATTCTATAGAAAATAAAAGCAATGGCGAACAAGGAAAGCACAGTGATCTTATGGCCACTGGCTAAACGTTGGTAGCTACCAAGAGAGCTAGCGTCTGCTTCGAAGCTTCCTGCACTTAAAGGACTTTTATAGAGTTTTGGTTTGCTTTGTTTTATTCAGTCTGGACAGCATTTAATCCTGCCTAGTTTCAAATTTATTATACTTTGACTGTTAATCCTAAACTGGATATTTCCACACCAAGCAGAGATTATTTGGACCATCTAAATCAGACAAGCGTACTATATAAATGCATTAGGCTTTATGAACTAATAACTGGAATGAAATATTGCCTTGTTCATATGGACCTGGGATTGTGTATCAGCTCATCATGTCAGCTGGATGTATTCTGTCTCATCTGTAATGTATTATCAAACCCTGCTATGTGTGATCTTGGCCCTTTTATTTGGGGTTTATTCTGCACATTTAATTTTAGGCTGCATCTGATGATGAAGGGCTGAAAGATGATGAGTCCTTACCCAAAGAGGAAAGGAAAGACGAGGACAAAGACAAACCAGAGAAGGTCTGACTTGCTTATTTAATTGCTTATTTTATACGTTATTGGCAGGTCAGTAATAAATCTTAATTTAGCCTACAGCCATTAAGTGGAACATTTCTATTTTTAATTTAAAATAAAAATAAGTTATCTTTTTTTTGTTTGTTTTTAGCCCAAAGTCAAGAAGCCAAAGAAACCCAATCCTTTCATGCAGCGGCTCAGGGTGAGGCTTAAAAATGTGCCTTTGACAAACTTTGTTTCTACTTCTACACGTCCCATATGGTAGAAAAGATAACAGATAAGGCCAGTCTGCCGGATAAGATATCCAGACGAAAATCTTTTTCATCACCACTGATTTTTTTTCTTTTAATATTTCCTATCAAATAAAATTGAAGCTTTTTGGACAGATTTTTTTGCAAACTGGCCCATCGTGGTTTCCTTTCAGGCTAATCTTTTACTGTTGCACGACCATATCTACACAAAAAGCAGCAGCACACCGTATTGTAACTGTTTAAATTGCCAGCTTTTAACAAATAAGTCTAAAAATGTCTAATAAATATCTGTAAAGGCCAGTAGCTAAATACAATTTTTTTCTACTTGTGGCTTTTTTATCATGTCAGGCTGCATCTGATGATGAAGGGCTGAAAGATGAAGAGGAGGAAAATAAAGATGTTGAGGACAAGGAGAACCCAGAGAAGGTTGTTTTTTGCTTTTGACCTTTTTGGCAGATAAATGTTAATTTAACCAGCAGCTAAATGGAACAGTTCTGTGGGTAAAATAAAAACAGTAATTATTTGTTGTTTTATTCTCTTTTTTTTTTTTTTTTTTTAGCCCAAAGTCATGAAGCCAAAGAAACCCAATCCTTTCATGCAGCGGCTCAGGGTGAGGCTTAATAATGTGACTTAGACAAACTTTCTGCTCACTTCTACACGTCCCATATGGTAGAAAAGACATCAGATGACCCCAGTCTGGTGGATAGCATATTTAGATGGAAATCTTCTTTATCACTACTGATTTGTTCTTTTTATTTGTTTCTGTAAATCAAAATAAATGAAGCTTTTGGGCCAGACTTTATGCGTCCTGTTTCCTTACAGCTAATCTTTTATATCTATGCACACAAAACAGCATCACGCTGTATTGTAGCTGTTTAAATTGGCAGATTTAAACAATAAAAAAGTAAATCTAATATCTGTCAAGGCCAGTAGCTAAATCCTATTTTTTTTGCCTTGTGGCTTTTTTATTACTTATATTAGGGTGCATCTGATGATGAAGGGCTGAAAGATGAAGAGGAGGAAGATAAAGACGTTGAGGACAAGGAGAAACCAGAGAATGTCAGTTGTTTTGTTTTTGACCTTTTTGGCAGGTCTGGAATAAATATTAATTTAACCAACGACTAAATGGAATAACTTTGTGGGTAAAAACAAAACTGTATTTATTTTTCTAGCCCAAAGTCATGAAGCCAAAGAGACATAATCCTTTCATGCAGTGGGCCAAGGTGAGGCTTAATAATGTTTCTGCTCTCTTCTACACGTCCCATATGATAGAAAAGAGATCAGATTGCCCCAGTTTGTCAGATAAGATGTTCAGATGGAAATCCTTACCACTCTTGATTTTTATTTGTTTCTGTATATCAAAGAAGATTTTGAGTCAGAATCTAATCTTCTGCTGTTTATTATCGTATCTATACATAAAAACCAGCTGCACGCCATATTGTGACCGTTTCAATTGGCAGTTTTCAGCAAATTTGAAAGAAATGTCTAATATCTGTAAAGGCTAGTAGCTAAATGCCCTTTTTCTCTATTTGTGGCTTTTTTATTATGTCAGTCTGCATCTGATGATGAAGGGCTGAATGATGAAGAGGAGGAAATTAAAGATGTTGAGAACAAGGAGAAACCAGAGAAGGTCTGTTGTTTTGTTTTTGATCTTTTGGCAGGTCTGGAATAAATATTAATTTAACTAACAGCTGAATGGTTTGTATGTAAAACAACATGGTAATCATTTCTTGTTTTATTTTGTATTTTTTTATTTTTTAGCCCAAAGTCAGGAAGCCAAAGCAGCAGAATCCTTTCCTGTCTCGGCTCAGGGTAAAGTGCAGAAATGTGACATGTACAATTTGGTTTGTGTCCTTGTATACGTGTCCATTAAAAATCTCCAAATGCTCTCTTCTTTCTGATAAAATAATCAAATGCAGATTTATTTATTTTTCTTTAGAACTGGAGATTTTTTAGTGATGAATTTGTTCCTGTAAATTGTGAAACTGAAGATACTCGAATCTAAGGAAATCTGGGTTACCTTTCAGTTCAACTTTTTACTGATGTATTTACAAAGAGTAAAGGAGAAGAATCAGCACCCGGTGTTGGAACATCAGATCTATTACTGTTCAGAGCAAAATAAAAGTACCTAATATTTTGCAATTGTCCAATAAATTAAATTATATAAGTTCTTATGTAGCACCATTCATACAAAAGGTAGTCCAAAGTGCTTCACAGGACATCCAGGAAATGCAAAAAGAAAATGATGGTGTAAAAGAAACGCATTTCAAAATAAAGATATTAAAGGTGTACAAGAAGAAAAAAATCTTTTAAACAAGAATTTGTTTCTGCGTGCCTCTGGTTTTTAAAGAGTTTGTTCCAGAGCTGAGTAGCACAGAAACTAAATGATGTTAAAAGCCAGTAGTTAATTGCTGTTATCTAATTGTGTCTGTTTTCTCTCATAATTGTCAGGCTGCATCGGATGATGAAGGACTGAAAGATGAGGACGAGTCGTCATCAAAAGAAGAAATTAAAGATGAGAGCAAGGAAAAGCCAGAGAAGGTCTGTTTTGTTTTAGACATTTCTGACGGGTCAGCAACAAATCTTTGTTTGACTTAGAGCTGCAATTGGAGCATTTCTCTACGTTTGAAAACAAAATTGATTTATCTTTCTCTTTTCTTTAGCCCAAAGTCAAGAAGCCAAAGCAACGCAACCCTTTCATGCCTCGGAACAGGGTAAAACACAAAACCTCTGACGATGTACACATCCCACAAAGATCTCCAAATGCTAAAGATAGGGATAACTTTTCTTTATCTCTCCAGATAATTTTACAAACATATATATATATTTATATATTCCTCGAGTGAAGGTAAGGCTAAGGCTAAAATATGTGACTTGTACAAACTTGTTTGTTCCCATATTTACATGTTGCATACATTTCTAATTTAAAATAATCCAGTTCAGATGTTTTATTACTCTGGAGAGCATGTAGTGAAAAGGCCTTTCTGCAAATGAAGGAACTGAAGAGTTTCGGCCAGCTTGCCTCACCAGTTATGGTTTCCTTTCAGTTTGCCTTTGACTTGTCCACATCTGTATATGTATCTGCAAAATGAAGCGAGACACAGCTTTGCAACATTTATAATACTGGCTGAGAAGTTGATCACAGATTTTGTGGTTTAATAATAAAAGCTAACAAAGAATTCACCTACTGTAATATAATTAGTATTTTCTAATTTATGGGGGGAAATCATGTTTATGGTTTCCAGTTGTTTCACATGTCAAGTATTCAGTAGTTTATGTGGTTAACGTTTCCAATGGCTTTCATGTCAGGCTCCAGTAGCTTGCCAGTCAGGGTGTCCAGTTGCATGTTTCAGGTGTCCCTTAGTTTGTGTGTAGTTAGCACACTGAACAATTCCAGTAGTTTTCTATTCAGGTTTCATGTAGTTTGGTGCATTTACGTTTTCCAATAGTTTGCATGTTAAAGGTTTTAGTAGTTTGTGTTTCAGGACCCCCTTAGGTAGGTGTGTGTGTGTGTGTGTGTGTGTGTGTGTGTGTGTGTGTGTGTGTGTGTGTGTGTGCGTGTGTGTGTGTGTGTGTGTGTGTGTGTGTGTGTGTGTGTGTGTGTGTGTGTGTGTGTGTGTGTGTGTGTGTGTGTGTGTTTGGGTCATGAACAATTTCAGTAGTTTGCTCTTCAGCTTTCAAGTAGTTTGATTGAACTAGTTGTGTATTCAGGTTTTCCAGTAGTTTACCCATGCTGGCTTCCCACATGTGTGTCCCAGACAGAAAAGAGCTTTTTATTATGTCAGGTTTCCAGCATGTTGTGTGCTTTGATGTGTGTTTGCATGTATGTCTATATGTCTGTAATACAGGGTAATATCACTGGTGACAGTGAACAAAATACTAATAACAAGTAGCGACACGGTGCAACATCATTCCTGCTAAAATATTGTCAATACTTCTGTTAATTGAGACCAAAGATGTTGTTAAGCTCTCATGACAGTGAAGCGGATGACGACATGACACATTTTCAGATAGTCGTCACTTTGTTGGTGTATTTGGAAGAGACTCTCCTTGGACTGATTTTGATGAATTGTTGATTTGTCTTCAGCTGCTGACTTAAACGTCTTCCCTGGTCAGCTGATTTAGGCCAGGTTTGTGCATGACATGGTGAACGACTAACTGCGACCGAGCCTTACCTTCTGAAGACCATGAGTTTGAACGTATGTGTAAACTGTACAAACACTCCAAAAACAAGATTAGGACTGACAGGATTTTCTGTGTCTGTTGTTTGTTTTCAGCCCAAAGTCATTGTGAGGAGCAAAGATGGAGCTGCTGGAGAGGTAGAAAACCGTTCTTTTTCCAAATGAAATAACTTAAAGTAGTTATTCTCCCTAAGTGTAGCTGTCTGCCAGGCAGTCGTATACATTGTGGTTCAGGATTACCTGAGTCTGTTTCAGTCACCTGACTCCCTCCCTCCTCCACCCTGAAAACAACCCTCTTTCCTCCCATCATACGCTCTGTCTCCAGAGTGTCCGCTCAGCTCCCAACAGAGACTATTGTTGTCGCCGTGTTTTTCTTTTTGTTTGTGCCTCTTTGCCACTGCTGACATGAAACCCACCCCCACACCATCATACGTGTTTGTGCTTGCTCACCAACATGGGAAGATGAGAAGATTATCCTCCACTGTGCCCGGACTTGTTCCTCCACTTCTATTTTTTTTTTTTTTTTTGCGGCTTCATGGAAGCTTTTTTACTTCTGCAAATCAGCAGAAAGTAGCTCACGCAATTAGAAATTGTGATAATTCTCTCTTCCTCCTTCTTATACGGGTACAAAAAAGGTATAAAAAGTGAAACTAAGGAACCAAGACTCTTCATGTGTTGATTTTTTTTTTTACCATCTGCCTCACATCCATCTATCACTGCGCCTCTGTGTAAAATGTTGGTCTATAGGAATTAGTTCCTGCTGAAAGTTAAGATTATTCTGCAGTTTAAATTCGTATTTGTCTGTTTTTTTCAGAATGAAGAACCCCAAAGGTCTTTATTTGACCAGCTGGAGGATTTCCGTATTGAGCCCTCACGGCCCGAGGACAGTCAGGTTGGTCTCTGAGACTAAATACGTTGACAACTCCAGGTCTCTTTGCCAGTTTGTACCGCCATTTTATAGCATGTTTCGAATTTTGTCCCAACCTACATCCTTTTTAGTCCCTGTAACAAACATTTTCTATTCTTATTGTTAGCCACTGTGTAGTGATTTATTTCTCTTGGCAGTTAACTATGTTTTATGCATTATGGCGAAGAAAGTTCTGAGATATATTTAAACCTTTGTTTATGTTTGACGTAACTTTATATTTTATGGCTGCCTGGTGGAAGAGCGGTTAGCACTGCAGCCTTACAGCTAGAAGGTTCCCAGCTTCGATCCCAGCCTGGGCTCTTTCTGCATGGAGTTTGCATGTTTTCCCATGTATGTCTGGTATCTCTGTATTACGGCTTCCTTCCACAGTCCAGAAACATGACTGTTAAGCAGATTGATTCGGTAGGTGTGTGTGCATGGTTGTTTCTGCTGTGATGGACTGTCAACCTATCCAGGTTATGGTCCACTTCTTGCCCACTGACAGCTGGAGATGGGAATCCAGCCCACCTGTGAACCTCCAAGGAAATGGATGGAGATTTTGTCTTGCTGCCTGTTTCAATTTAGAGTGGTTGTGTCTTCTGTTTAGGCATGTTGTCTTCTATGAAATATGGGCGTAACTCTGAGCTCTGGGGTTGATATTATATCACTGATGCATAGTCAGTCCAAGGAAACCCACTCAAAACAAAAATGGACACGAAAAACCCACAACTGCAAAATGACAAGATATTAAAGGCACCTAGTGTTGATACATATATGTGTATTAGGGCTGGACGATATAGAAAAAAAGCATGTTGATAAAATAGAAATCGTATTGATCGATATCGATAACTAATTCAATACATAGATTTTAAGTGCAGCCCTGGACATTTTATGCTGTTGCTTAACAACCTATTTTTAGATACAAAACACACAAACCCTTCATTCAACCAACTTTTTAGCAAAACTGGATGTTTTTAAAAAAGAACGGCGCTCTCTGAACTCTTTGAAGGGGGCGGAGCTTGGTGATGGAGCGTTCCTGGGTCAGTTTGCGATCGGTTGGGAGGATGTAATGATTGTAATATTAACCTACATGATAGGCTAGAGTGCAAAAGGAAGGAAAACTGTTGAACTTTTTATTGACCCTTTTTTTTCTATCATTGATATACGTCTCGATCAAAATATATTGTTATTGAATTATCGTCCAGCCCTAGTATGTATGTATATGTATTTCTAAAGAATAAATTAATCCGATGGTGTCTTTTTAGGATGTGGAAGATCTCATGGACTGGTGGAACACGGTTGAATGTAAGTCTCTTTATTCCTCTTTATTTTTATTTCATGAAAACTTTGTTTTGAATCCTCAAGTGTTGTTTATGTGTCACTTGAGTAAAATCACTTTACTTCCAGTTGTCTTCAACAGTATCCAGTCTCATAAAAGTCTATTTCCTGCTTCGGTAAACAATGCCCTCATCCAAAAAGTCTTCTAAATTAAAACAAAAGGTTTACCTTCATGCTCGCCTGGCCCACCGGGAGCTGCGCTGGATGGTTGTCATAGCATACTGTTGTGCCCACATGCGCCTGTCCTTGTGTTACACATGGACTGGTTCATAACAATACTCTTGTTGTTTTGTTATTGTTTTCCAGCCTGGGAGGACACGCCTCAAGATGACGACATGACCGAAAAGGAAGAGGTCAAGTAAGTTCAAGCACAGGTGGATGTCTGTGAATGTTGTTACATAAGTGTTCACAGCCCTGCAGCTAGTAATCATAAAAGCCGTCTCAACTTATTAAAGATTTCCTGGTCGTCATAGATTTCTTTGAACTTACACTGATAAAAATGAGGTGGTCTTTGCAGTATTATCTTATTTTAGTTATTGTCCATTTCTTTCTCAGGGCGTTTGCTGTGACCGCAGAGAGGGTCCAGAAGGGTATCCGAGTCTTCAACAAGCTGTTCTCTGAGCGCGCTGAGAGCCTCTGGCAGCACGTCATTGACCTCAACGCCATTGCCGACGGTTTGGACAAATTCACAAAGAAGACAAAGATCGCTCAGATCACGGGCGGCTCCACCAGCGCCATCGGCGGCGTCGCCACCATCACGGGCCTCGCCCTGGCGCCGGTCACGATGGGAACCTCCCTGATCGTCACAGCTATAGGTTTGGGCGTTGCCACGGCGGGGGGTTTAACGTCGGCCGGGGCCGGCATCTCAAACCAGGTCAACAACTCTTTGGACCGCAAGAAGGTGGAGAAGATCGTGGAGGACTACCAGGACAAGATCGCTGACCTCAATAAGTGCCTGAAGTTCATCAAACAGGGAATAGAAAACCTGCGCAGGTTCGACCTGCTCAAGATGAAGAAAAGCGCGTACAACCAGGACTTCCCGGCGCTCACCAGTCAGTTTTACGAGGACGGAGCCATGGCGGGGAAGGCCATCCTCATCAATGCCAACGAGATCATGCGTGTGGTGCAGATCGCCAATGTGGCAGGCAGCACAGCAGCCAGAGCGGTCCAGATCGCCAGCATGGCCACTGGCGTGCTCACGGGGCTCTTTGTCGCTATGGACATCTACTTCGTAGCTAAAGACTCTAAAGAGCTGAAGAAAGGAGCGAAATCGGACTTTGCAGCCAAAATCCGGGAGGTGGCCACACAGCTGCACGACGGTCTGGTGGAGCTCAACTCCATACGAGGGGAGCTGCAGTCCACCGAGCCAGAAGACAACGGAGACGGCGACATCAAAGACACGAAGAGCGGAAAGAACGAGAAATACGATGAAAGCTCAGATGATGAGATCGACCGCATTAAGAAAGCATTAAAAAAGGACCTTGAGAATAAGGAATACGTTTGACTTCAGCAGACTCTCTTGAACTTTGCTACAAAAGTTTTAGTAGGACGCTTTGTACTTTCTGAACATATTTAATTCATACTGCTGCTGTTTGCTCTGCTCTCTCCTTTTGAGGAGGCATTCAAACTGAAACGGACTCCTTCTAATCTTAACATGCACACTACATGAGTAGGAAGTAACCTGAAGCTGCGGTTTAGACTTTGTTACATATCGGAAAGTTGTGCCATTGTGTGAAGCTGCCATTAGTTTCAGGAAGAGAGGTTTGTAGATGAACTGGGTAGCGATATTTTTTTAAATGTCTTTTTTAAAAAGGTGCAGCAAATATTTTTAGAGCTTAAAGTTTCACATAGGTTTATGATTTCCTGTGTTGAACAATGAGTGCCTTTTGTTTCATTATGCCTTAAAAATACATTGAGAAAGTAAGGATATCAAGTTTGCTTCACACTGCAGTGAAACATCTTCAGCTTGATCCTCAGTTTAATTTTAAACAGTGGTTACAATCAGAGAATTTTTTTTTTTTTTTAGTTGTGTGGTGGATACGACTCTGGATTGGATTATTATAATCGGTGAATAATCCAGTTTAAGGCTTGATGATGACCTTTTTGCTGGTTTTTGCAGCATTTTTGTCAATTACAATAACTGCAACTCTTTATTTTACCCGTTTCAATGTCCAGTGTTGCATTTTGGGGCCAAAACTCTGCAGAGAGGAAGTCACGTGTTGTTTCTATACCAACAGAGTCAGGATGGGCAAGTCATAAATTTAACCGCCAATCATTTAACACACACACATGTTTTATTTTTATGCACTTTTTAAAAAATGTGATTGAAAGATTAAACTTTCTACACCCTTTATTTAGTTTAATCCACATTCTTTGCTGCTTTTTATGTAGCAACTGACGAGGGTACGTTTATGAACAGTGTTTTCATCTCAACTAAAATTTCTTAATCCAAACATTTTTTTTATGTAACAACAACCTTTAGGATTTTGAATGTCAATGGTTTCCCTTTACCAAATTCAAGCCAGCTGTGCCTGTGGGATTTTTTTTTTAATTATGACAAATCAGTCTTATTTAGCTGTTTTTAAATTGATTCACTGAAGAATTTTAACCAAGCTAATTTTGTGCATGCACCATGTCAGGTGAGCAAATGGTGATATTTTCCTAGAGGTAGACTGTTACTGCAGAGGTAAAGGTCTTCTTTGGGTTGTGTTTGTGCTCTGTTGGAAACAAGTGTTTATTTATTGGTCTTCTTTGTACTGTAAAGTACACTTTAATGTGCAATATACTGTCAATGCAAGTTTAAATAAATTTTATCATAAAATTAATAAGGACTAGTAATCTGGACATCTTGCAGTTTTCGTTATTGAGCCAGGACTTTGGTGCCCAGTATACTTGTTGTTGGTTTTATTCTAGTCTTTATCTACCAGATTCATTCAATTAGTCCTGTCTGATTTTATTCAGAGCGATTTGTATGAAGTAAAGGGGGGGGGGGGGGTTCTCTTCTAGCCTCGGGTAGCGAAAGTAATGTATTTAAATTATAATTTTTTTTAAATATTTTTTTCTGTTTATATGGAACAAATATAACATTATGGATGTTGAGAACTTTTTGTATGTTCATGGACGGGGATGTTAAATGTGAGGTTTTTAAGTTTGATGATTTGAAACGGTAAAATATGACCAATAATCAAAGAGAACTCGCCTATAAGGAGGTAAATACTTTCTAACAGCACTGTTGTTGTTTTTTTAGTTTAGTATTTTTCTGCAGGGAGTAGGGAACCTGATGCTATAACAAATTGAGTATTATTTGTCTAAAAAAACAAAAAAAGCATTTAAAAAAAAAAAAAGGTGTTCAACTAATGATAGGACTGTATAACAGTGTTCCCCTAGGTAATCCAACCTCAGATTACCAAGTCTCAGGCTGGTCCACCTAACCTTTTTTTAAAAATGGAGTTGAGGTGAAGGCCGTTCCAGGGGTTAGGTGTCAGCTTGTTTTATCCGTTCCAACACCAGTTTTGATGCATTTGGTATCGTCCTGTAAGAACGCCTGATTGAATCAAAGTTTCAGCCATGATATGGGGGGAAAACAAAGCATTTGGAGGTAGTCCTCCTCTTTCATAATTCCAGCCACTTAATGCACCAGTATTGGCATCAAGATGGTCAGCGTTAGCTTGACACTGCCACCATCATGCTGGACCGTTGGTATACCGTTCTTAGGTTTTAAGGCCACACCTCCTCTACAAGTTCCTCTTATCAATGAAGCCAAATTTTTGTTTCTTCTGACTGCAATATTTTTCTCCAAAAGACTGTTTGCTTTGTCACATGGTCAGCTGCAAATTTTAGTAGAGCAGCGACTTCATTATCCTCCCAGTCCATGGTGATGTAATGCTTGCTTCACTGTAGACAATAGTCTTCCTGATGAGTTCCACTGGTGACGGGTTCAAGCCTTGGCGGTTCCTAAATTTTTCATAAACATCTTTAACAAATTTCCTTCCAACAGAGAACCTGTTCAGGGTTCATTGAACACAACAGGACACAGAATCCAAGGAACCATGAAAACTGGTTTTGTAATGATAAAGGAGGCTTACATTAAAATATTACTTCAACCTAATTAATAGTTTTATGAGCTATGCTTAAGATAAACCAGATATTTGCCCCCCAAAAAATAACTCAAAGCTTCTGCCAAGAAGGGTGGCTTAATATCCAACCAAAACTTTACTGACGACTACACAATCTGTGTGGTTCCTCCACCTGCTGAAGCACATTTAACCAAACATTAATGTGGGTATTTGTGTATTTTCTTGCCTGTGCAATTTTTTGTTGTGTGCTCTCCTTGCACACTAGAGAAAGAGTTGTTAAAATGTGTAACAAAAGGCCAAAATGATCATGACATTCAGTGACAAACTTCCCACAGCAACTGTATGCAAGTTTAACGAAGCTGCCATTTAATCTGTGCACTTTTATTTTTTTTAGGATATTTAGTTTAGATTCAACTTATCCTGAACTTTAATGCACATTGAAGTGTGCTTTTCTAGGTATCGAAACTATGTTTCTATGTGTTAAACTATGTGTTAAATTTGTTGGGCTCGATCTATGCGGGAACAGAGATTTAGCCACACGTGGCAGTAATTCTGTGTCGCTGAATTTTGAGATATGATGTGTAGAAACAAGATTTCAGGTTTCTTAATTTTACTGACGTTATTCAAAACAGTCTTTGCAAACAACAAACTTTGGTACAGCTGTAAACAAAACAGTTGGAACAATTAGAATATCATGGCAGCAATCCCTGTTTTTACTTAAAAAAAACTATTTTCAGAAGGATTTCCCCCAGTGGCCACATGATCGACTGGGAATTCCTCATTTAATATTCAGTGCACACATGCAGCCAGTGATTTTCCACGCTCTCTGTCAAGACTGGTTATTATCGAGCATTTGTACTCCAAGACTTCTGCAACTCGTTTCCCCCCTTTTCTATTTTTAGATCCCCCTGCGTCACTTTTTAAGATCTCTTGACATGCTAACATCATGACTGTTGTGTAACCTGTGAGTCACACAGAGACACAGATCGCTACCAAACTGGACCACACCCTTGGCTCAGGTGAGTTCTCTGCCAGAAACTGGAGTGGAGACAAAAAAGGTCTCAGATCACCTGTTCATCCAGAAGGAAGGTGAAACTCTGGAAACCTACAGAGGTTTGGCCAATTGGCTGGTTTTGTTGGTCAGGAAGTGTTATTCTCGTGCAGCAGACAGTCTCAAAGAGTTTTGTGACACAGAATCTCCGAGGGTGTGTTTGTTTAAAGATGCTCTGTCCCACTGGTAAAGCCACCTTTGGGGTGGTGTCAGAATCTGTGGATTACCTGACGTGGAAGTAAAGACAGATGAGGCAACATGAGAAAATGACATGGATGGGTAGAGTGCCTGAATAGTGGCCATGAAAGGTGGAGCTGCATTATTATCTGACACTAACAGAGGCGTTGGAATGGATTACCTTTTATATGTATTCTTATAATCACATTTAGCAATTATGACAGCTTTGACATGTCGCGTCACTCCTGGCACTGAAGGAAAAAGTAAAAATGCTACACTAACCGGTATATACAGTTGTAATAATATTTATATGAATTTCCAAAACATTCAAGACACTAGACCTATGACGAAATGTACAAAATAAATGAATTTTATATAGATAAATAAGTGTTTTATAATATAGAATTTTAAACTATAGGGGGAAGCAGTCTTAAAAAGGCAATTGAGACTGCACACATTCAAGATATAAACAAATGATCATGTAATATGATAATGGTAAAGCTTATATCACACGGATGTGTAATGCAAAAATCTTTTTGTTAAATATTTAATACAAAGTTTTTTATTTGGTAATAAACTGTGAGGACAGAAGCAATTAAATGAATGAATTTCCTTTTAAACAATAGAGTATGATTTTAATATATAGAGGAAATCAAATTCTGAGAACTGATGACAATGCTTTTATGCAATTTATAAATGAAAATGTAAAATAATTTGACACAATTTAGGGAATAAAACTTTAACCATATATTTGCTGTATAAGACGTTTTATTTTACATGAGACTACAAAAACATATTCTAGAGCAAATTTGAAAAAAAATAACCAAATAAGGAAACAAAAAAAATGTATGTGTACAATATTATTTATAGGAAAATAAACTATTTAAAAAGCCCTGAGGATATTGTACACAACAACTTCCCAAAGCAACATGTAAAATGGTTATAAACAGTGTGTGTCAGTTGTAAAACTTAAAAGATTGATGTGTAATGAAAACATTTTCACGATTTATTTTGTATGTGACAAACATCCCGGATACAAGCAGCAGAAATGGGCTTCCTCCACAGGGTGGCCGGGCTCAGCCCGGCCACCCTGTGGAGGAGATGGGGTGAGGAGGATGGGGTGAGGAGCTCAAAGTAGAGCTGCTGCTTTTCCACATCGAAAGGAGTCAGTTGAGGTGGTTTGGGCATCTAATCAGGATCCTTTTCTCTCCTGAAACTGTTTTGTCATATAAATACATGTAAAACAAATAGACAGTATCTAATTGTCTTGTGTACAATATCAATCTATCCATCATTAATGACTGGAGTTTATCTCCAGCGGTTATTGGACGAGGTTCACCCTGGAAAGGTTTCTAGTCCATCATAGGACAACAAAGAGACACACACACTATCTCACTTAAGCTGATTTAGAGAGACCAATTAACAAGCAGCAAAGAATGTGGATTAAACTCAAGGTTTAGAAACTCTAAACTTTAAATCACATTTTCGAAAAGTGCCTTAAAAAATGTGTGTGTGTTAAATGATTGGCAGTTAAATGTATGACTTGTTTATCCTAAATCTGTTAGTAAAGAAAACAACACGTGACCTCCTCTGTGCAGAGTTTTGGCCATAAAATGCAACGGTGGACACTCAAACGGGTGAAATAAAGAGGCACAGTTTAATGGACAAAAGTGCTGCAAAAAAACAGCAAAAGGGTTATTATCAAGCCTTAACCTGGATTATTCGTCAATTCTAATAATCCAGCCCAGAGTCATATCCTCCACACTACTAAAAAAACAAAATATTTCACTGATTGTAACCACTGTTTAAAATCAAACCCAGGATCAAGCTGAAGATGTTTCACTGCAGCCATAAAACAACTTGAAATCCGTGCTAGAGATTAGGTTACCCCACTTCCTCATCGAATTTAGCCGTCATGTTTTCAGACTGTGGGAGGGAGCCCGCACATGCACAACGAGAACATGCGAAATCCATGCACAAAGGCCCCAGGCCGGGATTTGAACCTCAGACCTTCTTGGTGGCAAGGCAAGAATACTACAAACAGTGGCAGTCTAGACCAAATTTACCAGGGGGGCCAAGGTGGGGCCAGTGTTTTGTAACAGGGGCACAGGACAAAAGAATGAAACAATAAAACAGCAATATTTAATGGTTTAATAATATTAAGTGAGCCACTTGTGGCTCTGGAACTGCAGGTTTCAGACCCCTGATCTAGTGGATGAAATTAACCCTGTTATTGAGCTGTCTGTGAAGCTAATGACAGCTAGCGCTAGCTTACAGGTCTGTTGTCTGGATGGGTTACAACTTCGCTGATGCGTACAGTCTGGTGCGACGTTTATGTGTTTTTTTTTTCTCTTTATGACGCATTTTTGACTGATGCGATTTACATTCTGGAGCGACCTATAGTGCTAAAAATACGGTAATGTTATGTCTTTAGTACAGGGGCCATAATAGGGGGCAGGACCATTTCTACAGGGGCACTGGCCCCTGAGTCTAGAAACTGCAGCCGATAACATTACATAACACATCAAAGTAGCTAATTTCCCTGTAGCCTACAGGGATAGGGGAATCTGACACCAATAGCGAATAAAACATCGAACATCTGATATTAATGTACGTAAATTAATATAAATAGGTTTGTGAAGTGAATGTGTCGTTTCCGAGCTCTTGGGGCAGCTCCTGAACGCATCTTGAATGCAGATGCTGCGGTGCGGAGCGGGGCGGGGCGAAGTTTAAAACCCCGCTGGGAGTCTGACAGTGAACGAGCCTTCCTTGTGTTTTTTTTTTTTTCCCCTTTAGTTAGTTTTTGATATCAATCAGTGTTTGGAAGTTGGAGGAGAGGCGTCTGTGAGCGATATCCCGGTAGGTGCTCAACTTTGTTTAGTTTGATCCGTCTTAGGGCTGTTAATGGATTAAGCACCAACACCGTTAGCGTTACTATAACTTTAAGGGAACGGGTCTGTTTGGAACGTCTTAAACTGACACTAGCGCGATTTTTAGCACGTTAGCTAAAATGTACCAACGGTTATTTTTAACAGACCTGACAGCAGAGACGGTCCCTAATATAACCCTCCATAGCTGACACTATGTATCTATTGTATTACATTTACTAACTGCTAAGATGACCACCTGTTGTTATTATGACTGATGGATGCATTGTAATCAGTTTTTTATTTGGGTTATATTAACTCTTTAGTGCTAAAGTGCGCTTTAAATCGTTTCCTCGCTGTCTCCTTTCCATGCTTGAACTTTTTATTTCTGCTGTTTATAAGATTTTTAGCTGTTTTAGATGGCTTTATTCTCATTCTGTTCAGCTCAGTCATAGCATTGGGAAGTTTTTGCAGTAATGGATGTTTTTGGCTACTCCTTCAACATTGGATGAAAAAACATTAGAATATAAATAGTTTGCCTTAATAGGCAGACTTAAATGAGATGTAGTGAAAAGGGGAAGAAAAAAGTATTCCCTCTTTTCACTAATCCAGTATCCTTATGGTTTATGGGTGGAAATTGTTCTTGAATCTGCAGAATCTGCACGTTTTCTGCGGTGGCAAAGTACCCATTGAAAGCTCTCGCAGTCGCATTATTATGCAGAGTTTATTGCTTGCTTGCCAGACCAGCACAAAGCAAAACATGGTTTTCAGTTTTTTTTGTTTTTTTTTCTATAAAATAAAAATCTCAAAACTATGATATGCATTAGTTTTTCTAATCCCTTTTACTCTGATACTTAAATCCAGTCGAACCAAACGCCTGCAGATTTAACCTAATTACTATGTGGAATCATCTTGTTTGTCGTTTAAGATCAGTTTAATCCAGGTACATGTAAAAAAAAAAAAAGTGAAAAAGTAAAAAAAAAAAAAAGAAGAAATAAACAAGTAGTTGCTAATTTCAGAAAAATGAATCTCATATTTGGTATCGAGTCTTTATATAAGTTATAGAGAAAAAATATTTCAAGCCTGTACTTCTGGGAATTTTGAGGACTGATTTACAGATGATAAAATCCCCAAATTCAGTGCCTATTAAAAATTATAATATCTTGAAATATTTAAATATTAGGAACTCATGGCATCCCACCCTAATCGGTCAGTGAACTCAAAGCACCTGCAAAGGTTTCTCAGTCTGGGTCAACAGGCGACACAATCACTGGGAAGGCTGCTGACTGTCATCGACACCGTCTCACTGCTAAAAAAGCTGGATGTTCAGAGTGCTGCATCCTAGCATGCTCATGGAAAGTTGAGTGGAAGGAAAAAGTGTGGTAGGAAAAAATGTGCACCAGCAACAGAACTGACCACCAGAACTGGCCGAGCAAAATCCATGCGAGACGTTGGCGGAACTTGACAAGGAGTGGAATCCAGGGCCGCTACACACAGACAAATGCTATCCTGAACCTGAGACCACATGAGGAGGGTCTTACTTGGGCTAAGGAGAAGAAGAACTAGACTGTTGCTCAGTGGTCCAAAGTCCTCTTTTCCAATCAAAATAAAGTTAGTTTTATTTGGTAATCAATGTCCGAGAGTCCATGAATCCATGTTTCTTGAAGTAAAGTGTTAAATTTCCACAGTCTGTGATGGTTTGGGGAGCGATTTCAACTGCTGGTGTTGGTCCACTGGGTTTTCTGTAGTCCACAGTCAAGGCATCCATCTACCGGGACGTCTTACAGCCCTTCATGCTTTCTTGTGCTCACAAGCTGTATAAAGAAGCTGATTTCGTTTTGGGTCAGTGTGGCATTAGCCCACACTGCCAAAGGTACCAAAAGCTGGTTCAGTCAGTAAGCATGGTGTTACTTGGTTGGTCGGCAAACTGGCCTGACCTAAACTCCACTGAGAAAGGATGGTGCATCGTCAAGAGGAAGATGAGAGACACCAGACCCAACAATTCAGATGACCTGAAGTCCACGATCAAAGCAACCTCAGCAGAACCACAGTCTGATGCAAACAGAGACCCAACCAAGTGATGAGTGCATGAACATACTTTTCAAATACTTTTGAACTTTTTTTTCTTAATTTTATCTAATATTAAATTTTTTATGAGACACTGAATTTTGGCTTTTCATTATCTGCAAGCCATAATGATCAAAATTACAAGAAGTAACGGCTTGAATCAGTTCACCCTTTGTGTAGCCAAGCTATATAAGATGAGTTTTCTTCTTCTGAAGTGAGTGACGGAAAATATCTTCACGTTTTTCAAACGTTTGTTAGAGAACATTAGCGAACAAAGAGCACCACAAAGATCAAGGAAGAGAGCAGATGGGTGGGGGAGAACGTTGTGGAGAAGTTTAAGCAGAGTTAAGTTATAAAAAGAGTTAAGCTCAGGCTTTGAACATCAATCCATCAACTGTTGATGGAAAGAGTGACGTAGTGCAAACCTACCAAGACATGTCCTCAGTTCAGCTGAACAAAAACTCGTTTAGAGCTGCAAATGTTGCATGACCTTTTGAAAAAAAAGGCAACTTTTGAGAAATATGTATTATAGGCGAAGAAAAAAAATCCCAATTTCCTCTATTTTTAAGTTTTAAAATAAAGAAAAACAATGCTTTTGCAAAAAAGAGGATGGATGCAGTTTCTTCAATGGGTTTTATATAACAAAAGCAGATAATGCATCTAAAGAAATATTTCTGGTGCTTTAGTGTCATTCTGTTGTGGAAATTCAATGCAAATATTTAATGAGAAACTGCTAAAGCCTGCATTATATATATTTATTTGTTGGATTATAATATTTTTATTGAATGGCATTGTGCAAAGTCCAAATGGACATAAATCGGGTTTATATAGAGGAGTGTCAGAGGAAAAAAAAGCCATATCAGGTCCAGTTTGAAGTCCATCTCATAGGTCTTTGCTGTGTCCGTGTAGATTTTATGGACGTTTTGATTATTAGTTTCACTAGTTTGTTGCTACGTTCTCTATTTTTTGTGTCTCTGTTTTGGATAATGCTGCCCCAACAAGCAGGACTGCCTTCTCCACCACAGACATGTCAAAAAGAAACGCAACATCCTGTTGCAAACGTATTGTCCTGTTTAGCTATCCCCATCTGTTTTTGTGCTAAAACTTGTAAGCAGTCCACCAAAATAAGATATCCATTTATTGATGAGCAGAGGTCAGAAAATATAAACTAGTCCAGTCGTTGTGTTCTGGATGGAGATGTTTCATGAGAGAAGTGGGAAAGCAGCCGGTTTTATCAGCTGTGATGTATTCAAAGAAGCCAGATTGTTGCATCCGTGGACACTTTAGACGTGTAAGATAAAAACTGGGATTCATTCAGGCCTTTAACCTTAGTTTAATGAGCGCGGCAGTTTGTACGTTCTTGTTTTTATGTCTTCCTGTCATGTACTTTCCTAATTTTATCTGCTTAATAAACTTGTTTGCAATGAAGAAGCTGAAAACCAACGGCGTTACTCTCAGGGTTTCTGGGAAGTTGTGAAATTTCACTTTGATTATATTCCAGCTCTAAATAAGTTTGGAAAAGGAAGCACGTGGAAGACTTCATATGTTTCCTTCCTGTCTTCCTTCCTTGTGTCCTTCTTTCCTCTCTTTCTCCTTCGTCTTTCACTCCTTCTGTCCATCCTTGTTCATTTTCTTACATTATTCCTTTTCCTGTTTTCTTCCTAGTTGTCCTTCCTTCTCCCATCCTCTCTTAAGTCTTTCCTTCCTATCTTCTCACCTGCCCTCCTTCTTTCTGTCCTTCCCGTCTTCCATCCTACCTAACATTTGTCTTTCATCTCTTTATAGTTTGTGTCTGCTACCTTTCATTTTTCATTTTCCCTCTGCCATTTCTTTCCAACTTTCTTTTGTGTCGTTCCTCGCTTTCTTCCATCCTTGAGTCTTTCCTTCTTTCCCTCCATCTTTCCTTGTATCATTCCTTCTTTCCCCTACCCTCCTTCCCACCTTATCTCCTTCCTTCCTATCTTTCCACTTTCCTTTCATTCTTTGTTTCCACCCTTTCCTTACCTTTTTGTGCCTTCTGTTGTTTCTTCATGCCTTCCTTCCAACCTTATGTCCTTCCTTCCTTCCCATCTTGTGTCTCATCTTTCGGCCGTTCTTGTGTCTCTTTCCTTTTATCAGTCTGTGGTTTTTGCAGCTTCCATGAGTAAACCTGCTGACTGAATGAATATTGTCAGGGGTTGTCTTCATGAACCAAGCACGACCACACAAACTGAGCACAGTTGAGGAGACTTTATATAAGAAGGTGAGTTGTGGAGGGTGAAAACCTGAGACTCTTCAGGACTGGAGCAGATGATGAGTGCGGGGCTGGAGAGAGAGTTCGTTAAAGCTGGGTGGCGTGCCATAGATCAGAGCTTTCTCCGGGCGGCTAGTCAGGTTAGCTGATCACTGGAGACACCATGGTACAGCGCAGAGCCTCTCCAGAGCAGCTTGTCAGGTTAGCAGTTCACAGGAAACATCTGGACAAAAGGCAAAGCTTCTCTAGGAACGAACAGTAGAATACAAGACTTACAGAGGGACTGGCATGGAGAGGGTGTAGAATGATGACGGACCGGCAAAGGAGTGACAGCAGAGTGAGGCTTAAGTAGGGAGGCTGGCAGGTGAAATGAGTCTGGCTAATTAGTGGCTGGCAGGTGTGACTAACTGCAGTGGAAGGGAAGGCTGAAGTGAGGGGAAGGAGAAACTAAAAACAATAAATAAAGTGAAACCCTAACTAAAACTAAAACAAGGTGGAAAAACCGAAAACCAATGGCAACAAAAGCCGAATCAAAACTAAACCATGACAAATATCAGCTGTAAATCATTGAAATTTAAATATTTATATTTTTAAATGGGTGAAAAAGGACTCATAACTCTGGAATCAATGGTCTGGAAAAGTCTGGAATGTTTTTATAGAAAACATGTGGGAAAATATTTTTCAGTATTTAACAGCAGTGCGTGTCCATGCAACACAAAATATTTAGAACAATCTCCTTGGTTTATCTAGTTTTAGATATTAATAAAAAACAATCACTCTGCAGCTTTATTCTGAGCGGTAGCTGAGTTTGTTCTGGGTTCTAAGTAACTAAACGTTTGAATGAAAACCAGATAGGAAATTCATGTAGAATTACACATTTATACAATATTTTCTCATTACTGTTTTGTAGTTTGTTTTTAACTCCAGAAACGTTTATAAAAGTCGCCAGCAGGCGTGATCCTGCCATCTGTGGTTGCCTTTTGATGAAGAGCATCAATGAGTAACATTGTTACTAATTTACCTGCCAACAATAAACCCCATATGTGTAAACTCACATTTTTTAATGGCTTCAAATATGGAATCATCAATTTAAACTAAAATGTAGTTTTAATTTGATGACATCACTGTGCTAACTGCAACTCTATCAGATGATTTCATCTAATGATTGATACGCTTTGCAATTAATTAAGGGGGGAATTTTACTTTTATTTTTTATAATCATGTTTTCTTTACATTAAAAATAAAAATATTCCTGGCTGTGTTTTTATGAATTGATCTGTAACTGCTGGGCGCCTTTTAGACAAACGGCTCCTGGTGAATAAACTGTTTGTTGTTCGCTAATGATGTCATGAGTTTTTGTTGTTGACATCTGAAAATGGAGAGAAACCAGTGTGGATGGTTATCAGATCCATCAGTGTCCTTCCTCATTTCAGATCTAAACATTTGCCGTTCAAAAAGCTCCGTCAGGTACGTCCTCCTGGGTTTCAGTAGCATCATCCTCATCGGATGCCTCAAGGTGTAAGGAAATGCTCTCAGGGGCTTTTTCCACTGGAGGTGCAAACTTCGCAGGTCAGGAAGAGCATCAGTGAGCCGTTAAATGCTAATATAAACAAGTACTGAGTTATTTTGGGCCGAGCAATAAGATCTCACTGTTGATTTTATTTCAGCAGGTCAGCAGTTCAAACTGGATCTGTTCACATCTGCAACACTTTATTCAAACCTTCAGCTGGTAGAGAAGCCATTTCAAAGCGACCTTCAGCACATAATGTAGCATCAGAGCTCATTTTAATTATTTTTTTATCTTAAAGTAATGCATGAAACGCCAATCAAACAATAATTTTAATTTAAGTTGTAAAAAAACATCAGCTCATTTAGAGCTGGGAACCAGACCAGGATGGTTTTAGCTTAAATGCACATCTTCACTAGTGCAAAAATGGTGCTGTGCAGAAAATGCGTTACAAGTAGGGCTGGACAATACGGGGGAAAAAAGCATATCGATAAAATCATATTGATACTGATCGATAATTATCAACTAATTCAAAACATTTATTTTAAGTCCAGCCCAGCCCATTTTATGCTGTTGCTTAGCGACCTGTTTTTAGATACAGAACACACAAAAACTGAATTCAAACTCAACCCTTTATTCAACAAACTTTTTACCAAAACTACCAAGTTTTTAAAAAAGAAAAAAGAACAAGCGCTCTCTGAACCCTTTGAAGGGGGCGGAGCTTGGTTCCAGGGTCTGCGTTGTGATTGGTTGGGAGGATGTAATGATGTAATATTAACCTACATGATAGGCTAGAATGTAAAATGAAGGAAAACTTTTATTGAACTGTTTGTTGACCCTTTTTTTTCTATCATCGATATATGTCTATGGATTGATATACATTGTTATTGAATTATCGTCCAGTCCTAGTTACAAGGTTTATATATTGCTTTTTATATGAACAATTCTCCTTTCACAAACCCAAATGCTTCCCGTTAAACTGTGTCTCCTGCAGACAAGATGGAGGCCTGTATGATGAAGCCAGCAGTCAAAAAGAAGCTAAAACCGGTGAGAATACCTGCGAACACAAGACATTATCAGCACTCTGTCACGTAATTTCTCATCATGATTTCATGAAAACGTTTACCTTTTATTACATTTATTATTTGGGTATGTAGTTTAAGAAAATAAAGAAATGGGATTTTGCTTTTTTGCTTGTTTAATGCTTCTGTTTTAATTATATTAATTTTGTTAATATTTACTTGTATATGTTCAAAATAAACTAAATTATACTCTTAATTTTTTTGACACTGCTTTTCAGTGTTTCTCAGCTCACCGTTTGGTGATTTATGGTAACTCATAATCTATCAGATTTCAGAGCTGTGAGGAAATGTCTAAAAAAATAAATAAATGCTGGTGCCTCTCTGGGCCCATCTCCCAGTGAGACAAACAAATCCTGGCTGACTGAACTAAAATCACCCAAACTAAACGGACAGGTTGTGCCTGCTTGTGGAGGAGGCATGTTCTGCATTCCCCGGGTCACATATGTCCCTGCATGCCTGCCGATCCTTTAAAACATGACACCTAGCCCTTTTTTCATGTTTTTTCATGTTTTCATGTAGTTATTCCTCAAATATACACAGTTCGCTGTTATTCTAAAGGTGCCATGACCTCACTGTATAACTTTATTTCATGTAGTTGATATTGCTGCATATGTAAATCCTCCAAAGAATCTCTCTTAAAAAACAAAACATCAGGTTTTTGTGGGGGGTTGTTTTGGCAGGCCCGGTTGAAACACTTGGGATTCTGTTTCGTGTTTCCATGTCTCGCATATAAACGAGGAATCTTGGGACAGTGGAAACTGCTGCTATTAAACTGACAACTCATACAATCCCTTTTGTTTTTCCACTCTAGCCCAAACCTCCTCCAAAGCCCACAGAGGCAGTATAATAAACTCACACCTTTCATTAAGTTGTAATAAAGTCATTCATGTGTTTGCTTGTTTAAGTGGTTTTTTTTTTATTAAAGCTGACATAAAGTGCCTTTAAAATAAGTTTCTGGATGCTGAAAAGATGCTGAAACTTTGCTTACAGATGAAAAGAAATAAGGCAGACAGAGGTGTGAAGCCAACTCCTGTGATACCTCCTCGCCCTGCAGATGCTGTGGGTACATGATCAGCCTCCATGTTTCAGTTGTCTGCGCCTAATCTCCAATTTGGATTATTAATTGATTGATTAATTAATTTATTTTCTGAAGGAGCTGACTCACACACAGTACAGAATGAAAAGATCAGCAGCCTCAAACAACGAGGTATTTCATTTATAATGCATTTCACCGAGTGAATGGTGGTGTATTAATTTTTAAAATAAAATATATCATGTAAGGAGAGAATAGTAGGTTAAATATGTTGAGACACACTGATATACACGGAAAATGTATTTATTTCATTATTTAATGTGTGTTATTCTGAGTGTATACAGTCATGTGAACCAAATTAGCCTCTACATATGAGTGTGGATATTTATTATTGTCAATTTTAATATTACTAAAAGTGTCTAGTTCTATAAATGGAGAATAAAGAAAGAAAATACCTTTTTAAAAATAAAGAAAATACAGAAGTGAATTTCTGGTGAGGAATAGCTTAGGACATTTATTCCCACATAAAATGGCTAACATTCAGTGCAGGTTTTTCCTCTTTGAATCTGAGACGTTATGTTTGCTGTGCTCCTGACAGCAGAAGTGAGAGTGGGTGAGATCTAAAGAGCTGCCTGAGCCCTTCACAAAGAAGGCTTTTGATTCAGACTGAAGGTGGTTCTAAAAGTATTTGAAATTAATGTGTGGGAGACGACTACCAACATGCTCAGGTCTGAGCGTCCAAACCAGTTCACCCTGAAAGCAGACGGCAAGATGCTAAAAGAAGCCACCAAAAACTTTAAAATGGGATCACTGGACCTAGATCTTTCCAGTGTGCACTGACATGAAAGTGCACACTTGTACAATCAGAAAGAGACTGCACAAGTTTACCTGTCATTCGTGGTGTGCACGGTTTTCTTCATGGAAAACCACGATGGACAGAATAAAGTTTGTGTCAAACATATACTTAGACCAGGACTTCTGTAATAATAGTCTTTTTTACTGGGGTAGTGGTGGTTAAGGGGTTAGAGCAGAACGCCTGCGTTCTGAGAAGGCTGCAGGTATCTGGTTCGAACCCCACAGACTGGCACCATGGGTCCCTGAGCAAGACCCTTAACTAGAGATGCCTTACCGGGCGCTGTAAAAGCCTCCCACTGCTCCCTAAGGGATGGGTTTAGAGCTGCAGCTAACGATTATTCTAATAATTGATTTAGCTGTTGATTATTTTTTACGATTAATCGATAATCGGACAAAAAACTGTTTTTTTTCCACTTCAAATGTGCTCTTTAGGAAAAAAAGGACTGACAGAGTTAAAAAGATGTAAATACTACATGCTATATTTGTCCTAATACATATTTTTCTTTTAATTTCTGTTTTAATCTTCATTAGCCGAATGGCGACATCCAGCAACGAAATACTAAACTAAAACCATCTGAAACCCCCGTTGTCCCGCCGAGACGCACAGAAAAGGTACAACATAGCCAGTTTGTTAAAGAATAGTGTCTTATCTCCAGATTTACGGTGTTTTTCTTTTACCTTCTTAAATAAACATGATTCAGTGGTTTGGTGAAGGAGCTTCTCAAGGGTTCACGTTTTTTCCTTCTTGTTTTTCCAGGAGCCAAAAGCAGCAACCAGACACGGCGAGCCCAGAAAGGTACGGGCTTACTGCACAGAGGCACATTTAAATCAAAGCCCACGTTTAACTCGTTTATTTTAGTAACATTTTGAATTAAATGTATTTTTTCCTTCCACTCAGACTTCCAGAGAAACTGACCAGCCAGAAGCTGCTGCAGATGAAACGGATTTCAAGCGGGTATTTACCTGCAAGTGCAAACTGCCAGCTGCCACATGGTTTATAAATGGCACTGATCTTCCTGTGTTTTTTTGTTTTTGTAGAGTAATCAGTGGGACCCGACAGGAATGTTTCGACGCAGCCAAAAAGAGAAGACGCCAACATTTACCGTAAGCAAAGCTCAAAGTTCTACCGTCTGTGAATTAAAGAGAAAATATCGATTTATTTAAGTATAATATCCTGCAAAACTCTTAACATATCATTTCTGTATGCCCTTCATGGCATTTAGAGCTTTATTGGGCTCTTTTTCAAGTGCTCTTTGGTAACATGTCTTCAAACTTTTTTAGGTTCTTTTAAAATCCTCTTTTTAATTAATAGGTGGGACTTTTTTACTTGTGGAAAAAGCCAATATGGGGTAACTGCAGAGCTGTGTGGGCGTTCCGACTGTGTGGGCGTTCCGCCTGGGCGGTCCTTCTGCGCACAGACATGTATATGTAGATGCCGCGTTGTCGGGTGGGAGGCGTGCCAACAGAGCGGCCATCTTAGGTCAGACCAGCTGCAGTCAGACAGAATAGAAGGAAAATGTACTTTATGTTTTCAGACACTCTGTATCCGGTGAATTCTCACCCGATTTCCAGATAAATCAACTGACTGAAAACGTCACCCCTTTAGGGGCTACATGGGACCAATTGATTGAATTAAATTATTGTCTAACTTAATAAATGATTTCGAATTTGTATTGAAAGTAAGCAAACTTCCAGAGCTCCGTCCGAGGATGCCCGATTTTTGCTCCGCTTATGGGTACGCAAATAAAAGGACACTAGGACACTTGTTTTTTATTAAACAAACCATACATTGAAAAATGTTGCAGAGTTACACAAAAGCATCCGAAGCTTTCGTCCGTCGTAGGTGACAGTCCGGATTTTGAATGCCCCACACGCATATTTGTCCTTCTTTTTCAGGCTTTATGCTTGGAAGCGGATTTTTTTTCCAACTTTGCCTGGCTCCATGCAGCAAAATGTCCAATCGCCTACTCGCACGGATCTGGTTTTTACCTGGGATTACATGTAATTAATACGCTGCAGCTGTGTGACAGAAGCAGAGCTGTCAACTCCGCCTCTGTATGCTTTCTTGTTTTTCTACAGTCGCTGGTAAATTTCGTGAGTTGCGTTTTTTTTAGCTTTATTTTTGAACGTGCAGTCGCATATTTGGGCTGTTTCTCCAGTAGATGCCCTTATCCTGACAGGACAGGATTCTATCGTACTACACAATAGTCCTCGCGCTGTTGCTTTCTCCTGACAGCGCGAGCCGGTTAATATCTGTCTGCATACAACGCCGTAATTATTACAAACCACATGTGGTCCCTAGGTAAAACTAATACCCTGCGATAGGGATTTTTTCCGTCGGGACGGATTTTTTCAGCGGGACGGACATTTTTCGTCCGTCCCGCTGAATGAAGGAGATGGAGGGAAAAAAATATATGTATTGAAGTGGGCAAATCAACGAACCAATCAGCGTTTGCGTTGGCGTGTGGGCGTTCCGACTGTGTGGGCGTTCCGACAGGGGCGTTCTACGCTCTGCAGCTATACCCTTCTCGAAAAAGCAGCTGAACTCTAAAGAAAAACTTTCCTGACTCAAAAACTTGCCGGTTTGGAAATATGATGTAAATACATTAGAGGCCGTATAATCCTTTGGCACAGTGCTACGACCTAAAGTTATCTGCTAGCGGAAACTGGACTGCCCTTCTTGTTTAATACCTGGAACCGGTTTCCCATGACAAACAGGTGTGGGTGTGTTAAAGTCTACATGTTTGCAACATAGCTTTGCATGCGGACGTCCACAGTCATCAGTTTCCGGATGTGTTGGAAAAAACTAGGCCTGTCCAAAGAGTTACACTTATATTTGAATTTTTAGTTTGGCTCTACAAAAAAACAAACAAACACAAGACTATTTAAATAATATGAGCAGCAAGAAATGTAATTACTGAACAACATTCATGCTATGTAGGTAGAACAACCGTCTGTCTTTCTAAATCCAATGATTAATGCTCTTAAATAGTTGTGACTGCTGTACTAGCTAAAAATAATTTATTTATTTTTTTTCTCCCAGAGCTGTGTTAATAAGTTGATGTCCTGGTTACTTTCCTCCTCAGAGCTACATGACCGAAGTCTTTGACCAAGAGGAAAAATCAGCTGACGTCACGATCAAACAGGCTCCCAGCAACAAACCGGTATCTGTGTGTACTTGTACTTGCAGCTGAGTGAGAACATTTTTTTGATAATTGTACTTGTAAAGTGAGGACTTTGATGTGATGTAAGGGCCTTTTTTGGTCCTCTCTTTTTTTCTAGGCTAGGGGTTAGGTTTAGGACTAAGGTGTCAGTAAGGTTAGGGTGAAGTACTGGTAAAGGTTGGGGTCAGTCTTAGGCCATAGAAAGGAGTGAAAATGAATGGAAGTCAAAGCATGGTCCTCATTTTGCATTTAAAACAAGTGTGTGCGTGTGTGTGTGTGTGTGTGTGTGTGTGTGTGTGTTAGCATCTGTGTTGTCGGCCGGTTTGTGACGTGTGACTGTGGTTGGCAGGGCGTACTGAAAGGTGTAATGAAAGGGCTGCAGTTCAAGTCCTCACCAAAGGTATGACACACCATCTGGTGTCTGGGACTGCTGCTGGTGGTGGAGGCTAAGATTATGTTTTGTTTTTTTACTTTCCTGTAATAATGCTAAATTGTTTTCTTTCTTTTTTTCTTTGGCGATGGTGGAGGGGATGCTACATGCTTTAATTTCTGCGAATAAAACAAGAGAGACCTGAATTTATCCGAAGTACTGCTGGTCATAGAAAATTAAAAGAATATTAGGAGGTACAGCAGAGTTTGTTTCTCAAATCACAGTCCAGTGATTTTAAGATATCTGTTTTAGAGTCGTCATCCAGTTAAGATCAAGTCCATTAAGACGTCGTCATTAAACTGTTGGAGTTTATTGTTATGTTGGCGAGGAATAAAGAAATATCTTACAGAAATAAAGAATATCTCTATCCTATAAGGGGCCCTTGATGTTCAGGTTAACAGCAGGAAGATGTTTGAAGGATATTTACAAGTTAAAATCAACAAAAACATTTTCATCCTCATTTCATGACTGTGGAGGGCTCCTCTAACATTAGTGATAATAATCTTAAAACGTTTTTGTTACATATTGTCCATACTGTTAACCTGCAGTTAAAGTTAGTCTCTGTATTAGGAATACTTTTTTTCACTGTTAGTGCTTCCTCGCACTTCCCGTCTAAATAATTTACCTTATTTGAAAATCTGAAAATTATTTTGGGTATTCATACAGTTTGTCATTGTATTTCAGTCATGTGATCATCTTGAGCACATGGCTGAGTGGAAAATCCGTTTTCCCAGAGAAAACCGCTGACGGACGATCTTGTTTTAAAGCAGTGAAGTCAAATAATCTCGAAGGAGCCTGACTGTCATTCAGCAGAGGCACCGACAAGAGAGGGGCATTGGGGGGCAGTAGCCCTTGCCATCTTCAGTTATATATTTATAATAAATAAAAATAAATAAAAAATAAACAATATGTTGCAAGGTCAGCACTAAAACCATTTGGTGCAACTGATGTTGAATGCACCATCTAGGGTAAAAGACATCTGCTCGTCACAAAATGTCTTACTAAATATAAACATTTTCAACAGCATGGTAAGAAATGCTATCAATAAAACAGTTGTTTATACTGTGCACGTTAGAAAGGTTTCATGGTTCTTAGCGTGAAGAGAAACCCGTTTTAATTGGAGGATCGAAGGGCAACTCGTTCAGGTGGCGTCAGACGCACGTAAAAAGAAACCTGCGTGTTACTTTCTATAAAACATGGCACAGCAACGCCTTACTGCCACACATTTGGTGAAAACCCACAAATGTCCTTTGATACTTTCAGGGCATGTTAAACTGAAGACAATTTTTTTTTTAATAAAATAATTCATCTGCTAACAAACATTGGAAAAAGGCTCCAATTTAGGACCTATTCTCCTCTCCCTGTACTTCGTTCCTCTGGGGCCCATTTAAAAAAAAAATAATAATTTCACTGCTTTGCAGATGACATTCAGATCTATTTCCTGCTAAAAGCTGAAAGTAGTTGGTCGGTTGAGAACCTGCTAAACTGATTGAGAGATGTCAAAACGTGGATGAGGCTGAAATTTCTCTGTCTAAATAAAAAGAAATCTTAGATTATTTTTGTTAGCATTTCTGACTGGTCTCTTGGATGTAACACTCCTGTGGGTCCTCTCCGATTAATTTCTTAAGCAGGTCAGTGCAGTAGTCCAGTCAAGCTTTTACCATTTAACAAAATTAATCCCCGTCTTCCTCAAACCACCCTTAAAAGTTTCACCCATGCATTTATTACGACCAGACTGGACCAGCTGCTCCCTCTGTAGTGGGATCAGCCGGACCATCCTCCGTCGTCTTCAGCTGGTCCAAATGCTGCTGCACGCTTGCTAACTGGGAGAAGACGACTCCAGCTCATCACCCCTATTTTATCCTCTTTACATTGGCCGCCTGTTTCTTTTTAGAATCACTTTCAAGAGTTTACTTTTTAAATCGTTACATGGACGTCTTACCTCGCAGATCTTTTACACCAACACAGTCCTTGTAGAGCGCTGAGATCTGAAAACCAGATTATTTTAGTTCTTCCAAGGACTAAACTGGTTACTAAATGAGGCCGAGCTTTTTCAGCTGTAGCTCCAAAGTTGTGCAACAGTCGCCTAATATCTATAAGATCCGCCAGAGGTTGGGTGATTTTAAATTTCTTTTTAAAAACCTATTTCTTTTCCTCTTTTCTTTGGCTTTTAATCCTGGGGAGCTGGAGCATTGGGCCGGTTGTATAATCCTTGTTTCTGCTTTTATTGCTTATTTTACCTATGAAGCACTTTGTTGTGTGTAAAAGTTTCCTTTGTTTGACGCGTAAATAGCTGTTAAACATGGAGGAACTCACTGGATGTTTACCGGTTGCTTTTGTTAACCGTTGCTACTCTAACATCGTGATGTGACTGTTGCGTTGACACTTCTCAGGCCAGCAGAGAGCCCAGTCCTGATCCCAGTGCAGAAGAAACCAGTTCAGAGAAGGAACAGCTAGAAGAGGAAAACAATGTCGAACATAAACAGGTACAAGTAAACAATGTAACACAGATCAGTTCTGCTTCTGCTTTTTCAAAGTCTGTGTATTGTGTCATGTTTCAGATATGTCAGAACTAACACAGAAAAAGGGAGAGAAGTGTCTTTGTTTAAAAAAAAAATGCCTGTAAATGGATACGGATGCCACCGCTTTGTTTTGAGAAGACAAATTTTGACATTATCAAATTATTTTGTGCAGAGACATTAAATATAATCAGTGTGGGGTGCACACAAACGGTTTGCTTCATGCGTGGTTAAACGTTTTATTCTGTGTTTCAGGACAAAGGAGGCCGGCTTGCTGGAATGTTTAGGAAGTCCCCCAAAGAGAGATCCTCCTCTCCTGCTCTGAAGGTAACAGAGACTCTCCTGCTGCTCGTGTTTTTCTTTTTTTTCTTAAACAACACCGAGCTCACTGGAGACGCATCCTTTGTTTCTATTCTTCTAATTTGTATTCTTATGCATTAAACAATAAAAAATAGCTGTGGAGCTACAACAACATCTAATAATAATAATAATAATTGAAAAAAATCCAACAAGAACTTCATGGCCCCTAAAATTAGTGGCTTCAGGTGAAACTAAAACGATCGAGTTCACCTTTTTCAAATTTTGCCAGAATGTTTGGCTGTCAGTTAAAAATTTTGACGCTTTCATCCTACTGAGGGAAAATATTTACCTGGAAACAGACACTTCACTGAGCTCTGGTTGGTTCAAAATGTTTCTCAATTCAAATACACACACGAAGGGCAAACCCCAGCCTTTGATCATAATAGATGTGTTTTAAATGGATATAATACAACGTCTGTATTTCATTGTGTGCTTTGCAGGTCAGTAAAGCAGACAGTGAGTCTGAAGATGTGGAGAAGGAAGAAGAAGACGAGAAAACATCTGAATCAACCCATGTAAGCGCACGTTCATTAACTGATGTTTAATAAACATCATAGCACTTTATTAATTTTACAAAAAAGCCCAGTTCTGTGTAGAAAACTTCATCACCTGCATCCTCTAAGGATGGAAATGTTGGAGGTTAGGGCTGGATGATATAGAAAAAAAGCATTTTGATAAACTAGAAATCATATTGATTCATATCGATAATTATCCAAAAATATCAAAACACATAATTTAAGTGCAGCCCTGGGCTTTTATGCTGTTGCTTAATGATCTATATTTAGACAAAGAACACACAATCACTGAATTCAAACTCAACCCTTCATTAAACCAACTTTTTACCAAAACTGTAAGTTTTTTAAAAAGGACAAAGGAACACGTGCTCTCTGAACTCTTTGAAGAGGGCAGGGCTTAGTGACGGAGCGTTCCTGGTTCTGCGTTGTGATTGGTTGGGGTTGGGAGGATGTAATGACTGTAATATTAACCTACATGATTGGCTGGAATGCAAAAGGAAGGAGAACTGTTCTTCTATTGAACTTTTTTTATTGACTCTTTTTTTCCCTATTGAACCACAGGCCTATTGATTAATATATATTGTTATTGAATTATCATCCGGTCCAATTGGAGGTACCTGATTTTGTTTGTGGGTGTGAATGGTTGGATCATTGTGGAAACGGGCTTCTGATGCCCGGATGAAAATCATGGTGCATCATATCATTTTTGGGTCACAGAAGGTAGCGTGGGAAAAGGTCAGTCTTCAGAGTTTGGCAGCATTACGATTGCTTTCCTAGTTAAGGGAAACTAGGAAAGCAATCGTTTTCCTTGCACTAAAACATGCAAGGAAAACGTTCTTCACAGAAATCATAAACAAAAACATCAACAGTGCTTGCGCTTTATTCACCACTGTTGAAAGACTCACAAACCTTCCTGTTATTGTACCACCAGAGAATTAAAGGGTTAATCTGCACATCCACACCAAACATAAATGTAGAGAAAACTACTATTTCAACTACTCATCCATAAAAGCTTAGTGTGGGTTGTTGTTGTTGTTAATTGATGTCGCCATAAGAAGTAATATCGGTTATGTTTCCCTGATATTATGCAGTCTTACATAGACAGCAATCTGTTCTTTGTTTGTTAAGAATCCTCTTTCCTTTTAGCACAAAGGTGGTTTCTTTTCTGGCATCTTAAAGAAGTCCAGCAAACCAGCAGATGAGACGTCCGCACAGGTGAGCTGTCGTAAATATGAGTCGACCTCTTGGTAATAAGTGCTCTAAGAGTGAAATTAGCTTTTTAAAGGCTCTATATCATGCTTTTTTTTTAAGCGTTCAAAAAGTCAACTATAGGCATATATATGATGAAATATTGCCTTTGGCACTACGGGTTGTTCATTTGTTATGAAATATGGTGCCATTTCTCCAACCCAGAAGTAAGACGCTTGCCTTCACTGCGATGCCGCCTCTCCCCATGTTGGGGTCGCCCTAGAGCCGCTGCGGCATGGTATCAAAGCAGTTGTTGTGCAGACTAGGTGCTAAAAGAGCCACTACGTCTCACCTTTGAGCAGAAAAGATGGTGTTCTGCCTCACATCACCTCTCATCAGGCATGTTTTTTTGGGCAGGGGCGGCGCCGTCAAGGCAGGTACTTCCTGGAGGGCGCGGGTAATTGACGCTCTACGTCAGAGGACCTCAATTCTGGTCCTCTAGGTCCGATGTCCTAGGACTTTTAGATGTGTCCCTGATCCAACTCACCTGAATCCAATGGCTGAATTACCTCCTCAGTCTGCAGTCAAATTCTCCAGTCCTGCTGATAACCGGATTATTTGACTCAGGTGTGTGGAAGCAGAGTAACCAATGAAAGTTGCTGGACACTGGCCCAAATGGACCGGAACTGAGGACCACTGGTCTACATAGACCTGTCATGGCCGCTATTTTTCCAGGAAAGAGATTAGCTGCTGCTCAGACAGCAGAATTCACGAGGATTACTCAGACATGCATGAATCAAGCAACACGGCACTTTGGGCAGGATTTTGATGAAAGAATAGCATCATAACAAAGCTAAAAGCATAAAAAACATTGATTTTTGCATGATATAGACCCTTTAAAAAGATGGAAACTGACATTTTGATTCAGATGACTTATCGTTTTGTGAGGTTTGTTCATTACTTTGTTGTTTTAGGTGAATCTGAGTGAACACAAGGAGCTTTCTGCCAGCAGCGACAGTCTGTCCGACAATACCAAGGTGAGCAGATTAGTATGGGGGATAAGCTGCATTTACAGCCGACAAAGATAACATTATTTCATTTAGAAACGTACACATGGCTGAGCAGCAGATTTCAGAACTGCCTTTGATCTGAACCAGACTTGTGCATCTACTGTGTTTTAGGAAAAAGGAGAAATTTTCAGCGGGATATTCAGAAAATCACCAAAGCCAGCCGAAACTGATCAGGTAGGAATAGTAAATAAAGCAGGGGAAAAGTCCACCTCATCAGTCTTGGAGAATCTTGTTATAGAAGTAGTTTGGGGATCTGACTGAGCTTGTTTATTGTGTCTCAGGACCAACAGTCTCTTTCTGGGGATCTCTCAGGCAATGACAATTTGATGGAGACGCACTCAAAGGTACGCTTTGAATAAAACATCAATATGTCCACCTAGTATCTGTCGGTGATGGCGTGTATTTACGTTCTCATCAGGACAAAGGCTTTTTCAACGGGATCCTCCGTAAATCACCAAAGATTGTTGGAGATGGGAAACATGAGCAGGTAATCTGACTTCATGGAATGATGAAACCATTAAAATGTTTGCCAGGATGGTTTTTATCTGTTGGAGAAAGGTTTATTAAGAGTTACTAGAGTCTTGTGATAATTAAACAAAAATTAAACGAGCAGACCGTCAATGAGACGGTCCAGTGATGAAGACGATCACTAAACTTTAAATCAATGATCAACAACAAAGAAATCTCTTTAAAATGTCATTTTTATCAATTTATTTCCAAAGATGTTTTAACACAATACAAATTTTCACATAATCACGTAAAACAAGACGCTGTAGTAAACTAGAGCTCAGAGTTAAGGTTTAGTTTATGTTTCTTAGAGCTTAAAGACAAGTGAAAAATAATCATGTGAATAAAAATGACCCGGCTGTGTGTATAATATGCCGACAGTGCCGTTATTTTTACACCAATTAGGATAGAGTTGTTCTCCCTACTTTAACTCTGCAAAATAGAAATTAGAAAAAGTTTTGCTGCTCTGAATCCGGCACCAATGCTGCAAACATCCACCTCTGCTTACAATTATAAAAGTAAATGACTTTTTTTTTTATAAGTTCTCTGTTGTTTCAATTCTTAAAAATAAGCTTTTAAAGTTTGTACATTACATTTGCTTTATGTTTTCTACATGCTCTGACCTTGTTCATTTCTTGGAAAATATGCTCTTTATCTCATGCTGCGGCTGTTTTTATTTTAAAAGGCTGAAGTCTTTCTCGGTTGTTGTTGACTAATTTACTCATCGGTCAATTAAGTGATTTATTTTTGACAATTTAATTTGTTTGTGTTTCAGGAAAAAGAGGTTGTGGAGTCAGACTCATCCGCCAGCAATGAGAATCTGTCTGAAAACACTAACGTCAAAGTAAGAGAGCTTCAAAGTTTAGAGCTGAGCTTTTTTTTTTTCTGCTAATTGTGATGATTTTGGTTTGCAGCTAATAAAAACCCAAATCCAGCTTGTTAGGATTACATATTGCCAATGAAGTTATTTTGCACACATATATGTTAACCTGCTGAAAGTTTTGCCCACGCACAGCGCAGTATAGATCAACCTGCCTCTGCTGAGGTGGTGAGGAAGTCCAGCTTGCTTTAATAGTTTGCCTTATCCCTGATGCTTGGACTTCTTTTTGTAACACATTTTTTCCCTTCCACTCAACTCTCCATTGTAATGCTTGGATGCAGCTCTCTGTGAACAACCAGCTTGGTTTTTTGTTCCTCACCCAGGACTCTGTAGCCCTAAACATCACTAAATTAACATAAAAATGTCTTTATTCTTATTATATGATAATTTTACTGAGAAGCAGATTTTGGGTTTTCATTAGTTGTCAGTCATAATCATCAAAACAAATGCCTGACCTATGTAAGGAACTTTTTAGTATTATTCTAATTAATTAAGATGCACCTGCATATTCATATCTTGTCAATTAAATTTATATGAAATCATATGAAATCTATAAAATCTGACTGTGTACTTTTGTTTTAATTAGGAAAAGGGAAATATGTTCAGTGGGATGTTTAGAAGATCTCCAAAACCATCTGAAGGCTTGGAGGAGGTAAGATCTCCTTTGATTTCAGACCTCGACATTTAAAGGTTTTCTCTGGTCATGTCTTTCCTTTTGGTTGTTCAGATGTCTTTAAAGCAAATCCAAAATACGTCGTTATTCACTTGCTTTATAGCTCGAGCTGTTTTCTGGTCTTGCTGCACGTGAAAAGAGAAAACGCCCGTCTTTTCCTGACATTATAACCTAACTGAAGAAAACCTCTGTATCGGAGAGAGAAATGTAATTAATCCTATTACAGCAACATAGGGAAATTGTTGCTGTAAATTCCTCTGCCTCTTTTTACCCTTGGAGTGTCAGTTTTGTTTTTCATGTGCAAACAGGTTCTGTAACATCTGTCTTACGGTTTAGGGTGACGAGCCGCTGCATGGCAAGCTCTCCGCCAGCAGTGACAGCCTGCCGGAGAACAAGGTTGGTCTTTCATGGCGGATCTGACAGATAAAACGGCATGACGAACATGAAACATGTCTGAACCTGTGCGGGTGTAGCTCTTTTGGCTGATGGGCATGTTTCTAAGTAACTCTGACCATAAAATGCTGTTTGTCGTTTCTCTTAAGGAGAAAGGCGGCTTTTTTGGTCTCCTAAGAAAGACGCCAAAGTCAACGGCAGAGGTAACGTTCGCTCAGACAAGCGCGTCATTCATCTAGAAACTCTGTTTAGGCACCACACACTTTTATCAAATTTCTTTTTAGTGGGTTCTGACCAGCTTTGTGTGACCCCAGAGTTAGCTCTGTTTTTGTATTTTAACACACTTAAAGGAATGAGACATCTGGAAAGTTCAGTCTGAAATTGTTGAGAAACCTGTATGATCTCTGCAAGGCCATTCCAGGATCTGAAGCTTAGTTAATGTTTTCCTGTTAGGACAAGTAAGAAGCCTCCCTTCCAGAAAATATGACCAAGAATAATATCTTAAACCTTGAACTCTGTCATCTACCAAACCAAATACTTCACAAGAGAATTCATCCAGCAAGTTTCTCGCAGGTTAAGCATCATTTGGTGAGTGCTTGCAGACAGGGTCCGAAATTAACACTCGCCAAATGCGAGTAAATTTCCCGTTTGGCGAGTGAATTTCAGAGGGCTAGCTACCAAATAAATTAAAAATAAAATAAAAATAACAAAGCCCATCTGGGCTGCGGATGATCCGTTCACAGAGCTCAGTCTAGACCCGCCTTCTGCGGAGCTGGTTGAGCTTCACATCTTATTTCTGGGGAGAGCAGCTCCCAGATAAAGCCTTCATTCAAAACCAGTCATGGCTGCACGCTGGATCAGAAAACAGATCTGCTCTCGACTCGTACCAAAAGCTGTTTAATGCTCTTTTGTATTTAACGACACAGAGCCAGTGGTGCTTCGGTGGGCTGCTGCCTTGCGCTTGAATTCAGGTGCGCAAAATTACGTTACATGTAATATAGGTGCAGACTTTTTAAGGAACTTGTAGAATCAGGGGCTTCAGCTCAGACCCATTATTCATTCTCTTCCCCCTAAAGGAGCCCTTTACAGTCTTTATTTATGCATTTTCCCCATTGTTTATCCCCTGCGCGCAGCGCACGAGGATAAAATCCAGCAGCTGGATCAGCATAAAGACGCAGCGTGAACCCCTGCGTGCTTTAAGTGTTGCAGCTGAGAGAAAAATGTTGAACCGTATAGGCTTGATGAAACTCTGCCTCATTCACAAATTAGACCAACACAGATAGAATAATGATAATCTGTAGTGTTTTTATTGCCTGGATGTAAATGTGATAATTCTTATTGTGCCTTTTATAATCAGCTACAATATTTTCTTATTAAAGTCAGGAAACAAAGATTTCTCTTCCAGGGTCCAGACAGCCACGCCCCCAACCACGCCCCTCGAAAATTAACATAATCTCACTCTTAATTTTTGATAAAAATTGAGGTCTGGTCAGGATTAATATTTTGGCCGGTAAAAAATATGCCTGGCCGGTTGATTTTTACATCTACCGGCCAACTTGGCCGGTGAATCAGTTACTCTCACCATTATTATTTTTTTCTAAAAGATTTTTACCTCTCTGTGTAAATTGTTGGTCACACAAAAATCACTAAAGCAGCTGAAAAGAACCCAGTATGATTTAAAATCATCAGTACAGTTGTATTTAGAAATGAAAATTAGTATTTCAATGATTCAGTCACAGACTCTGCAGCCTAAATGTCAAGAACTTTGGCTCCGCTGGTTTGCTGTCGCTCTAATACACCGACTAGGAAATGATTTGACTTAGAGAAACTTCATTGTCAATTTGTATGTACAGAGTGCATACAAAATGAAATGAAGTTGCATACAGCTTACGGCAATGTAATGAGATTGCAATTGAAATAAAAATAACATTACAATATAAAGTGCAGCAGTGATAAGAATGTAACAGTGTAGGAGAAAAGCAATGTTCAACAATGTTTATAGTGCAAAGATAATGGTGCAAAAAAAGGCATTAATTTGAAAAGTTCAATGTTGGCAGTGCAAAATAAAAATGGTGCAAAAATGCAGTAAATGTTTAGTAGTGTGCTTTTAAATTTAAATCGATTATAAAAGTTCAGCAATGTTGGCAGTGCAAAATAATGATGCGAAATGACCATAAAGTTCAGTTCAGTTTAGAGTTCAACAGTGAAATGTAGAAATATAACTGGTATTAAAACAGTGATCAGGTTGGTAACGGTGGACTGTTGTTCTGTTGAACACGACTGCAAGTGAATCCTGTGTTTGTGTTGCAGGAGAATCTGGCAGCAAGCAAAGACGTCTCAGGGAGCAGCGACAGTCTGTCTGAGGCTGCGAGCAGAAAGGTCAGTGAATGTCTCATATTTTAAATGTTATTTAAAATGGCCTAAAAAAAAAATTTTTTTGTATTCATTCCAAGGTGTTAGGCTTTTTTGTAATCGTTTCCAGTGCCTGCAATAAGAGACACAAAGTACAATATATTGAAATGCGTTGGACATTGCAGTAGCAAAATGTGCTGTACTGCATTGGTAAAAACAGCTTGGATGGCCATGCATTCATGCTCTGCTTGTTCATAATATACATTTAGCTACTTGGATGGACTCTCCCAGCCTCCGATGCACCCTCATGGAGTAGATTTTAGTGATACAGAAGCTAAAGCGCTTGAAAGGTGGTAAGAAAAAATGGGACCATTGAAAATAATAAGAATTCTAGGTTAATCACAACCAGCATGACAATATTCATTAAAACCATTACAACTATTATCAAGATTTTTGTTGGACTCCTTCTGCATTGTCAATCCCTCGCTGTCCTTCAGTCTATAAAAAACGTTTACAGAGTCTCTAGATGCTGATTAGGCCTAATGTCCTTCGTTTTGTATCGTCGCAGCAAGTGGAAAATGCTTTGTCGATATCTGGTTGAAGGTCTGAACAGAAATTTGTTTAGAACAGCAGTGAAAGTATAAAGAATAATAGAGATTTCTCCCTTGCTCATAAACTACAGATAAAGTTTATTATTCAGTAACTTCAGCCTGAGTTGAAGCTGACCCCTAAACCTTTATTTACTCTGCCCTTGTTAAATGGACGAGGTAAATGGGCGGATTTGGATCATTTGGGCCTTTTCTGGAAAGGAAGCAGCGTTATTAGGACAGACTGCTGCACCACCCGCCTGTACGCAGTCATCATTTCTCGCTTCAGTCTGCTCTGTACAAAATCAGACTGACGCGTCTGATCAAATCTGGGCTCCTTTTCTGGTGTTTTATTCAAATCTCCAACTCGGAGGTGGGCTGAGGTCAAATTTGGCGCCAGCCGGGACCAAAATGCGTTTCTCTCCTCTGGAGTGAGTGGGCTTGGGATTAGTTTGTGTCTGATGTTAAAATGATTCATTAAAAGTATTTATTCAAATATAGAAAAGAGAAATTTAAGAAACGAAGAAGCCCTTTTGTTGAAAAAGTAAAGCTAAAAAAGTTCTCTGGACATGGAAGATCTCCTGTATTCTTGTTTCATATTATAGAAACTTTTCCTTTACTTAACTATACCAAAAATATTGCTTCAAGTTGCTATTTTTTTTTACAAACAACATATGTTTTTGAGAGGCCCTCTGTCTTTTGTGTCCAGTATTTGGTTTTGTGTCTTGTGGTGAAGACCGGCTGGGACGTAAATATAAAAAGCCTGAAGTCTCCAACCGATCTCTAGCTAATCTTCTCTTTTCTCAGGAGAAAAAGACGCAAGATGATAAGCCCTCAAGCACTGAAGGTCCAAATGAAAACCCCACCAAGGTGAGTGGACTTCAGGTTTAATCTGTTTCCACGTTTCATCATTGAGCGTAGAGCTGCTGGCTTCAGAGGGCTGCAGAGAAACTAGGGACAGTGTCGCTGCTTGATGCATGTTGAACAGGTTGTTCCTCGGTTCTTGACGCCGTTTCTTGTTGCTTGACGTAAAAATGTTCTAGAGTCATTCCCCAGATGTACAATATCTGCATCATCAGCAGACTCATTGGCTGCAGCAATGAGTCCCAGTGGATCGCCCTCCTGCTGCAGTCAAGCGCTGAAGGATTGCGAGGACTACGATGTTTCCCATTAAACATTTTTTTTTATCCCACGTAATTCCTAAAACATTTTTCAGGAAAAAGGACGACTATTCGGGGGAATGTTCAAGAAAACTCCCAAATCGGCAGGAGCCGCTCAGTCAGAAGAGGTATCTGGTATTTCTACTGCAAACATTTTATATTCCTTTTGACAATTTAAAGCATAAATGTAAAATTAAGAGTAAAACTGGTTATAGAAGATAGATGGATGGATTCAGTAAAAAGTAATTCCTTATTGTCGTAACACATCCATCCATCATCTGTTGGTTTACTTTCCTACCCGCCCTATAGAGTTATTTTAGTAACTGGTGGGGAAGATTAACGCTGTTCCTCACATGCTGCTTCACTGCAGGATAACGTGGCTGTAGGTCTGAAGGTATTTGCTCTTTGTTTCCAGGACGCAGTTTCTGACACTGATGTCTCAGCCAGCAGTGAGAATTTATCTGACAACAAACAGGTCAGTGAGGAAAAAGAAATCCAGCAAATATTGCAAAAACTCTTCTCGGTTTTTATCCTCAAGCCTTTATTTTATCATCCGATCAGGAGAGAGGTGGAGGTTTGTTCAGTGGACTCCTCAGAAAGACTCCCAAAGGAGAAAAGACTGAGACGCCGGTAAGAAGCTGTGGTCCATCATGTAGAAACGTCACTAAACTCCACCTCAGCCTGAACGGTTTAAAACGTGGAGCTGGCTTTCTGTTTCAGGACAGAGAGACTCAGAGAGAGCCGTCAGCCAGCACTGAAGACCTGGCTGAGAACAACAAGGTTCGTGTGATAAAACCAAACTTAGTTTCCCACATACTGTATCTGCAACATTCAGCTACACTTTAGTCAGGAATGACCGTCCACACTTTAAACCCAACATTCAGAGCCACATACCTGCTTCCTTTTCTAGAGCTATTTATTTTATTTCTTAATTCTTTGTTGCATTCTACATATGAAGTGCTTTTATCTCCCATCAGTCCTTAAGTGCAACTGGGAAGTTTTAAATGATGTGTAGTTTCCCCAATATTTAATCTGCCCGCTGCTGTCCAGCTAAACCTAATGGCTGTAAATAGTTTTCATTTCCTGCCTCAGATATTTGTGATCACATCTGTAACATCTGCAGGCTGAATGAAGGAGCAATAATCCCCAGTTAAACATCCTCGTATTGCACTCAAAAGAGAAAAAAGCTGATATTTATTTTTAGATTGATGGAAAGATAGTTTTGCTGAACCATATTTTTCGGAGTATAAAGCGCACTTACAATCCTTAAATATCTCAAAAATTGAAGGAGCACCTTATAATCCAATGTGCCTTATATATGATTACCGTTGTGCTTATTGACTGATTTTATGTGGTACACATTTTGACAGACTTTTTAGCACATTGTAAGTACAACTTTGGTTAGCAAAGAAGCCGCTCCGCTCATTGGATATTAGGAGCATTACGGTACACTGCCTGATAGGACCCCTGAGCTGTCTACAAGACTGCCTGACTGTAATGTCTAAACTAGAAGTGCATTCATATAAGGCAGCCTGCGCCTGGAGTACATGCTAGCAACAATAAACCTAGTAAGTTAATTCAATATAAAAGTTACGTTTATTTTGGCTTTATGTTAGAAACAGGGCAGTTTAGTCCAACTACTCTGTCCTCCTGACAGAGACGGCTAGAGAGCTGTGGACATGAAGGAGTGATATTATACACTATGGAAGAATATTTAATGCGCCTTATGGACCAAAAAATACAGCAGTTTTGTAAAAATGTGTTTGTGTTACAGGAAAAAGGAGGAATTTTTGGTGGGAGGTTGAAGAAAACTCCTAAATCTGCAGAATCTGCTGAGCCTGAGGAGGTAACGTTAAAATCCCTTAATATTCATATTTATCTCATTGAAATGTTTAACGTTTTGACAGCCTTTCTGTTTCTCTTGTAATATTTTAAACCAATTGAAATCCTAATTTAAAAACAAAATATCTAAACGGTTAAGTATAACCAACGGACATTTTCACCCTCATTTGTTTGTGACTTTATGCCTTTTTTTACAGTTTAGCCTTTTTTCTAATTACCGTAAATCCAGTTTGTGTTTTGTTATTGTTCATTAGTGGGTCTAAAAGGTTTTAAATGAGTATTTGTGTTTTCCAGGTCTGAATAAGTACTGACAAATGTTTCCAGACTTTATTCTCCATCCTTTTGACTAACTCTTGTATCTGTCTGCCCATCCTTTCATCTGGCTCTTTGTCATCCATCCATCTTTTCACTCTGTCAGTTTTTCCATCCATCAGTCCATCAAGTTGAGTCTGTGAAAGAGTGGAAACAACCCTGATGGCTTTGTGGATACGTTGACTAACATTAGCTTTCACAATCTGTTTATGTGTAAAAGTTACAATAGTGGTAATTTAAAAAAGGACATTGTGGGAAGATTAAGCCGTCGAACTGCTGCTGTTCCTCACATGCTGCTTCACTGCAGGATAACGTGGCTGTAGGTCTGAAGGTATTTGCTCTTTGTTTCCAGGACGCAGTTTCTGACACTGATGTCTCAGCCAGCAGTGAGAATTTATCTGACAACAAACAGGTCAGTGAGGAAAAAGAAATCCAGCAAATATTGCAAAATCTCTTCTCGGTTTTTATCCTCAAGCCTTTATTTTATCATCCGATCAGGAGAGAGGTGGAGGTTTGTTCAATGGACTCCTCAGAAAGACTCCCAAAGGAGAAAAGACTGAGACGCCGGTAAGCAGCTGTGGTCCATCAGGTAGAAACATCACTAAACTCCACCTCAGCCTGAACGGTTTAAAACGTGGAGCTGGCTTTCTGTTTCAGGACAGAGAGACTCAGAGAGAGCCGTCAGCCAGCACTGAAGACCTGGCTGAGAACAACAAGGTTCGTGTGATAAAACCAAACTTAGTTTCCCACATATCTGCAACGTTTACTCACTTTCAGTCTCGTGTTTGTAGGAGAAAAACATTTTCAGCAACATGTTTAAGAAAGCACAAAAGCCAGCAGCAGAGGGCGCTAAAGCAGAGACGGTACGGCAGCATCAGACACGCCACCAGAGTCCTTTTACCTGCACGTTTTTAACCGTTTGCTGCGTCTGAATACAGGACACGGACGCTGAAGACCAGTTGTCTGCCAGCACCGAGAACCTGGCCGATGCGGCCGCCCCGAAGGTTTGAATTTCATTGCACAAAAACCACTTCTTCTGCTTTAGTTTCTGTCTGAGCTGCGGTTAGTTTCATCATCCAAACATGAACTGAAATCTGCCCTCACCGATGAGCTGAAAACGTTTCTTTTCTCATTATCTGGTCAAACGAAATGGAAAAAAATGTGTGCGCCTTATCATTAGCTTTACGGATAAGTTGCATTTCTTTAATATTTATTTCAGTCCTGCACATTTAGGTAAGGGTTATTATCCCATTCTCTTTCTGAGGTGGTTTAGTGCTTTTTTTTTAATGACGTTGGTGACAGATAATGCCATTTAAACACTGAAGAGACCAAACATTTGCTGTGAGGAAGAGAACCAGCTGCCCCTGAGCCTGGTTTCCTGATCCAGTTCATTATCATATCAGTGGATTAATAAATTTTGTGCTTTCACGTCCTAAAAACGATTCTACAGCCAGGAATACGGGTCACAAATATTTGGGACTTTTTACTCAAGATTTGTAACTTTGTAAAATAAAATGACAGATAAAATAAGGTTTATGAAGGTTTTATAAAGAAAATTGTAATTAGATGTCTGATTACACACATAAATCAAAACTAGTTACATTTACTCGAGTTTCTAAGAGTAGTTTTACGGCATCACACTTGTAATATTATTTTGAAGCAACACTACTCTTACTTCTCATTTTACTAGTGCAACATTTGGCATGGCTTTTACGCCTCAGACTGATTGGACTAATTGGACAAAACAAACTGGCCAATCAGAACAGACTTGGGTTATATATTCTGTCAAGATTTAAGAACATATTTTATAACGCTAATAATGGTAAATATTGGCATGATGATATCAGTTGTGCTTATTTCTTCTTTCTCATCTGTACTTCCATCACTTTGTGACCTTTAGCATTTTGGGCGATGTCTTTTATGTGCAGTGGAAGCATCGGCTGCAGTGAGATTCTGCCCTAAACATTATATCATCAAGTAAAATGCAAGTTCACAACACTTAAGATATATTAGTATGCAATTATAGCACTCCAAACCGTTCTTTGCGATATGAAAACCGCATACTGCAGATGCTCTGGTCAGATGAGGCCACAGTTGAACTTTTTGGATAGCGCGCCAAGTGTGCTGAAGGACCAACACTGCAGATTATCACCCCAAGCTGGACAGAGTTGATGGAAAAGGTGGAGGGAGCTAAACGTAGAGAAATGCGATAAAAAAATAAAATCACAAATCCAAACAAAAAGTCTGAATGTTTAGAAACAGTTACAGTCTTACTGGTTGAATTTTAAAATAAATGAAAACTTTGCTTGTTTGAATCTTAAAGGGGCAACAGGCGAAATTTCATTATTTTAGATGGAATTAAAAAATAGTTTTGTGAGGAAGTAAAGGTCTCTTTTTAGAAGGGCTTTAGTATGACGTCAAACACCATCTCTCTGTGCTCCTCTCCAGTCTCTTGTTTACAAAGTGGGGCTGGTAGCGTGTGCAGCACGTCATGTGAACAGCTGCCGCTCAGGGCTTATCCCCTACCACCCGTTCACCCGCACACGATCAGGATCCGTTATTACCACAAAAAACAAGGATCTTTGGCAAAGAAGTTTTCATATAAGCAAAGAGACAAAAATGAGGGTTAACACTGGCCTCGCGTTTCCAGAAGCAGCTCCACCTTGACTCGGAGCTAGCTTTCCTCCAGCTAACGCAGTTAGCATTGTTTAATGCAGCCCAGTGGGCTTGTGAGCTGCTCACTGTGATCCTCGTGTACGTTCAGGTCATTCTTCTTTTGACATAAAATGTAAGATTGAAGCGGATAACTGGTCTGTTGATCCGATTTTGGGGCGTGGCTTGCCGCACGTCTTGTTTCGGTTTACAGACGTGCTTAACGGCCACCTAGTGGTGAGATTTCACTTACTGCTCCTTTAAGATTAATTGAAGATTAATTACAGGAAACGCTTGGAAATAATGTACTTTATGTGTAAGAGACGTGCAACCAATGTTACCCACATTGCAGAGTTATCTAAGGTGTTCTTCCTTTATCAGGGTTAAAATTCAGTCTAATTTCAGTTTTTTTAATGGAATTACTAGAAGGAAATTATATTTGTGTGTTTTCAGGAGAAAAAAGGAGGCCTGGCTGGAATATTCAAAAGATCGTGGAGCTTTGACAACCTGTTAGACGAGGTCAGTGGTCTGTGAAATAACCCAAAAAGTCCAGTGAAAACTAAATCTCGTTTTTTTCCCCCTCCAAACTTTGAAATTCAAATACTTTTCCTTTGTTTTCACTTCTTATCTGTACACAGATCTGATTGAAATGGTTGCTTTTAGAAAAATTAGCTTCTGTTTTACCTGTTTATAGGACAAAAATATTTTCAGCGGCATGTTTAAGAAGACTCCCAAGCCTGCAGATGAGGTGCAGTAAATGTTTTGCAGAGTATTCCCGTTTTTCTGCCGTTCTCTTCAGGTTTTAATTTCCGTTTTGCCTTCAGGCCTCATCTGCGCCAGGCAACAACACAACCTTATTTGGCAGCTCTGAAGATCTGTTGGAGGCAAACGCAACAAAGGTACAGATTTTGGTAACTGAAATTTAGATTTTGGCTTAATTTTGTTTATCACAAATATGAGACTAATTTTTTTTTTATGGGATTTTTTTTTTGTCACAGGAGAAAACAGGAGGATTTGCAGGGATCTTTAAAAAGTCGCCCAAACCATCTCTGCGCTCTGCTGTGACTCAGGTACTGAAATAATTTAATGCACCAAGAGCATTTACTCTATTCCTAAAACTTAGACTGTTTAGTAAATACTAAATACTACATTAAAAAAAACATCTGTAAGCATTTGTCCAACTCTGCTATTCAACATATTTCTTTTTTGCTGCTTTTATTCTTCAATTGCCTGCCACCTTCTTCAATATAGACCCTTTGTTCTGCCGAAAATGTGACGTTTTGATCAAAGAGGAAACAAATCCAGCTTGTTGAGATTTCCAAAAATGTTAGAAAAGAACCCATCGGTCAGCAAATTTCATTTTATGACAATATTTAATGTTCAAACGAAAGCATTTTGACTGTCAGCATCAGGTTGATGGTTTGTTTGGCTTTTTTGTTGTCTTCATTTTCTCCTGGAACTGTTTCTAGAATAGAATAGACTTTACTGTCATTGTAATTTGCACCAACAGGCGTTGCAGTTCCGTTGTAATACTAGCATAAAATAAAAAAAGCAATAATATATACAGATATATACACAATAGCAGCGTGAGTCAGTATAAGTACAAGTCAAAATTGTAAACATGAGATGAAGCAGTTAATTTCTCTTTTAATTTTCTGCATATTTTGCACAACTTTGACAGACAAAAAAAATAAAAAAATTTAAAAAGTTCCTCCAAACCTTAGTTGGAGTATGGCAACTATAAAAGCTGATGAATTGCTACGGAGAGGTGGCAGGTCACCTTTGAAATGTTTTTTTCTTTTCCAGGATCCTCTGAGCGACTCCAAGGAGCTGTCCGCCAGCTGCGACAGCCTCACAGAGGCCGGAAAGGTAGGAGCTATCCAAACCTAGAGCACTCAAACCTTTTTTGATACGTTGGTGATATGCTGTTAGCAAACATTAACAACATTAACAAGTTTCTTGGTAATCTCTGCACTTGGAGAACAAAAATGTAGCACCATAAGACCGAAAACATGAGCTGCAAGTATAGCTTTGTTTCTTAGTCTGTTAAGACTCAAGGGTCCAAATGATTTAGAATCCTGGTGTTTTCAGACCTTCTTGATGAAAAGTGTATTTTCTGTTTGTTCATTAACTGCATACTCCCAAATGTGGAGTTATAAACTCAACTTTTGTCTCTGTTTGTTTGCCAGTCAGTAATTTTGAATTAACTTTTGTGTTTGTTTTTTTTAAAGGATGAAAGCTCTTCTCAGAATGAACTGTCAGGAAGTACAGATAATCTTTGTGACACTTCCAGTAACACTAAGGTAATCCCTACAGATTTCCTTAGATTTTTATGTCTTGACACCTTTTTTTAAATATATATATATATATATATATAATTATAAGTAAATGCTCCTTATTGTTTTTAAAACAGGAGAAAAGAGGTGGGTTTTCCGGGATGTTCAGACGAACGCCTAAAAGTGTGGAGCAGCAGGTACAAACGCTGGCTCTGAACCGCAACTAATTCTTTAATCTTCACGTAGCTTTAATTTTAGGAGTGAAAGCAGAGTGTGGAAGTCTGGAGCCAATTCAATTCAATTTTATTTATATAGCGCCAATTCATGATACATGTCATCTCAAGGCACTTTACAAAGTCAAATTCAATCAGATTATACAGATTGGGTCAGAAAATTTCTTCTATGAGGAAATCCAGCAAGTTGCATCAAGTCTTGGCAAGCAGCATTCACTCCTCCTGAAGGAGCGTAGAGCCACAGTGGACAGTCATCTGCATTGTTGATGGCTTTGCAGCAATCCCTCATACTGAGCAAGCATGAAGCGACAGTGGAGAGGAAAACTCCCCTTTAACAGGAAGAAAAACCTCCAGCAGAACCAGAACATTTTACTTTCAGTCTCATCATTTTCAGTCAGGTTCTCTAAAAGACTCTAAATATCTTTCCTACTATTGGTAACCATACAATCCTAGATTTAAAACTAGGGCCTTAAATTAAATTATGAACATTTTTGTTTAGGTGCATATCTCCATTATTTTATTAATTAGATCCATTCCACACAGTGTTGATTGGTGTATTTTTAATACAAAAATGTTGTTTTATAAACTACACAATCATGAGGAAGACTGCTGACCTGACAGATGTCCAGCAGAAAGTTATTCTGAAATATTCCTCAGCATTAATGCATTAATTCATGCAAAAGGAGACCCAACCAAGTATTGAGTGTATAAAGTGAACAGTACTTGATTTATAGTCAGCCTACACTTTCTATTAAATCCTTTTGTCAGGCAATATTCTTATTTTCTGAGCAGGGCCGGATGTATACAGGGGGCCAACAGGGGCCAGTGCCCCTGTAGAACTGGTCCTGGCCCCTGTACCAAAGACATGACATTAAATAAATGTCGTACGATGATATATGCTGACAAAGATATCGTAGCTGATTGGTCACTTGGACCAATTGTATTTTTACCTTTACAGTTTTACTCTAACAATATTTTTAAAATTAAGCTGTTTCACGTTTAGCTCCAGACATATTGAGAGAGGATCAGGGTGTCAGCAACCTGCAGTTCCAGAGCCACAATTGGCTCTTTGGCTCACATATTAACATATTAGCTAACCTATTAAACGATGAAATATTGACCTGTTTAGTCCCCCCCCCCCCCCCCCCCCCCACAATCTTTTGTGCTGTACTCCCATGAAAAAACGCTGGCCCCACCCTGGCCCCTCTGCTAAAATTGGTGTAGAACTGCCACTGTTTCTGAGAAATGGTATTTGAGGTTTTCATCAGCTGATGGCCTTAATCATCAAATTAACCTGAAATAAATCACTTTGTGTGAAATTAATCCAATCAAGAGATTCAGGTTGTGAAATAATTTTGATAATTTCATTTACTGAAATGCACTTTCGATGCTGAGCTTTAATTCTTGTTTGATTTTAATCAAAGAAAATTATATAAAAAAACAAATTGGTTCATATTACGCAATTTAAGGTATTGGATAAATCAGAATTCAGCGGTGTTATGCGCTCCTTACTGGACTGAATGTGAAGGAACTGTTTTCTTGTCTTTATTGTTGATTTGCAGGAAGGTGAAGACACACCGCCACCTACTGGACGCGGGCTGAGTCGCAAGAGAACCATAAAGAAGAAAAGAAGAGCAAGTTATTTTTACCTTGTCGTTTACAGTTTGCAGCATTACACACAGTGTTAGGAGTCACTTTATCACTCACTGAATTTTCTCTTTATTATACAGGTTAACTTCAAGTTTCATTGTCTAACCTCTTTTTTTTCAGGTTGTGTCTTTCCGAATCAAGAAAACTCTGCCCAAAATGTCCAAAGAGGTATTTCCTGCTGTGTGGGGGATTTACTCCATTAATCCCATTTTACAGTTTAGCTAATAGATAAATGCAAACTCAGAGCGACTGATTGTGTCGCTCAGAAAAGCTTAAATCGCTTTAACATGTTGTATTTTTAACTATGCAGAGCTCCAGTAAGATGCCTTTGATTGAGGAGAGCGTTGAGTTGGAGGAGCTGAACGCACCACAGGTTAGACAGACATGTTATTTAATTCCTTTTTAAATAATTTATTTCCCTTTTTATAATAATATTTACGAGCAATCGACAAATCCTTGGCATTCTCTTTAGAAGATATTTGGTTTATTCAACATCTTATTACAGCAAATCAAGTTTAATTAGTGCACGGGCACTTTTAATAATCTCTTTCTAAATAAGTTTCCTTTTTAAATATCTCCTAACGCTTGCATGTTCAAGTTAACTTTAAGGAGAGTGTCTCGGTGTAAATTTCAAAAAGGAAAATTCTGGTTTTAAAATATTGCAAAAATATTATAAACCTTTAAAATGTTTTGCTTTTTGTCTGGCCTATAATAAAGCTGTATACAAAACCTAAAATAAAAATGAAATTCAAAGTAAGAAATGGGAATGAATCCAGTAAAGATTCATCACCGTTCATCTAAATGAAACTCTCTGTTTTAGAGACACTTTTTTAAAGCTAAAATCCTATTATCGTATCATCTGTCTGTAAAAGTCTGACATTTTCAGCATTTTTTGGGGACTGAACTGAGGACTGAGAACAACACATGCCCCGGTGTGCTAGTAGAAATTGATTAAAAGCGTTTCAGTGGTAAATTTTATCATTATTTATTATCAGATCCTGTTTATAAAAACTCTTGGGCTATGACCCTACGTTTTACGGCATTGATACCTGTTATCTTTATTAAAAAAGACGCATGAATGTGTGTTTCTGACCCTAACCCTTGCTGGGACTGTTTGTTTTTCAGGAGAGCACGGTGTTGGTGGAGCCTGTGGAGATGGCAGCCTTTCCGACCGAAGAAAACCAAACCCAGGCTGAGGAGGTGGGTTTATATGATGAGTGTTAAAAATCTTTTTGTCGATATAAACTGTCTCTTGATTAAGCAAAGGATCTGTGTTTTCAGGAGAACAATGAGCTGATGGAGTGGTGGAACTCAGTGAAAGGTTGCTTTCTGACACTTTTAGGATTTAACCTGAACTTGGTTTATGTTTGTCTCGGTTTCTCTGACCGTTGGATTTGTGCTGCTGGTTTCCAGGTTGGACCGAGTGGAACGAGAGCTCAAATTTCCAGGAGGAGGATGAACAAATGTAAGTAACACAAAGCGTTTCACCGCAGGGAAGGACATTTATGATCCAGCAGATATTTTCTTCCCTTGGGAAATCTATTTCCAGACTTAAGTTCTCTTCCCATTGTCTAAATGCTGCGTCCCTCCATCTATCTGTCTATCACTTTTTGTTTTATCAAAACAGGTCTATCTTATAAATGAGATCTCAATAAGATAACCTGATTAAATAAAGGTTAAATGAATAAAATCGTCAATGTATGAACAATGAATGAGAAAGACTGATACATACAACTGTCTATCTGTCCATCCATTCATTCAACCATGTGTGCATCTGTCCGTTCATTTATAAATACATACAATTAAATTAAATTCAGTTTATTTTTCCTCAACTGATTCACCAAAAATTATGTCTAAAGTATCTATCTATCCATCTCTATATCTATCTCTATATATCTCTCTATCTCTATATATCTCTCTATACATCTCTACCTCTCTCTATCTCTATATATCTCTATCTCTCTATATATCTCTATCTCTATATATCTCTCTATTTCTATATATCTCTATATATATCTCTATCTCTATATCTCTCTCTATCTCTATATCTCTCTCTATATATCTCTCTATCTATGTCTATATATCTCTACCTCTCTCTATCTCTATATATCTCTCTATCTCTCTATCTCTATATCTCTCTATCTCTATATATCTCTACCTCTATATCTCTATCTCTATATATCTCTACCTCTATATCTCTCTATATATCTCTACCTCTCTCTATCTCTATATATCTCTCTATCTCTATATATCTCTCTATCTCTCTATCTCTATATCTCTCTATATATCTCTATCTCTATATATCTCTACCTCTATATCTCTCTCTATCTCTATATCTCTCTATATATATCTCTATCTCTATATATCTCTCTGTCTCTATATATCTCTCTGTCTCTATATATCTCTCTATCTCTATATATCTCTATATATCTCTCTATCTCTATATCTCTCTCTCTATATCTCTCTCTATATATCTCTCTATCTATGTCTATATATCTCTACCTCTATATCTCTCTCTATCTCTATATATCTCTACCTCTATATCTCTCTATATATCTCTACCTCTCTCTATCTCTATATCTCTCTCTATCTCTATATATCTCTCTATCTCTATATATCTCTCTATCTCTATATATCTCTCTATCTCTCTATATATCTCTATCTCTATATATCTCTCTATCTCTATATCTCTCTATATATCTCTCTGTCTCTATATATCTCTCTGTCTCTATATATCTCTATATATCTCTACCTCTCTCTATTTCTCTCTATCTCTATATATCTCTATATATCTCTCTATCTCTCTCTCTCTATATCTCTCTATATATATATCTCTCTATATATATCTCTCTATCTATGTCTATATATCTCTACCTCTATATCTCTCTCTATCTCTATATATCTCTACCTCTATATCTCTCTATATATCTCTACCTCTCTCTATCTCTATATATCTCTACCTCTATATCTCTCTATATATCTCTACCTCTCTCTATCTCTATATCTCTCTCTATCTCTATATCTCTCTCTATATATCTCTATCTCTATATATCTCTCTGTCTCTATATATCTCTCTATCTCTATATATCTCTATATATCTCTACCTCTCTCTATTTCTCTCTGTCTCTATATATCTCTCTATATCTCTCTATCTCTATATCTCTCTCTATATATCTCTCTATCTGTCTATATATCTCTACCTCTATATCTCTCTCTATCTCTATATATCTCTACCTCTATATCTCTCTCTATCTCTATATATCTCTACCTCTATATCTCTCTCTATCTCTATATATCTCTACCTCTATATCTCTCTCTATCTCTATATATCTTTACCTCTATATCTCTCTATATATCTCTACCTCTCTCTATCTCTATATCTCTCTCTATCTCTATATCTCTCTCTATCTCTATATATCTCTCTATCTATCTCTATATATCTCTACCTCTATATCTCTCTCTAGCTCTCTATATCTCTCTATCTCTATATATCTCTCTATATCTCTATCTCTATATATCTCTACCTCTATATCTCTATATCTCTCTATATATCTCTACCTCTATATCTCTCTATCTCTATATATCTCTCTGGCTCTCTATATCTCTCTATCTCTATATATCTTTCATGGGCAGCGCCCTGTGGGCACCGTGAAGGCGGGGTCCGGGGCAGTTTGGAGGAATGCGCCTAACGGATGCGCTGATGTAGCAGCGGCCGACTGGCTGCGTTCCTTGACAACGCAAGGCCTCAGTCAATCGTTCCCCCAAAATGTTTAAGTGTATGTGACGGATGGTTGTACTGGAACTGAATTTTCGACTGCAATGCAAATTGTAGTTGACAATAAAATTGATTGATTGATATCTCTACCTCTCTATCTCTATATATCTCTACCTCTCTATCTCTATATATCTCTATCTCTATATATCTCTACCTCTCTATCTCTATATATTTTTCTATCTCTATATATCTCTATATCTCTATATATTTTTCTCTCTCTATCTCTATATATCTCTATCTCTATATCGCTCTAAATCTCTACCTCTATATCTATCTCTATATCTCTCTATATATCTATATCTCTATCTATCTTGCTATATATCTATATCTCTATCTCTATATCTCTTTCTCTATCTCTCTATATCTATCTCTATATCTCTTTCTCTATCTCTCTATATCTATCTCTCTATATCTATCTATCTCTCTATATTTCTATCTCTCTATATCTCTGTCTATCTCTATCTCTCTCTATATCTCTGTCTCTATCTTTGATTTACCAGGATTCAGAGACAAAGTTTGACTTGTGTAGAACCATCTGCCATTAACCTGCTGATTTTCTTTTTTTTAATCCACTCTGCAGGGCAATGGAGCAGGCAGCCGATCGCGTCTACATGGCAGCCCGTGTTTTCGTGTTCCTCTTCAACCAGAAGGGGGCGGCCTTGCAGCAGCGCATCCTGGAGCTGCTCTCAGTGGCTGATGCCGCCGACCAGTTCCACAAGAAGACGGTGTCGGCCGCCGTGGGTGGAGGCGTGGCCAGCGTGGTGGGCAGCGTGGCAACCATCACCGGGCTCATTCTGACGCCGTTTACCTTCGGAGCGTCCATCATCGTCACGGCGGTGGGGATCAGCGTGGCGACGGCCGGCAGCATCACGTCGGCGACGGCCAACATCACGGACACCGTGCACTCCAACATGGACCGTAAGAAGGTGGAGAAGATGATCCAGGGCTACCAGGACGAGATCCAGGACATCAGGAAGTGCATGGACTTTGTGCAGGTGAGGAAATGAGGACTAATACTGGTGTGGAAACTATAACAAGCAGCCGAAGTCTATTAAAATTAAGGGTGGTGTACGGCGTACATCACAGGATTTCAGACATATACCTGTCACTTTTGAGCAGTTTTTACCTGGTCACCATGGACCAGTAATGATTATACTAATCCCCATGGCAACCGACTTTAACGACTAGTCAAATTAGGACAGATTAGTCAATTAATCTGTCGACATATTAAATTAATCCAATAAAATAATTTTCCTCCAAAAAGCTTGTTTAGTATAAAAATCTTTCCTCCTTATTGCATCAAAATAAACACAGATTTTCACTTTAAAGTTCAAATAGAAAGGAGTGCGTATAGAGCAGTTTTATCGTGTATAATGGTAGATTATAATTTTTTTAATCTATGTGGCCGGTCAAAATCGCGCTAAAAATGCTCCAAGTAATACAAATTGACAGAGTTTTACAGTATGCTGGGCGCCTCCAGGATCCGGGAGTCGGGCGAGAGCAGTCACGTGACGAAAACAGCTGTGACGTCACTGGTGTCAAACGTCCTTGAGCGGCTGTCAAGAACCACTACTTCACGCATTGCTAAGTACTCTGAAAGGATTGTTAAAAAGTCATTAAAATGATCTATTGTATTGCTGCCAATTGTAGGAATGGCTTTGGATCAGGAAAAGGAATGTTTAATTATCCGAAGGACCCGGTTTTGCGTCAAATATGGATCCGGAAAGTAAATAGATTAGACAAACATCAACCGGACAATCTGTGGCGTCCAAGCCGATACAGCAACCTATGTTCTGATCACTTCATGGCAGATTCTTCTGTCATCAATCCTGCTCTCGCAGCATCAGTTGGATTCAATATACCAAAGTTACAGCTTAAGCCAGATGCCATACCTACCCTGAGTATGGGGCACCCCGAGCCCACGAGCACGTTGAAAAAAGGTTGAACGTCAGCCAATGACAAACGTCAACGAGTTGAGGTAAAAATTAAAAGATATAAATTTAAAATTAAAAATATATAAAACTCAAAATTAAATTAAATATATTAATATTAATATAGCTACCAAACATGTATTTGTTGAATCTTTCCTTTCCATCAAGTCTCTACACCTGCCTTTCCATGCTAGAGAGAAAGAGGGGTACGTCCTAGAAAGGTTGCTAGTTCATCACAGGGACAAATGCACACAAACACAATTTAGAGTAACCCGTTTATTTGGACATATGGGAAGAATCAGGAGTATATGATTTATTTTTATATATATATATTTTTTTTTCCTCCAGTTCTCCAGTTTTCTTGAATGTGACATTGCTGGTCAAGGACTGTAGGGCCTTCTTCAGGGGTTCGAGGTCCACAGACAGTTTCTACAGAAACAGAGGGATTAGATGTCAATTCATGTTGGCACTGCTAAATAAAGAAACACTTTTAAAAACCAAATCCTTTCCAAAAGTAAACTAATTCATATAATCAGACAAAGACCTTTTTATTTCAATATCTGCTTATATAGCTGCCCCCATTTATTTGCCCTTATTTTTGTACAAAAATAGTTTTATATTCTTTACAAATATCAAGCCTTTGACTCGAAATTTTTTGAGATGAAAACTGACTGATAAAAAATGAAATAGTTAACAGCCTGTGTGTGTGTGTGTGTGTGTGTGTGTGTGTGTGTATATATATATATATATATATATATATATATATATATATATATATATATATATATATATATATATACACATACACACGTTTTTGTGCAGCACTTGCATTCATCCACTGTGGGCATAATCACGCAGTTGCCACATTTGCACCTGTAAAATATAAACAATCCCAATTCATAATGGCTCACCTAAAAATCTGAATTAGTAATGGTCAAATGGCTGTAAGTTTTTGTCTACTATGCCTACAGTACGAGGTTGCTTAAAATTTAAAATCAAAAACACGAAAGAAGTAGCTTAGCGTTAGTTTGAATTTAATTTGACATAAAACCAATTCAATCAACATCACTCTCAGATGGGTCACTACTCGCAAGTCAAAAAATATCGTAGAATCAAAAAACATACCGGTCAGTATTTGTTAGTCGTTGGGAACGGTCGTCAATATCCTCTTCACTGGCAGATTCTGAGTCGGACAACGACGACGGCCTGCTAGCGTGGTCATCACCGCTACTCCTCCCCTCTCCACTTTCCTCGGTGTTGTCCCGGAATTCACGCCTAACTATTGGCTCAAAAGCATATGGCTGGACACGGCACTCTTCGTTTTTAACATCCAAATGGCTAGCTTCGTATTCGTCCTCGTTTAAGGTTAAAAACTCCTTCACAAAGTTGAATGAATATCGACTCGCTATGTAAAAATACCGCTTCCCGACTACCTTCTGACTACACTGACGTCACGGCATCCTACAGCGCCTCCCCGTAACTAAGACAGGGGGTCACGTGACTGAATGAGGAATTTTGCGTCGTCTGCTATTTAAGTAAATTATTTTGTGCTATAAACAACAAAATTGTTTTGTTTTTTTTCCCTTGTGATATATTTAATTTTGTACATACTATCAAATGAGAAACTACACTCACCGGCCACTTTATTAGGTACCCCATGCTAGTAACGGGTTGGACCCCCTTTTGCCTTCAGAACTGCCTCAATTCTTCGTGGCATAGATTCAACAAGGTGCTGGAAGCATTCCTCAGGGAGTTTGGTCCATATTGACATGATGGCATCACACAGTTGCCGCAGATTTGTCGGCTGCACATCCATGATGCGAATCTCCCGTTCCACCACATCCCAAAGATGCTCTATTGGATTGAGATCTGGTGACTGTGGAGGCCATTTGAGTACAGCGAACTCATTGTCATGTTCAAGAAACCAGTCTGAGATGATTCCAGCTTTATGACATGGCGCATTATCCTGCTGAAAGTAGCCATCATGGGTTGGGTACATTGTGGTCATAAAGGGATGGACATGGTCAGCAACAATACTCAGGTAGGCTGTGGCGTTGCAACGATGCTCAATTGGTACCAAGGGGCCCAAAGAGTGCCAAGAAAATATTCCCCACACCATGACACCACAACCACCAGCCTGAACCGTTGATACAAGGCAGGATGGATCCATGCTTTCATGTTGTAGACGCCAAATTCTGACCCTACCATCCGACTGTCGCAGCAGAAATCGAGACTCATCAGACCAGGCAACGTTTTTCCAATCTTCTATTGTCCAATTTCGATGAGCTTGTGCAAATTGTAGCCTCAGTTTCCTGTTCTTAGCTGAAAGGAGTGGCACCCGATGTGGTCTTCTGCTGCTGTAGCCCATCTGCCTCAAAGTTCGACGTACTGTGCGTTCAGAGATGCTCTTCTGCCCACCTTGGTTGTAACGGGTGGTTATTTGAGTCACTGTTGCCCTTCTATCAGCTCGAACCAGTCTGGCCATTCTCCTCTGACCTCTGGCATCAACAAGGCATTTCCGCCCACAAAACTGCCGCTCACTGGGTGTTTTTTCTTTTTCGGACCATTCTCTGTAAACCCTAGAGATGGTTGTGCATGAAAATCCCAGTAGATTAGCAGTTTCTGAAATACTCAGACCAGCCCTTCTGGCACCAACAATCATGCCATGTTCAAAGTCACTCAAATCACCTTTCTTCCCCATACTGATGCTCGGTTTGAACTGCAGGAGATTCTCTTGACCATGTCTACATGCCTAAATGCACTGAGTTGCCGCCATGTGATTGGCTGCTTAGAAATTAAGTGTTAACGAGCAGTTGGACAGGTGTACCTAATAAAGTGGCCGGTGAGTGTATAAGTATGTGGTTTTCTATTTGAACTTTAAGATACAAGTTGTGTGTAAAGAGAAAAAAAAATAAAAAATAGATTCCTTACTATACGTGTGTTATGTATAAAAATATTGAAGTTTTAGTATTTAGGATATAAGAAATGAGCTTAAACTAGAAATAAACAAAAACAGGCCTCAGTTCAGTCATGAGTTAAAATCTCTCAGTGAAATCCGAAGCCTGGTTCTGGTCCTGCTGGAGGTTTTCCTCCCTGTTAAAGGGGACTTTTCCTCTCCACTGTCGCTTCATGCATGCTCAGTATGAGGGATTGCTGCAAAGCCATCAACAATGCAGACGACTGTCCACTGTGGCTCTACGCTCTTTCAGGAGGAGTGAATGCTGCTTGTCAAGACTTCATGCAACCTGCTGGGTTTCCTTAGAGAGGAAACTTTCTGACCAACCTGGATAATCTGATTGAATTTGACTTTATAAAGAGCTTTGAGATGACGTGTCATGAATTGGCGCTATATAAATAAAATTGAATTAACTTTATAGCCAGATCAGAGCAGATGACCCGTCTGCTCAGATTTCTTTTGCTCTTCAAGATGCTTCTACTGTGGTTCTTCAATGCTGTGATTTAAAAAGTGTTTTTAAATCACTTTTTTTTGCCGATCTTTTGCTTTTCAGCAAGCGTTTCTGGTTTAGTTCAGCTCCTTCAGCGCACATATTCAGCAGTGAATGCAATGTGTTCTTTGTGCCGTTAAATGTCTGCTTTTGTTGGCTCTAACCTACAGGAAGGCATGGACACCCTGCAGGACTGGGATTTTGAGAAGTACTCCCAAAGTGCCGGCAAAAAGGCCCTGAACCACAACATCAAGCACGTGATGAAGGAGGGAGGCCGGGCCGGGAAGGCCCTGATGATCAACACCGACAAGCTCATCAGCACCGTGCAGGTTTTGGGCGCCGCTGGTGGCGTGGCCAAAGCTGCCCAGGCCATCAGCGTCACCACAGGTGTCATGTCCGCCCTCTTCCTCGCCCTGGACGTTTTCTTCCTCGCCAAAGACTCCCATGAGCTCCGCAAGGGAGCCAAAACCAAGTTCGCCGGCAAGATCAGGGAGGTGTGCAAGGACCTGCAGGACGGCCTGCTGGAGCTGAACAAGGTGAAGACGCAGCTGCAGAAGACCATGGACGGCATCGAGGTGGAGGAGTACGAGGAGATCGAGGAGGTGGAGGTGGAGGTGGATGAAGAGTTTGAGTCGGATCCCAAGAAGCTGGCAGAGCTGGAGCAGGAGATCGACTTCCTGGAGGAGAAACTGGACAAGAAGGAGGAGGAGAAGAAGAAGGAGGTGGAGCCGAAGAGGAGCAAGGAGACGCCGTTCGACATCTTCAAAATAAAGGAGAAGAAGGAGGAGAAGAGCACGACGGAGAAGGGAGAAGTGGAGGAAAAGGAGAAGGGCGAGAAGACGTCTGCGTCCAGATCCGAGCAGAAAAAGGTGAACGAACCCAGTGTGAAAACGGTGAAAGAAGCTTTGAAGGAACAATTTGAGAAAGGAAGCAAGAAAGAGAAAGAAACGGAGAATCAAGCGACAGCCGGAAAAGAAAACGGAGGCAAGAAAAAGTCGAAGGAAGACGATAAAACGGCAGAAACGAAAGAAACGGAGCCGAGCGAAACGCCGATCCGATCCACCGATTGTGAAAAAGACAGAAGTTTCACTCCACGTGGAGAGGGGGGGAAAACTGAGAGGAGGATGAGGAGGAGGAGCAGCAGGGAGGATGGAGGAGCGATTACGTCCGAGTCAGGAAACGGGAGCTGGAGGAGACACGGCAGCAGGAGCGTGAAAGACGGAGAGAAACCTGAAACACGAGAATGGAAGGAGGAGAGAGGAGTGAAAGACTGGAGAGCAGAGATGAAGAGCAGGAGGGGAGACGAGAGAAGAGAAAGCAAGGAGGAGGAACGAGAGGATCGTCCCTGGAGCAAAGAGTCCCATCGAAGCCACAAAAAGGCGTCTCTGAGGGAACACAAGACGAGGCGCCGCAGCAGGGAGGGCGAGGAGCGCCAGGAGAAAGGAGACGAGAAACGGAGCAGCCGCACGGAGAGCGCCAGGAAACGCTTCGAGAGAGCAGCAGGAGAGCCACCAGGGGAGGAGAGAGAGAGTCAGAGGAGGAGAGGAGGCGACAGGGAGCACGCACACAGCCGGAGAGGCTCCCGGTCCAAACACGAAGCCCTGAAGCACGAGGGACTGAACATCTGAGCCTCCGTCGCCTGGTCCGCTGAGATCAGGAGGGCGATCACACCGAACCCCATTCAGCTGGGTCCGATAAGGTCATACAGTCACCTGCAGAACAATCGACTTCTGCAGCCCAATAACGGTTCTGTTCACTTTAAAACAACAAAGAGTCTCCACTATGGACTCGTGGTCCATAGTGGAGACTCTACGGCTCCAGCGCTGCCTTCAGGTCTGCCTCACACATAAACTGACCTGAACGGCGCCCCGGCTGCTTTACTACATGAACTAAACGAAACAGGGCTGGCCACTGCAAGGGATACTAACAATTTCATCTCTTTAAATATAAAAAGGGATGATTTAGTTCTTAAGCAGTCTCATAGAGACAATCCGCAGGTTATGCTTTTTGTACGGCCAAATGAAACTGGATGCATGTCCTTTTGCAGGAATCTGCTTCAGAGAATAATGAAACCAAAACCTTTTTAATAATTAGGGTAATTTCCTGCCACTAAGCAGCTGGAAACCCTTAACAGGTCATCTGTGAAACCATGTTCCTCAATTTTTTAAACATGTTCCAAACTTTTAACCTTGGTGTGGAAAACATGGCGTCTGTTACTGTTTGATGTTGCTGCTGCTTTTGGGGTGAAACTGAAAAACTAATATTTAAGTGCCTTGTTTGCTACAAAAACGCTGCTTGCAGTAGGCTATGATCTAATAGTTGTTTTTATATATAATGCATATTATTTTCACTGTCAGCTGTTTTAATTCCAGGTTCTCTAAAACCCAACCTTGAACTTTACCAGGTTGGTAAAATAACAAATGTTACAAATGTTCTTCCTCTCAGGCGCACTTTAACCAGGCATCAGTTCCTCCATGCCTGCTCTTTTCCATCATGGCCACTGCCGTTTTATATGTTCGTTGTATGTTTTTATATATATATATATATATATATATATATATATATATGTGTGTGTATATGTATATATGTATGTGGGTTTTCTATTATTATGGTCTCTTATTGAACAAATAAAATATTTCAAATGAGAAATGGGTTCATAGTTTTGTTTACTTTGAGAAGTAAAAGTTTTGGCGCTGTAACACCTTTCTACCACTAGGGGAGCCAGATAGCTTAGCACAGACCAGAAACGGTTGAAGCCAGTTTTAAACTTTTACATATAGACGTAGACGCCTCATTACGTCTGGGGCGCATCCTGCGGCGCCGCCATCTTGGATGGGTCTCTCCCGACGGGAATACATCATATACGTAGACGCCGCGTCCTCGGTTGAGAGGCGTGCCGACAGAGCGGCCATCTTAGGTCAGACCAAGCTGCAGTCAGACAGAATACAAGTCAGTTCAGGAAAATGTACTTTATGTTTTCAGACACTCTGAATCCGGTAAATTCTCAACCAATTTCCAGATAAATTAGCTGACTGAAGACGTCACCCCTTTAGGGGCTACATGGGACCAATTGATTGAATTAAAAGATTGATAGTCTAACTTAATACATAATTTCGATTTTGTATTGACAGTCAGCAAACTTCCAGAGCTACGTCCCAGGATGCCCGACTTTTGCTCGGCTTATGGGTGTGGAAATAAAAGGGTATTACAAACCAGATCCCGGGGAATTACCTTCCACAAGTAAGATTTTATGATAATTAATCCTCATACTTTACAGTTACAGTTTTTTCCGGCATAAACACATTATGTGCTAATGGGTAACAGGGATGGAAGCGGAGAAAATAAATGTATAATATATATATATATATATATATATTTATAATATATGTATAATATATATATATATATATATATATATATATATATATATATATATTTATAATATATGTATAATATATATATATATATATATATATATATATATATATTTATAATATATGTATAATATATATATATATATATATATATATTTATAATATATGTATAATATATATATGTGTATAATATTTATATAATATATGTATAATATATATATATTATATGCATAATATATATATATATGTGTGTGTATATTTATATATATATATATATATATAAAATATATATATATATATATATATGTATAGATAGAGAGAGAGAGATGTGTGTATAATTTCTGTTTATTATATTAATATGTAACTGAAAATATATAACTGTGAGTATATATATCATCCCGTTAGACTTCAGTTTAAATTGTTTTTGTTCTGAATAAATATGTGTAATCTGTCTGAAAGGTCACCAGCATTGTGAACATATGATTTAAATTAAATCTGAGCTGCCTCCTATTCATTTTGACAGCAGATGTCTGATCTGTGGTCTGACCCAAGATGGCCGCCCTGTAGGCACGTCAGTCTAGCGGCCGGCAGCATACAATGGGGCGTCTACGTATATGATGTCTATGGTTCTTTGGCCATGCTGAACAGCCAATAGCAGCGTTGCTGATCATTGTTTCTACTATCGATACATTTCCCCTTTTAAACAAACACATGAACGCGCAGTTATCTCAGATAACTCAATCCTGTCCGTTCAACGTACGAAGAACGGACCCCTGGTCACAAGTTAATCAGGAGTGTCTCCAAAGCTGCAGCATTACTACTTTTCCCAAATATATGCTCCTGTTCTATTTATTCAAAACAAAGAATTTACTTATTTACTCTATTTGAACTTTGAAGCTCGAAACAGCCAACAGAATATAAACTTGCATCTGAAAAATACAGAGCATTTAGCATTTTTTTCATCGTTTTGACTCAAAACAACTAAACATGTATTATAAACTAGAGGATTTATGATTAAGAAACCCCAAAAAAAATACTTGCTTTCCTGAAAATAATAAACACTGCACAGATTTCTTCCCTGATGTGACTTCATTGCTGAGTTGTTGTCTGAGACAGAATCCATTCACCTGTTCAGGTGGAGCTGTGTAGAACTTTTCATGAGGATCTGTGTTCATAATGCATGAGAGATAAGTAGTGATAAGACAGCCTCTAGTTCTTCCTGTTTCATTCATTACGGCCCGTCTCACCCAGTTCGGAGATTTGGCAACAAAGGAAGAATATAATTATCAGAGATAAAACACTTAAAATATACATGTCTCCCTTTGGAATTCCAATTGTATTAAATACAACACTTACGTTATACAGCTCATGGATCATAACCCGAAGTCTCTTCCGCGCGATTGTAAGCTATTGTCTGCCCGTCGCAGCCCAGAAGCCTAATTTTAATAAACTGAGTGCACCCCCCGAAATGTCCGGGGAGGGGGGAGTACCTGTAGACATTCATTCTCCAGGCGCAGGTCCGTTCTCCCAAGTCAAAATCCCCATTCCAAGTCGAAGCCACCGTCTAATGATTAGAATTTAGGTAACTTTCAGTGCTTTAAAAATACTTGCTTAACACAAAAATGATTATATATTTCCATAACAGTAGTTACTGCTAACTTCAACTTTGACTGTTTATTCAAATATTCGGCCTTAAGGTTGAACAACAGATTGAGTTTTGCTTCGCAAATAAAGCCATGTATACTGTAAATATTCTATGAATGAGAGAACTGCAGAGGTAAATGCTGCTAGTTATTAAATGTACACACGTGCTTGGATGGTATGATGCCTTACAAGATTTATTGCAAGGAAAGGAAAACATTTTTTTTATTCATATTCTTTTATTAATTGTAACCAATTAAACTTGTCAAAAATGAAAAAAAGAAATCTGAGACAGCAAGTTCCCAACAACTAAATAAAACATGTAAACATGAAAAAAACAGTTATACTTCCTAGTGTGCAACAAACTTTAGTAATATATGTTTTCTTTAATAAAGTATTTAAGTTTTTTAGTCAAGTATTGCACTTTGTAAAGACAAAAAAAAAAATCTTTGGGACAGACTGGTCAACTATCCCTAATATCTGGTTTCTGTATCTGATTTATTAGGAGGGAGAATCTTTCCAGGAGAGGAAGTACAGCTTCCCCTGTCCGTCAGCACAGACCAGCTCGCTGGGTCTTCTTGGGTTCACCTCCAGAAACAGAACAGGACCGCCACACACAAACATTCCCACCTGAAGGACGTAGAAGATGAAAAGATAAGAGACAGATTATTCATAAAATTAGATGCGTGGGTGTTATTATCCTTAAAGGCCGTGGCTTACCTGTTTTTTAGTGTTTCTGTCCCACAGTTTCAGTGTCCGGTCGTAGGAGGCCGAGATTATGCTGCTGTCGGTGAGTCTCAGTGCACTGATCCTGTCGAGATGGGCCTGGGGACAGATCATCATCATCATCATCAGTAGGAGCACAGCATGTCATTTATCAGGTAGGTCTTATCTCTATTAAGACCCAATGAGAAAACTTGCTCATATACCTGTTATAAAATCATTCAACCCCACTGAAAATTAAGTTTATTAACTAGACAGACCAGCACCGGTTTGCAATGAACAAATCCAACTAGAATTTAAAGAGGACATGCTTTTCAGCTCTTCCTTTACCCAGGACTGTTGAAGGGCCGGGTTGAAGCGGACAAGAGAGCATCAAAAACTGCGATTAAAGTTCGATATCTTACATTTTCTTTCCCACTAAAGAATTTCCGATATTTTTGAGCCAAGACTGTGGCTATGGCAAACTTTAGAATCTGCTTAGTTTATCTAGATATCGCTTCATTGCAAAAGTGCTTCGACATTTTTAGGGATGTCAGTTCCTGCTGGTTTTCACCACTTAGTGGAAGTTAAGAAAAATTCAGTCCGACTGTCAGGTGATATTGAACGGTTCATGTTTTGTTTATTTCAGTGCTTCATTTGACACGGAGTAAATCGGTTTGGTTGAGATTAAAATGAAGCTACATAATGTGATAGTTTTATTTAACTTTGGTGTCTTACCAAGTGAAGAGAAGGAGAGTAAATTTGGAAATGAACAATTTACTCATCTTTAACACATGCCTGTGACAGCGGAACAACTGCTGGAGTTCCTCAAAGATAATATAAAATAAAAAAAACACAATCGGAAAAATATTTTGGGCTCCAACTTTACGGCTACACAGCTATGTATAGTCCACCAAACCTTTGTGGACTTCAAAATAATCCTAGAATCACTGTCCTGTTTGATGCAAAGAAGCCCAAGCTTGACTTTCTTCACAGACGGCACTAAATGTTTACTAGGTTGAATCCACCTAGCCCTCCACATTCTGCAGGTTTCAATGGCAAGAGGACACAAAGCAGTCCCAGAGCATCACGGTGCCACCACCATGCGTTTCTGTGGGCTTGGGAACGAACACTGAAAAATATTTTAACCTGTTAAAAATCACTTAAAAAGGCTTTGATGAGGGTTAATCTTATATGAGGGTTAAATGATATGCTGCAAGTGGAGGTCCGTGCGTCCTTCAAATCCAATTCATCAAGGCTAAATGGGTTTTTACTGATGTTTTTTAGCAGTACTCCTGGCATGTAATGTAAAAAGGTAACAAAAAATATGACCAGCAGAGGAGGAGATGAATAATAAAATGTTGGGGATATTCACCCAATGAGAATTGGTTAGCTTTCCCCTACTGCAAAGCTCCATATTTAATTCAGGGTCCATCTAAAAAGGTCCTGCCTCCTTAGAAGGGTCTGTTTTCAGGGTAGATTTCTGCCCACTTTATACTGATTTGGTCCTGGTTCCTGCAGTGGAAACTTAAGGACAAGCAGTGGAAAAAAAAAAGTTTTCCTTAAAAGTTTCCTGCACTGAAAACGCAGCCTATGTTTTATACAATACACTGAATAACCTGCTAATTATCATATTCTTTAGGGGCAGTGGCGTCTCTGGCATGATAAGTTAGGTGGGGCACAAAAACTCAACACCTGTTAGCAGCAACAAATTTTTTTGTGATGAATACAACCTGAATTTGGTCAATTTTAAATGAAACATAAACCAACACAATAGAAATGCCATTTTATATGAGCTAAATGTAGTTACATTTTTATACATCAAATTACAAAAGGCTCACTAATAATGTTTATTTATTGAACAGAAAAGATTCACATCAATCCTTCAATGACCCAGCAAGGACAACCAACACTAGAGGGTGCCACACTTTCCAGCAGACCGTAAACGTAATGCGTGCATTTCCAGTTTTTTGGTTGGATGATCCGAGCTTGGGGCCGTAGGATCGAGAGCGTGTTGGGCATGCGCTCTGCGATTTTAGAGGTTCATTATTTAAACATAAGTTGGTGGGCCGGCCCCAATATCAAGATGCCTCAAGAGGATTTAGTGTACTGAGTCTTCTTGAGTTGTAATGTACTAATACCCAATTGGATGCTTGGCTCACTCAATCTTTTAGGCTTTTTTTTTATTTTTTATTTAGAGATGAAACTTAATATAACAACTGAAAACATTTAAATGGTAAAATGTGTAAAAGCCAATTTTGCAGCAGATGTGGGGATTGTTTGAGTGCTCTTACGGGTTTTCTTTCACTCCATGATGAAATGTCGGGATGCTGATTGAACCACATGTTGCCTTCTTCATCTCCACACACCACAAACTCTGAAATAAAGAAACAACACATGAGGTTTAAAGAAAAAAAAAAAAAAGCAGAACAATGTCTATAAAACTGCAATTAGTATTTATAACTAGTTTATTAAATCGAGACATTTTGGATTTCTGATTTTATGGGTTCACAAACTGAGTATCACTACCCGTTTTTTTTTAAGGCAATTCATCACAGTAATAAAACGGTTAATATTTGCTGTGTTTGGTACCTCGATCCACAGTCATGGCTGTTACCCGGCTTCTCTTTTTCTCCTCCTCGTCATTGTCACTGAACTTCATGGTAACTGAGCTAAAACACGAGTGTAGGGAAGTTGTGGGGCCCATGCCGAACTGAAATGAAAAATCAACTCTTGGTACATGTGCATCCTTCATTTGAAAACAAACAAAAAAAAACAAAAATCACAGTGGCCATCTTTTACATGGACAAAAGTAAGCGGAATAAATGCATCACGTGAACAAGCCAACCGGACTACTGTGATCGGATTAAGATCAATTGGACTGAAAATTTCATCTGAATGAGAGGTATGGTTTATGCCGATTGATAATCCAATCAGCGGTCATATAAACGCTTGTCAGACTCAAGTTATTCTGAATGTGGCAAACTGACCCATGTGCGCCTGACGTAAACGTGACTCATTTCCACATTGTTGAGTGGCGGAAGTACATCGGGAAGCAAAACTGTCGGGGCTCACGGTGCAACCTTTGTCTTCGACAAATAAAAGAGCTCAAAATTGTTACTATTAAAAGTTACTCTGTAACGTTTCAACCGTAATTAGAACATCGTGCAAGTCCAGCCTGGGCGCTCGGAAGACAAACAAACTCGGATAATACTGCTTTGTTTACTATTTTTTGTAGTTTAGCAAAGACGGAAGTTTTTCTTCTGTGTTTTTAGGGGAATTTGATAACTGCACATGTCAGAATGGTTCTATTCTGAATAAAGCCAGGTGTATATAAACACACATTATGATCGGATTAATTGATCGTGTGGCCATATAAACGGTACAAACCGATTATTCAATCCGAATACATTTTAATCCAATCATGAAATTTTGTGCATGTTAACATAGCTTGTGTCTACTCAAAATCAGTCAAATCTTTATATTGTGCCTGATTACATTCTTTGGAGGATAAATGGATTATTGGATTTGATCAAATGGACAACAGGTAATACACAAGCACTGACTGTCCTGTTTCCTCCGAGTGTGGTAGCCCCTCAGCAGGAGCACAGTATACGGGGCAAAAGTTAGTGAGGGACCCTTGGAATTGTCCTGACAAGGGCCAAAAAAAAAAAAAAAAAAAATGAAAATTTTATACATACATATCAGCTTTTGGGATGATTTAGGTTTTTTGTCATGGGGCCCAAAATTTGTGACAGGACCCCTGCCCCTCAGAACTTAATTTATGTGGTAATTTACTGAATGAAGACAATATAATCCATCCAGCCACAAGTTGGCCCTCGTAACTGAATGTTGAAGTCCAGCAGAGCTCAACTGGGAGCAGACGTCCAGGTTGACTACAGTATGACGCAAGCAGCCCAAAGTCACTTGTGTACAGGAACGTCTGTTGTCTTGTCCAATGTGTGCATCCCAATAAATCAGAACTTCTTTATGAAAAGCTTTTTTGTTCCTTTGTTATGATCCGTTTCACCAATGTCAAGGAAGCATAGCATTTAATAGGGGAAAAATATTTAAAACCCCTGAGACAATTAACTTTGGGTTTGAAGGAGTTTATACGAGTTTCACCTCTTGAATTTAATGAAAATCATAACCAGAAAATAAAATGACATTCTTAGACACATTATGTTCTTAATAATTTTAAAAAGACTCACCAAAAAGCCAAGACAAACTTCTCCGCTGCCTTCGCCAGTCAGCCACACACTTTTGTCATCATTGCGAACCACGCTCAAAATATTGTATCTCTGCATCCAGCTGAAAACAGGAGACAAAGTTTAAGAAAATAAAAATAAATGTGTCACTAACACCTAATTACTGACATTGAATCAACGATTAAGAAAATGTAAAGTTACTTCGAGTTTGTATTATTCCAATCATCTTTGGCCACAACACACAGCAGTCCTGCATCAGTCGAACTGACCAGCAGCGAGCAGTAAAACAGTAGGCCAATCGGGGTTCTCACTTTGTAGCTCTTCACCTTCACCAGGCTAGAAGCAGCAGAAGTACAAAACAATTAGGAACTTGTTAGAGAGGTGGATTAACATTTAATGCTTGGATAAAACAGTCTTTCGTATCCCATTCAACGCTGTAGAACTCTAACGTAAATATAGAGCACAGTTTTCGCTGCATTTAGCCAGCTTCTATTTCACACAGCACCTTCCACATCTGTGAAATAAATTATAAAAAAGGGATGAGAAGTAAATTAATAATAAAGTACTCAAAAGGCGTTCTTGTTCAGTTTTTCCTATTATTCAGAGATCAAACTGCATTAATAAAATACACTTATTCAGGATGTTGTTTTTTGTGTTCCATTTTATAGTTTAAAGACTGATTTAAGATTGCTGTATATACTTATTTTAAGTAAAACCTCAGCTAATTCACTTTCTTACAATCTATTGTTTGGTAATTTGGCAACTTTTGACAGAACTATCTTATGCAGTACTAGCATTCACAATACGAAATTCTACCATACGCAATACTAGCAACTGCAGTACTAGAATAATGCAGCACTAGCAATACGCACCACAAGTAACAAGGGGGCTCTTTGAAAATTAATCCATCTGAGTCGAGCTGCACCATGCTTTCTACTTTGATGTGACTTCTCTATTTAGGGCCAAGTAAGGCGAGAAGTGCCATCAAATGTATTTAGGGACACTACGATTTGGAAAAAAGTATAGGAAATCCAGGCTAATTTGGGGCAGTTGTCAGCCCTAAGCACAAGGATTACACAGGACTGGCGTACGTAGCGCTAGAACACGCAGCGATAGAACATGCAGTGCTAGTACACGCAGCGCTGGCGTACATAGCGCTAGTACACGCAGCGCTGGCGTACATAGCGCTAGTACACGCAGTGATAGAACATGCAGTGCTAGTACACGCAGCGCTGGCGTACGTAGCGCTAGTACACACAGCGCTGGCGTACGTAGCGCTAGTACACGCAGCGCTGGCGTACGTAGCGCTAGTACACACAGCGCTGGCGTACGTAGCGCTAGTACACACAGCGCTGGCGTACGCAGCGCTAGTACACACAGCGCTGGCGTACGCAGCGCTAGTACACACAGCGCTGGCGTACGCAGCGCTAGTACACACAGCGCTGGCGTACGTAGCGCTAGTACACACAGCGCTGGCGTACGTAGCGCTAGTACACACAGCGCTGGCGTACATAGCGCTAGTACACGCAGCGCTGGCGTACGTAGCGCTAGTACACGCAGCGCTGGCGTACGTAGCGCTAGTACACGCAGCGCTGGCGTACGTAGCGCTAGTACACGCAGCGCTGGCGTACGTAGCGCTAGTACACGCAGCGCTGGCGTACGTAGCGCTAGAACACGCAGCGATAGAACATGCAGTGCTAGTACACACAGCGCTGGCGTACGTAGCGCTAGTACACACAGCGCTGGCGTACGTAGCGCTAGTACACACAGCGCTGGCGTACGTAGCGCTAGTACACACAGCGCTGGCGTACGTAGCGCTAGTACACACAGCGCTGGCGTACGTAGCGCTAGTACACACAGCGCTGGCGTACGTAGCGCAAGTACACACAGCGCTGGCGTACGTAGCGCAAGTACACACAGCACTTGCGTACGTAGCGCTAGAACACGCAGCGATAGAACATGCAGTGCTAGTACTCCCAGCGCTGGCGTACATAGCGCTAGTACACGCAGCGCTGGCGTACGTAGCGCTAGTACACGCAGCACTTGCGTACGTAGTGCTAGAACACGCAGCGATAGAACATGCAGTGCTTATAATTTGTTTATTTATTTATTTATGTTCTTTCACTTTCTTTTTTCAAATATCACATTACACATGTCAGCTTACATAATAATATATATGATTTAGCAATGGCATCTAGGTGTTATTCGAGTGTAGCTGTTGCTTTATGTCTGTTGGTTGTGCTGTTCTTTTTGTGTCTCTTTCCAGGTGATGGAGCAGACAAAGAAGGTTTTATCACTCTCTCCCTTTTATCTCCTCTTTCTTTCACCTCTACTCTTTTTTTTCTTTTCTTTCACTTTTTCTTCTTCCTTTACTCTCCCATTGTCATGTCCATATAATTTGAAATTCTCCTTGCAGGAATCATAATAAAGCTATTTACAAGCATAAATCAAGTGGAGCACTATGGCGAAAGCTGTTTGCTCCACTTGTAAAAGCAAAATCTGTCGAGCTCTATCTGGCATTGAGACATCAATTCCTATTGCCACATTGCTAGACAGGACACTGAAAAAAAAAAAAAAAAAAAAAAAAAAAAAAAACATGCAGTGCTAGTACACGCAGCGCTGGCGTACGTAGCGCTAGTACACACAGCGCTGCCGTACATAGCGCTAGTACATGCAGCACTTGCGTACGTAGCGCTAGAACACGCAGCGATAGAACATGCAGTGCTAGTACACGCAGCGCTGGCGTACATAGCGCTAGTACACGCAGCGCTGCCGTACATAGCGCTAGTACATGCAGCACTTGCGTACGTAGCGCTAGAACACGCAGCGATAGAACATGCAGTGCTAGTACACGCAGCGCTGGCGTACATAGCGCTAGTACACACAGCGCTGCCGTACATAGCGCTAGTACATGCAGCACTTGCGTACGTAGCGCTAGAACACGCAGCGATAGAACATGCAGTGCTAGTACACGCAGCGCTGGCGTACATAGCGCTAGTACACACAGCGCTGCCGTACATAGCGCTAGTACATGCAGCACTTGCGTACGTAGCGCTAGAACACGCAGCGATAGAACATGCAGTGCTAGTACACGCAGCGCTGGCGTACATAGCGCTAGTACACGCAGCGCTGGCGTACATAGCGCTAGTACACGCAGCGCTGGCGTACATAGCGCTAGAACACGCAGCGCTGGTGTACGCAGTACTAGAACACACAGAGCTAGTCCATGCAGAACTAGAACATGCAACACTAGCTGGAAAACTGATAAATCACAAACTTCTTCAGAAAATACGTTAAAAATACGTGAGCCCGAATGAATGGGCTCACGTAAAATGAAAAGTTTAAATATGAAAAATGATTTAGAGCTTAAAATGTCAAAAAATAAGTTTTGGAAACAACTAAAAAAATAGAAAAAATAAATACTTCAAAATAAAACGTGCCAAGTTTTAACTTCAAGTGAAAAGCTACCTCTACTGTTGTAGATATTTTCAGTAAACAGACATGTTGGACTTTTCTTTAACCATTTAACTTTTGAGTTACACCAAGAAGGGGTTTGCTTGTTTTATTTTATTTATTTATTTTTACCTCTCTTTGCTGCGTTGTTGGTTGCACAGCAGCTTCCAGATGTCAACAACCATGGTGCTCATGTAGGTGACGGCGAACTGGTTGTCAGGCATCCAACAGGCAGCAGTGATCGGGGCATCTGATGCCTGAAACAAAAACGGATATGATCCCCCAAAAAGGGAAATGTAAGGCTGCACAACGACAACATATCCTCATCGCAATATCACGTACAATATTCTCATCTGGAGTACAATACTTGTTGACGAATCTAGTCCAGCTATTTATGAACTTGATTACGCTAATCGAATGTTTAGCCAGTTGGACAGAATCTCACGGCAGCAGATGCTCACGGCACAGAAATGACATAACCTAAAATGCTAACAGTCACAGATGAGAGGAACGAATAAAATAGGCATATATGCCTATATATGAGGCTGAGGTCATAGGATCAGAATCTTCTCATGGTCCCTCGCACTCGTTTTAAGACTAGAGTTCGCTCCTTCCTGGCCATTGCACCAAGGCTCTGGAATGATCTCACGCTCTCACTACGTTCTCTTGATTCTGTGGATGCTTTTCAGAGCAAACTTAATAATTTTTTTCACAAAGCCTTTTAACAACTCCAGTGTGTCGACTGGTCTTCTGCGACCATTATATATAACTCTACCTCTGTAGTGATGGTTTTAGTGAGGTTTTATTTTTCTTCTGATGTTTTATCTTGTCCAAGTGTGCACTTTTGTAAAGCACTTTTTGACCCTCAATATCTGTGAAAGGTGCTATATAAATAAATTTTTACATACGTACTTATATAGCAACTGATATCGTTATATCAACATTTACCAATTTTAATTGGCATTGCAAGATTTACTAATATTTTGCGGCCCTAATTAAATGGCTGAACAACAAATTGATGGTTTTAAACGTAGTTCTGCTTGAAGTGGGACAGTGGAGCACACAATGCAGCACTGTAGGGACTATTTACGAAGCAACTTGATTTGTAGATGTTTGGGAACGTACAACTTCCTGGTATGTTTTTTTTCCCCCTCTCCCTTAAGCCTACAAGAACCAAAATAAACATCCGAGTTCTATTTACCTGCTTACGGTCAACCACTGAGTTATGCCGCCGCAGCTCCAGCAAACCCGACTCATAACCAACAAGCAGCAAGTCATCACTCTCAGAGAGGCAAAGAGCTGAGATGGGGCTGTTAAGGCTTGAAGAAGATTCTTCAAGAGACACAACAGGCAATTATCAGATCAGTAAACTGAGCAGATAGATTACATTTACTTGTTAATCCATAAACCACAACGTCAAGAGATTTAATTAAAGAAATGTAGGTGTCACTGGGAATGGTTTACCCATTTTCCAGGTCCAGCATCTCAGCGAACCATCTTCTGACACAGTGAGGAACTCTGGGACTTCTCCTTTTGGAGCGACTCCATGAACAGCACCGCTGTGACCCAGGAAGGTGTTGAAGTGCTCAACCTGGAAGAAAGGAACCGTATTAAACCCCAAAGCCAAACCGGAAAAACTCTGTGGATCAGTCTACAACTGGAGAGTAACTGTTGCACATAAAAACACTGCGTCAACAAAGGGAATTTGACTTAATGGACTTTCTCTGGAGCAGAATACCTGCAAAGGTTTCCAGAGGTGCACAGTGCCATCGTCAGATGCTGTGAAAACGGACAGCTCTCCTGGATTTGTTTCCTTCTCCTTGTCTAAAGAAAAAGGATGTCACAGTAATATTGACCTTCTGACATTTCCCCATTTCAGAATAGGAATAAATAAGAAGTCTAGATTAGGCCCAGTACCAGTGTTTGGGAGGAGAGAACAATGGTTTATACGTTGCTTGTGGGCAGACATGTGGCAGATTTCACTGTTTTTCTCCCACTCCCAAACATGAAGTTCCCCCTCTGAGCAGCCGGCGATTACATGTTGTCCCTGGACACAGAAACAGCAACACTTATCAAGCTAAATAAACCATTTACAAAAATAACTTAAACTCTTCATTGTTAGCAATCAGATTTATTTCTTGGTCCTAGGATTTCGAAAAGCAGAATGGGAGAAAATTCAGTTATCAGGAACCTCTCCTGTGGAACCAGCTCCCAGTTTTTGTCTGTACAACATCTCGCGTCTGTCAGTCCGCCCCAGGGCAGCTATAGCTACTTACATAGCTCACCACCGTCAGGGTGTGAATGTGTGAACGAGTAAAACTGTAGTGTGAAGCGCTTTGGAGGTCGTCAAGACTAGTTAAAGCGCTATACAAGTACAAACCATTTACCATTTAACTTTTTAAGACCAGGCTTAACTTGACTTGTTTTTCTAATAGAAAGTACTTCTAGCGGAGCGGTTCTGTGCTTAGCTGTGTCCCTTTCCTTGGTAGAGCCACTGCTGGTGACATTGCTGCAATTATCTCAGGGTACCCCTTCTTGTTTTGTCCCTATAGAAAGTACCAGTGGGTCAGTGATTCAGTGTTTAAACATTTTTTCTTACCACTCAACCCTGAGGCAGTTGTGTTTGAACTGAGCCCTTTTCAGGTGAATGTTTCCCCCTGTTAAAAGAGGGTTACTCCTTTCAATGTCTCCCTGTATTCTAAAGATAACACATTACTGCACAAGGAATCACTACATTCCCCTGTATTTTTTCCTCATGGAAAGTACTCCTAATTCAGTGCTTCTGTGTCTCTGGGTCTTCTCTTCACTCTCAACCTTGAGTCGGCCGCAGCAGATGGTTCTTCATACTAGCCCTGGTTCTTCTGGGGGTTTCTTCTTGTTAAAAGGGAGTTGTTCCCTTCCACTATCGCCATAAACTGTTCAACTTTGGTTAGAAGGCAAGATAAAGTGAATCTGACAGTCCTGTAATATGACTGGATTGAACTGAACTGCATGTTGTCAGATACAATTCTGGCAACATGACTGCAGGGCATTGCATTATAATGACCTAACTGAATTCAGTATGACTGGATATGAATGGGATGCATTTATTTTATCTAGATAAACTGAATCAATTTACCTTAAGGAATGTGTGTGTCCTATTGACCTTATTTGAAGGCAAAAAACATAGAATGAATTCTCAGTTCTCTGAGTTTTATAGTTTGCTCACCATGCAGCAGACGGAGGTAAGTGGGTTCCTCCAGGAGATTTCTCTGAAACACAAACCTGCTTCCAGGTCCCAAAAACAAAGTCTGCCATCATTTGATGAGCTTATCTGGAAGAAAACAAAAGAAGAAGATTATCAAGAGAAAATACTGAGTGGAAGGAGTTTTATTGGCCTATTTTAGAATATTTGTGAAAGTCGATTATTTTCAGAATATTTTGTATTCTAGTATGTTTGCATTTCATTCAACACCCTGTAACTGCAAAATATGCTTACTTTCTGTCCAAATAAGGAATAAAGTGCTTCAAAAACCCAGAGTTACTCATCTGTTGATGTTTAATGCTGTTTAAGAGTTCTTTTGAGTTGGCCAAGTGGGCTTGTTGGGGGAAACCTATTTTTTCCACTTTTACAGTACTTTCCAAAGCTAAATGAGGCAAACACCTGCCTGACCTCAAGGAGTCAAATAAAAAATTAGGTTAGATTGACATCCAATGTTTGGAAGAATATTCTAGATGTCCAAATAGTTTTTATGTATCATAGAAAGTTCTCTTGGATCAGTGCTTCTGTGATTGGCTTCTTTCTTTTTCTTGAACAGACTTTATATGGAGCAATCCCTACAATTAGCTTAGCATTTTCATTTTATTTTCCATAGTAAGTACTACTGTACTTTTGTGATATTTATTTTTGGTCTGATTCCCGTTTTCTCTGCCCTAAATTCCCTAAATTATTATGGTGAGCTTTGCTCTTCTGGAGGTTTCACCCAGTTAAAAAGGAAGATAGTCCTTTCCACTGTCGCCATATGCTTTCTTTAGGATTAGGAATTGCTGCGTAGTCAGTTGTTGTGCCATGTCAGGACGTGACAGACTGCATTTCCCATGATGCATGGTGGTCAAAATGGCCACCAACTCCCATCATGCAACGCGGCCCAAAATGGCCGGCGCCCTAGCAACCGATAACGTTGCTAGGGTAAAGTTGATAAAACTCGGTTGCACCTAGCAATCGATCTTCTTCCCTGGCGCCCCTGCCAACCGAGAAGACACACACACGGCTGTTTCCGTTGGGGTAATCCCACGCCACGTGCTCGAGTTTCTCGCTGGACCGAGATTTTTTCGAAGCAAAACCATTCCCTGTGCAGACAGGAGGTCGACTCAAAAAGGTACCTTTAATTCCCTCTGATCAAATACTGGAAGCCGCCTTATCTCCCAGTGATCGAGAGAGGACGACGCGTTGTTTGGCCCAACAAGCGTCTAGGAGCCCAGAGAGAGAGAGAAAGACGAAGGAACTCTCTCAGTCTGGTCCCCGCTGCAGCCTGCGGACCCTGCGGTCGTCAAGACGCGTTCAGGACGTCGCGTGATCCGGAGCGCTCCGGACCGAAGCCGGGACTTTCACTCCGGACCACCTCAAAGTAACGGGGTTCTCCCCTTTTATTTCTGTCTCACCAACAGGGTGTTTAGAAGTGCCTGGGCAGACGTAGAAATTTGTAGGCTTAGGTTAATGCTTTTATTCCACGACGAAGTTGGAATTATTTTTGCTGAATATTTTCTTTGTATGTGCATGCATTTTACATTTGATTCTGCTGTGTGGATTTGTGATTCATCAATAACCCCGCCGTGGGTCATTGCTTCGTTTCTGTTCCATCTTCTTCCCTGCCTTCCCCCCTCTCTCTCTTTCGCTTCTCCTTATCAGAGAATTTGATCGCTTTGTTTGAATCTTAGTTCGCGGTTTCTCTTTGAACCAGAGCGTAAACCACTCCCTCGCGAAGCGAGGCATTACCCCATCAGCGTAAGCGTGGTTACGTCATCAGAACCTCCCCTCACGCTTCACGTAAATTGATAGACCATACGTCATCGTAGCAGCCATCTTGGGAGGGTGTCGGATGACTGGGCTGTAGCTTAGCTGATAGCTTTGTAAGGCATCAAAGCGTCCGGTAGGACTCCCACAGCTGCTCTGGCTGTCAATGCTATGTCAAATGCCGATGTTCTGAATGTGGTTTAAACAACCGTGAGCTGAACTAAGAGTTGCAACCGCTCATTTTAATCCATTTGTTTTTCTTTCCTTTCGTTTTGTTTGTTTTGTTTATCTCCATATATATTTTGCGTGTTAGTTAGTAGTGAGTAAGATTTCCAAAGTCGTTGAATCAGAGAATTACTGTAACAGGGAATTGCTTTTGGTTCAATAAAACACCACTGCGGAATAGAGTTGGTTTTGTGTCCAGTCTAATTCATAGTTGTATGGTTATTCAGAAATCAGAGCTAACCTCCTTTGGAGTTAACATCTGACATTAATACAGAGACAATATCATTGGATGGTGATAGACGAATAAGGATTTAAACTCTAATTGCAGTTACATTGGGGTTCTCACAGCCTGCCGGATAAACCTCGTCGGTCACAAGTCCGACCAGATCATTTATCCCAGCATAAATGAGTTCATAACAGCAAATTAACTAATGCATTAATGGTATAAATACTTACAAGCTTATAGCTAACATCACCACCATTTGAACTATATTTTGTTGTAGCGGAATTTTGAGTTGAATGATTTATTATTTAAATTATAATGCCAAATTATAATTAATAATAATAATAAGCATATTCAACCATCTTCTGGCATAACACAGTGGCTTGATTAAATTTGTTGGGCTTCTATATACTGTATACCTTTTTTCCTGATCGGCATTAATAAGTTGATTTCAAAGTATAATTCACAATTTTTTTTATTTTGGTGCAAATTTAAGCAATTAATGAATCATCTTTGTTCTTATTACCCACAGTTATGATTATAATGATATTCATCAATGGCAAAATCTGCTTTTAGATCATTTTATTTAACCTATATTGTTTGCTCTCCTCACCGTACTGTAGCCTACAAATACACTATTTTGCCCAGCTGTATTTTTAAATAAATTTAGAGAGAATAAATTGTTTAAAACTGTGATAAATGGGACCTCACAGCACAATCAGGTGTCCAGGCACAGCCGGTGATCCAGTCTCGGTGAACGTTAGGGAAGGATTTAAGCAGATCTCCTTGAAAAGGGTTGGGATTCCACACCATCAAAGCCTGAGACAAACACAGGCCTCATCAGAAGAGAAATGCTGCTTTCAAACTGCAACCAAATGCAGCAGGAAAACCACTAGAGTGTGAACTGGTCAGCGAATTAAACAATCTGAAGAAGGTACCTTATCTTTTCCGCCTGAAAGGAGCCGTGCACCGTCAGGACTGAAAGCCAGGCAGGTGACTCCTCCTTGGTGTCCTCTCAACACAACCTTTGCTTTTTTTGATTTGTTGGTCAGATACTTCAAAGGCCACAGTGCAATGGTGAAATCATCTGTTTCAGATGGAGTCAGTGAAAATAGAACGTTTATTACAATAAAAAAGACATTTATTGTCTGTATTGTCTGATTTTGATCTAAGAGAAAGTTAAATAGTACTGATCGATAACCCCTTTTATTTATAATAATAAAACAAATCAATTCTATGCTATTTCTATATTAGTTTGCAAATTGCAACACATTTTATTTCACATTGTATGATGGTTTAAATAGCTTTCTTCTTAAATATTAGACCTCGTGTCCTATATTAGAACTCACCTGTATAAATAAAGGTTCTAGTGATTGAATGACTGAATTTAGGTAGGGCGTTTAAAGTGTCTAGGGGCTTCCTGATTATTAGTACACCCACAATATGCCCTCTTGTGGCTACAGGGGGTATAGCAGAAAAAAAATAAGCTCTGATAGAGGTACAACTGAGGTTGCAGTCGATGCTTTTTTTAAATGATCGGTGTCAGCAGTCCACGATGAAACGCGACTCTTGATACTGGTCGTTAGTCTACTTTGTTACTGTATGTCGTCAATTCTCACTGAGAGAGGGGAAGACATTGTACATGGCCAAGGTATAAAGAATTGTCATTTTTTTTAAAAAATAACCGACTTTCTACGTCTGTCACTGGCCCGGCTCAGCAGGCTGTGCTATCCAGACAGGTGTCTATGAAGGACAGAGGTGACCAAAGAGTGCGGTTTAAACACAGGTTATTCATTTAAGTTTATATCAAAACACTACGTTTAAGAAGCAAAATGAAATAGCTAGCCTAACAGAGAGCTAGCTAGAAGGATAGAGTTTTCAAAGGTCTTATAAAACAATAATCCAAGACATTTTTTTTAATAAACTGTTTGAGAATCCTCAATTTGTGTAGAATAGTTCAGTCCTGGTTTGACTAGTATATGAATCCAAATGTAGGCTTTTACTAAAAAAAAGATTAAAAAAATGTTTTTGATGTTTTCACAAATTTGTAATGTTCTCACAAAACTGTGCTTTGAATAATCTGCTTTCAGTGAACAATTGTCTAGTTTAGGCTGGATAAGTCAAGGTATTTCAGACTTTGAACTACAAATGATCAAATGCAGTTGTAAAATAAATACATGAATAAATAAAAATGACCCTTTAATTTAGCACTTAATCAGAAGCTGGAAGCACATTGTAGCTTCAGTGTCATTCCCCAACTGCAGTGTTCAAAAATATTTTTATTCGGCCTTTTCTGACTGACTGGATGTTCAAATAAAATTCGTTCACGCAAGAAAACTCATTTGAAGCTCATGATGCGTTCCATTTGTCCTCAATGGTTGGAGCTCTGTATTTGTTTGTTTAACAATGGCTTTGTGCGAGCGTCGATGTTTTTTCCTACTGTCTGACAAGAGGGAAACTGGAACGAAAAAAGGTGGAGACGACGTAATCTGCGACTCGTTAGTTCTGACCTCCGAGGCAAAAGGAACGCACCATTAGCTGACATAACTTTTTCCCCCCTGTTTTGACCACTTTGCCACCCCCAAACCATGAAGCCCTGAGCAGCGGGCCGTTTCAGCCGTATAAGAAAACCACCATCGGAAGAGAGTTACTTATGGCAACAATATGCAAACAAAGTCAACACTTTTGTAAAATAATCTGATTTCATGGAGAAAAAAACCCAATAACTCTGGTGACTACATCGGTGAACCTTAAAATAAAAACTTCACAAGTGACTCCTACCCGAAGCCGTAGCCAGAGCGGTGGAGTTTTGCGCCATAGCCAGGATGTCGTTAGTTTGCACCCCAAAGGTTCTCAGGTGAATCAGGCCTTCAAGCATCCCCTCCACTCTTTCATTTGTCCTCCACAGCCTCAAGCATTTGTCGCTTCCTCCAGAAACCAGCAGCTCCGGCTTGCTCTGCTCTGGGTCCACGTGAACCCACAGCAGGCAGCGTACGGACACACTGAGATCTGTGGAAACCCAAACCTTTTCCCCTACAAAGATGAGATGCAATTAACGGATGAGGAAAAAGTACATGTCTAAAACTTCTGCTAAAATTTTACAGAGGTGAGAAACTGCGGACGCGTGAATCATCAGTAATCCTTTTTAAAAGGCTGAATTAACCTTTCCAGGTTTTTGCTCATTTATCATCATTTCAATCAGGTTTTACTTTCATATACACAGTTTTACCAGAGCATTTTACAGTGTGCCACTAAGATCTTTGACCTAAGAATGGGCACTCTAATTGGATTTTAAATAAAAAGGGTTCAACCTGACAGTCGTACAGCGTTTGTTTTTCCCTCTTCTCTACAATTAATACCATTAAGTGGGATAAAAAGCAATTATGAACTATTATTTTCTTATCATTATTTATTTATTTATTTTTACAAATTGGCATTTTACTTGAATTTTACTGCATTTTATTTTAAGGAACCACACTGGACAGTAGATTATGTAATTTCAAAAGCTCCTCATTGCACACCCGGTTGCATAATTTTGCCTATAAAATATTGTTAAATTGGATTGTCCATTTCTATTTTACTTCCTTTCTGTTCATGTTTGATCTCTCTCTCTCTCTCTCTCTCTCTCTCTCTCTCTCTCTCTCTTAATTAGGGAGTAGGCTTTATATAATAGTGCATGCAAACGTAACCAGTTTGTTACATTAGGTGTCTCCTGATGACATTTGAGGTGAATCATACAACTCAACATTGAAGGAAGAAATACATTTGTTTATTATTATATAGAGTGGTTTAGGCTACGTTGAGTCATCTATACACCTTTGCTGCTGAAGGCTAAAGCTGAGGAAGGAAACACTGACCACTTTTCCTCACTCTGCTACTTTCTCCTACTACTCGCCAATTATGCATAATCCCTAGTTAATGTTGCCATTATTTTATTTTCTCTCTTGATCCTTTTTCTTCATAGAACCTGGGGTCCGTTCTTCGTACGTCGCTAACTCAGTTAGCAGGATTTCATTGTTGACGATTTGGCATGATCTTGGATCGTTTGGTTCTTCGAAAGACATCCTGCACTTGTTGTCATAGCAACATGTGCGCCAGCTTAAGCCTGCTCGAGAGCAGGCTTATTTCATGTAAACAAGATTAGATCACGGCTGTATAAGCGGAGGAGATAGGGAAGTCTGCCGTAGCCATGTCCATTTTTACGACTGCAACCTGTTGCGGAAGGTGCAAGAATAATTTGCAGAGTTTTTCGAATTAATCGCGTATTGCGCAATAGACAGGACCCTTAACGCAGCGCGACAGTAGAGAGATTTTCTTGGTGGCTGTTATAAACAGACAAACACATAATTTAACAGTGGCTTTTAAAGAGGAAAAAGTGGTGTTGGAGCCATAAATCTAAAATATTTAAGTTATTTGTATGATGGTTTGCTTTTTATTTTTATCCTATTCAGTAAGAAGATTTGTTCGGGCCATTTTATTGTGAAGTTTAGTTTACTTTGAAAGGCTTGCTTCCTATCGAGCTGTATATTGTATTAGAAAAAACTATGGATGGATTATCTAGCCACGGAGCAATACAGTTTTACCGTGTAAACTGTGGATGACTTGGAAAAGGAAAATTTTCATTTTTTATGGATAAAGTTTTTTTTTTGTTAAAATTCCCAGTTTGCACATGTCCTTTACTTCCCGTGTCTAAGGAATGGCACTGAAATTTGGATCTCTTGACATAACAAGTGCCTTTTTAAAATAAAGTATAATAATTAAAGGCTACCATTTTGTAGAATATTCTTGTATTTCACTTTTACTTGTCCCCATGTTCTAGTGGGTCCCGTGGAGGCTCTGACATAAAAGAGCAAAGTAAATATGAGATTATTAAAATGCAAAAATTCATACTGTAGAAAGTGATAGAAACATCTACCATGGACAGTATTTACGCATTAATTTGTCTGCTGCTTTTTGCCAGCCCTCTCTCCTGGCTTTAACAGATTTTGAGGTGTTTTAATTAATGACTCAAATTCGGCATAACCTTCCAAGCTCTTGTTCTGCTTGGGAGAAAAACTGTGGGCGTTCTTTGGCCATGCTGAACAGCCAATAGCAGCGTTGCTGATCAATGTTTCTACTATCGATACATTTCCCCTTTTAAACAAACGCATGCACGCGCAGTGGTCTCAGATAACTCAATCCAGCGATACTAATCCTAAACAACAGGTGTGTTCGAAGAACCCAATTAGCCGGATCATGATTAGCCGGATGAAATCATCTTGGATGTCTCATTTGATCTCGGATGTTTTAAGCAACGTACGAAGAACGGACCCCTGGTCTGGTGTTTGTTAATTGTGACATTTTCCTGGACAGGGAAATCGGCTGAGATATTGCTGCTCATAACTTCCTATTCTCTCCATATGTGATAAACTTGACTCCATCTCGGCATTTATCCTAAAAAAAAAAAAAAAAATAGAGCCATTGCTGCCGCTAACAATAAATTTTCTGTTTTTCATCCCACAGATTTTCCAATTGGCTCATAGATCATCTGTTCAGCTGCGTTTCTCTTCAATGTAAAGCAACTAAAAGACCTACTGTTGCCAATTTGCAGATAGCAGTCCTGGATCAGTTCTTCTGTGATTTGCTGTGTTCTTTCCACTAAAACTCCTAGTCAGTAGTAGCAGATGACTGCCGACACTGACAAGGTTATTTCAGAGATTTTACTGCTGTTAAAGAAGAGTTTTCTTTTCCATAATCACTATATATATACACACAATATATGTTCTGTTTGAGGGATTGCTGCAAAGGTAACGATGCACTCAGCTGGGTTTCCTTGGAAAAAACATTTTACCAGTTGGAATAATAAACTAAAATTGACTGCATTGTTTCAGAACTAGAATGAAATTGTATTGTATATCACCAACTATGAATCTTTCTGTGTGATTAAATTGAATTGATTATATATTTCTGTAAATAAACCTGATCCTTTTGCTTTGCATTGTACCTCGAGACATTTGTTGAGACTTAATGCAATTAAAAACAAACTGGCCTTAAATAAATTAAATTTGTATTTTTTCATAATAATAATAAAAATCCGTTTTTTTGTCTTTTTTTTTTAAAACGCCACAATTTTCTCTCCTCTTACATATAATTTATCCATCGGTTAAACTGAATACGACAATAAAAACACACCTGAATCGACCCTGAAGAGTTTTATGCCGTCTCCGTGGTACCCCACAGCAGCATAGTCTCCATTTACTGCAACGCAGAGAGCTGCCGGCTCCGATGTTGCATATTTCGCCTTCTTCTGGGGAGGCTAGACTCACACAAAAAAGTAATAATAATAATTTGAACAGAACTTAGACAACTTCTGCAGTCTGGATTGTATTTTAAAAATCTACCAAAACCAGCTTATCTTCAATCAAAACAATACATAAAATGTAATTTTTTTTATCCTCCATTTGGCATGCAGATAAATGCAGCCAATAACATGAAATACAGTAGTTGGGGACGACTTGAAACCAATAACATATCTGTAAGGATCTTATTTAGGTCCAAACAGGAACTTACTTCATCACTTTTTAAAGCAGCAACTGAACGGCCAAGTCCTCCTGACCAGAGCTTGAGCTATTTAACAAACAGGGAGGCTTTTAGCAATATTTCCACACTGAAAAAAATAAAATTCTAAAATGTATGTTTACATGCAGTTTTAAAAGTCACTTTACGAAGTTAACTTCCTGCAAAATACAGCTTTAACATAAAATGGCTAACCGTGTGATCGGAGCCGGCGCTCAGCAGCATGGACCCTTCCTCGAGGAAGGCGAGAGTCTCGGTGGCTCCGCAGTGAGCCTGGAAACATCCCACACAGGTGGAGGCGGACACCGACCACACCCTCACCTCTCCGGACATGGAGCCGGAGCACAGCATGGAGGAAGCAGGCGAGAAGCAGAGGCTGCGCACCGATCGCCGATGCCCACACAGGGACTAAGGGGAAAATGGAAAATCAAGCCTAAATCTAAAATATGTCTCTCTCTGTACCCCCGAAGAGGAGTGGATGACAACTGTGTTTTAGTTAAAAAAAAAGGTAATTTTCAAACTGTATTTTAGTAGACTCACATTTTGTGCTAGACAGAACTTTATAATTTATAATGCAGCCTGTTTAGTACATCCTAAAGCAGTTAAAGCATAAAAAATGATTAGATCCATAGCATAATATAATATTTTCATGCAATGTTCTCTTTAGGAATATTATTCCAGCTTGAAACCTCTGTGTGTCGATCCGTCTCACCACACCGCCTCAAACTCTCCATATTTAACCATAAAAGATTAAAACACCGGCCTCAGATTGTTTGCAGGACTGCAATAAAATAAATACAGTGAAACTTACAGTTTGTATCTTATTCTGCAGCCAGTTCCACACCACAATGTTTCCGTTCCAGCATCCCGCCGCCAGCAGGTGACCCTCGGGGTCAAAGGTCGCACAGTTCAGAGGGCTGGTGCTGGGCAGAGAGGCGACCTCGTTAGCTTTAGCAGAAGACCACACCTGAGGACCAGAAATTTATTTAGTTTGATTCAGAAAAGCAGAATGTCTTTGGAGCCCATTTCTTAGTCAGCTCCTTTCATTCTTTAAAATTGTTTTGTTTAATTTGGTTAGAAAAATGCTAAAGTAAAACTTTCCCCACCTGACAAAGCTTCAACATCCCTTTGTGTTCTAGAAACCACATCAAAAATGTACTCTTTTGATCTGGTTAACTCATTTGTTTCACTTTTCTTATTGATTAAATTAAATGACAAACTTAACACTCTGACTGTCTTTGGGAGTAGGACAGCATCAGAAAACACACCTCTATTATTTTTTTGTTGAACAACCCACATCAGTAGCATCTAGCTGATGAATGTCTCTTTCCTGCTTTGGTCCACAGCGCAATGCGTCAAATGTGTTTGAAAAGCACAGAATGATTTATGAAAACTGACAAGACCTGCTGTGGGGCACCTGATGTGGATTCTCCTAAAGAGGTTCAAAGCCCGGAGAGCAAATATGCCTCATCCAGTGAGTGCCTACGTCTGTCCCAGTGGAAACTACCCTACCCTAAGACTAGGAGGGATCAAGCTTTTCTGGTCAGAGAAACAATTTTCTTACAAAATCTCCCCTGAGGAGATCTGATTGTTTTAAATCTCTTTCGAGGACATTCGTACATGCAGACTTTTTCTGTGCCTCACACCGATTTCCACCTGCGTTGTGAATATTTAATATCTAGTTTTTAACATGGATCCAACAAATGTCCCTTAGGAAGTTTCCAAACTTTTCCAGACTCTACTTTCTACGGGTTCTTTACATTAATTTTAAAATATAAAAACAGTAAATCTCGCTATGAATTTGTGACTAATATTTCTTTCATCAGCAAGCTTTAAACCGTTGAACCTGGAAAGGCCAGAAACTGGAAGGAATGAAGGAAGGACACATCTAAGGCAGGTAGGAAAGACAAAAGGAAGGTTAGGAGGGAGGAGGGAAGGAGGATTGCAAAGCTTAATAGTAAGGATACAAAAAAGGAAAGGGAGATAGGACACAAAAGAATAGATAAGGGACGTTAGAGATGAGGACAGACACAAAGAAGGAAGGGAAGGAAGGACATAGGGGAGTAAATGGCACAAGGTAGGAAGGAAAGAAGGAAGGAGTTCAGGAGGAACACAATTCAGAATTATTATTATTATTTTTTTTTGTTTGTTTTAATGGAGGTAGAATCTGAAACAAAAAGACAGATGTGGGAAATTCCATTAAAACTAATTTATAAGTCTCAGTTTCTCTTCACCAAAAACTATCTACGTTTGGACAGGAGGTGCAAATGCAGCAGCAAATGTGTGCTTTGGAAAATATCTTTGTTAACGTAGACCCAGCCTAAGAGGAGCTCCACAAAACACACCGACAGGCGAACAGCAGACGCCGTCCTAAAAGAACAAGGTTGCCTTTATTCTGAGCAATTTTAAAACATAAAAACTAAGCAGTTTGTAGAAGACGAAGAGGCGGAGAAGAGACCCACTTTAAGCGTGAAATCGAGGGAGACAGTAGCGAGGTGCTTCCTGTCCGGGGTGATGGCGCTCGCTGTTATCGTATTAGTGTGGCCCTCAATCAGAGTCGTCCTGCAGCGGGAAGAAAGTCCTATTATTTTAAGTGTTAACAGCATAACATGATGAAAAGCATCCAGGATAAGGCGAACTCAATGCAGCTGCTTTGTCTCTCAGGTCTCGTCTCACCTGCATCCGCTCTGGATGTCCCACACCTCTATTCTTCCATCGAAGGAGGTGGACACGAGCCGGGCATCATTTAGGAAGACACAGCTGGAGATGCCGTCACAGCTGCTCACCAGCGACTTCACCTCCTGCTCACAGGACAGAGGGCATCCTCACGGTTAATGTTCACCAGGAGATCAGGGAATCTGACCATTTTCATTAATTTTTTTAATGATCTGCCCTTAAATTATGTTTGCTCTCTTATGCAGACAGTCACTTTTAGGATCCCAGCCAATAGAGCCCAGAGTTCACTCGTTTCCTTCAAACAGGTGCACGGGTCGGCTACAGCAGCTGGCTACATATCCGTTAGCTTTGCTAATTTCAACATTTTTCATCCCGCTGGTAGATTTAAAGTTATTTTCCTTCAGCCTAGAGGGTCGTTTCTGATTAGCAATCACACAACCATCTTGCCGAAAATAAGACAACGTCTGAAGGGCACATTACTGAGATGTGTTTATGTACTTTTTAACCAAAAGGTGGGATTTGAAAAGTTATAATTCCTAAGATGCTGTTTACATGTCACCAAAAGCCTTTATGGTTTCAAGGTCTCCTTGCCATCACCCTAATTTCTAGTTTCCTCCAAAAATTTCTCTATCAGATCCAAGATGGAGGCCTGGCTGATCCACTTCAAAGCACTAATGGTAACGGACAAATGACCTAAAGCTGTACAGCACCCTTCTAGTCCTTTTCCTCAAAGCGCTTTACACTAGAAGAGTTGTTCTCACATGTTTTCCGTTTCGCTCCCTTTGAAGAATGAAAAAAAATTCAACCCCCATTCCAACAGAATGGGTCAGAAATTGAACTTATTGTTTTATCTCTTAATGCATTGAAGTTGTTGCTCTGAAGATTACCCAGAATCCCTTTTACATTTTATAACCGGTAAATTCATTCCATGGCATATTTTGACAACTAGAATTTTTAGCCTGACACATGCCAGCAGTCAAAACAAAAGATTTAACTCAACATAACGCGTTCCCATTCTGGAAAGACGGTACATATCACCTTTAGCTAACCATGAACTTCATCGTACGCAGACCTAAACTGGACAAGTTGAAAATATGGCAGAATATAATATTAAAGACAAGAAAACATTATGTTTTATGCTCTTCCAGAAGTTGATTAATATTTGTCCACAGACATTTATGGCTACGTTACCTCGATGCAGTGAGGCCGTTGCTCTGAGGATTACCCAGAATCCCTTGTTACTCATACTACTGACTGCAGGTACAGACCAACCAGCAGGTGGTGCTGTTGTCACATTTGGCAGGATTTAGAAGAGCGCCACAGACCTTTTTAGCTGCAGCCTGTGCTGAATGTGCTGGACATTAAAAAGGGAAGGCGGTTCTCACGACAACAAGCTGGATTTATTTTTAAACAAGAAGGTTTTAAAGGAGACTAGTAAAATAAAAGAGTCTTACTCCTTATAAAACCATATAAGAATCTCCCATAAGATCCCAGAGCCCATGATCTCTATTCATGGAGGGTAAATGATATTAGCATTACTGTTGGAGTAGAGGATGGGGATTGCTTGTTGTAGCTGCTCGGTAAAATCCTTTTTGTGGGATGCAATGAGCATTATCTAAAAAAAAGAAAAAAAGAAAATCTGAACCCATTGACAGATCCTACCTGCCCAGTCTGCATGTGGACTATGTGCAGCGTTCCCTGTCCGGTAGCCACCACTATCAGCTGCCTGTCCGGACTCACAACCACACAGGTTGGTTCGGAGGAGAAGGTTGACAGCAGCTCACTGAGGTCAAACACAAAGGGAGACTTTAAACACCACAGAAACAAAAATAGCAGCAAGAAACTAAACAAGGATGAGTCGTTTCAATGATCTGATAAAGTCCGTGTTGCTGACAGACCTTCGTTTGTGATGAGCCGTTTATAAGTGCAGCGCGGCTACTTGCACACGTCTCCCACACGTATAGTCACCATGTTAAAAATGACGTTTACCTCATTTCCTGAGCGTCGTCTTTGCTGCTAACCAGACACTCGACAACGCGGAGTCCTCCTTTCCCCACCAGGCCTTCAGCCCAGATGTGAGCTGAGGTTTCTGGAGGCTCGTTGAGCGCCTGCTGGATAAACAGCGCCGGCCACGGGGAGAGCGTGGAGGTGTGGCGCTTCAGGAAACTGCGACAGTCTTCCAGACGTGCATCCGGGTCAACTGACAGGACAAAGATGCAATGAGGGAACGTTGGATGTTGTATCCCACGGTTAAATTATTTATGTCTGTCTTTTTTTAAAAAAAAAAAGAGGACCTACCTGAAGTTGAAGACTCTTTATCTAAAGAGAAGGAAACATTTAACAGAAATGAGCAATTTTCCACCGTTTAGCAGATCTTTACACCACATTTCTGAACCTTGATGATCTTCATGCATGCTCACCATACAAGTCGTAAGTCTCTAGGAGGTGGTGGAGGAGGCCGTGGCTCACATTGGCACGCAGGAAGTGATAGTTGGAGAGCAGGGAGTGAAGAGCCCTCAGCTGTCCACTTTGAATCTAAGCAAGTCCAAATAAAGGCGACAAGGAGTTAAAAATCTTCTCTCGAGTTTCACCTCTAACCTTATTTACTGAACAGGAAGATGAAAGTCTTTAATGAAAACTTTATGACTCAAATATGGCATATAAATAAATGTTTTAGTGCATCATTAAAACATTTCCTAACCAAGCTCGAGGGCAGATGCATGACCGAGTCGGCCTCAGAGTGAAGGAAAGTATCTTGTCCCTCAGGGTCAGCCATCGCCCACAGATGACCTGGTTAATTACAAACAATAGAGGATAAAAATAAAACTCTGCCATGCTTTATTGAAGAAGCGGCGGTGTTTGGTTTACCTGCCAGGACCAGATGAGCTCTGCTTCTGTCAGCTTCCGTCGGGAGGAAGAAGCCCTCGAAGCCCGTCTTCACCTCCGGGTTGTTCAGAGCCAACGTGTCGTCGGTGTATTGGCAGTGAGACACACCAGTCAGACTGCAGGAAAAGACACGAACTAACTCACACTATCTACAGATGGCATTACATTCTCCCAAATGTTATAAATATTTAGCGAACGAATTATAAAAACATGCATTTTTAAAAGAATCATTTTGATAAGTGAAAATTAAAGCTTGTTGACTCAAAGATGTCTCCAACAGCACTACAAAAAGAGAACTAAAAATAACTTAAAAAATGTTGAAATGAATGCATTTCTCCTTGATTTGAGCAGGTAAATAAGACTATTTGCCAATAAAATTAGTATTTTTAGCCCTAAAATAAGATAATTAGATATCCCGCACTTGAAATATGACGACAAAGATGAATTGTTCCTATTTTAAGTGCAGATATTCTATTTCCATTGGCAAATAATCCTTTTTACCTGCTCAAATCAAGGAAAAATACTACTTAGTTCTATTTTTGCCGTGAGTGAGTTTTGGAGATTATTTTCCCACCTCTTCTACCACCATCCTGACTGTGCTTCGTCTGTCACAATTTCAGTTGTTTTCAACTTTCTGACTGATTATGTTGGAGTATTTAGACCAATAAACATGTTCTTGGAGTAATTATTTTGTCTATAAAGATCTAAACTAATCCATCTTACTCAAATTGTATGTTTTCTAGTTTTTCTCATTTTGAAAAGGAAGTAAAAAATCCTTGTGACACTGCATTTATATCCCAGAGAAAATGAAGGTCATGGATTAATAATTAAAAGATCCAAGAAGCTCTGATCACATTAAAAAGTTTAAATTTATATTGCCAGTTTGTTAAGTTTATTAAGCACCAATTATTTAAAAAAAGTTAAATTTTTTCATTTTTTCTCCACTGAATGAACTGAAATGAAATAATATTCTAATTGCTCTTAAGCTCTTGCAGTCAAAATGAGAATTTTAAGGCTGTTTACCCGTAAATAATTGCGTATGTCACTGTACCTTTGTAAATTCTGCACAATACGGGTGAAAACCGCCATGGGAATCCGTCCTTTTGGCTTCCTGGACTGCTGCAGCACTTCCTCCCATGTGACCTGCCGGTCCCCAGAGGACAGGTCATTGCAGGTGCTCAGCAGAGAGTAAAGGTCTCTCTCCTTCAAACCTGCAAACAAAGATGGACGCTTGAAGCTTGAATCCTTTCTAGAAGCAGGTGGAAATTTTGGAAGTCGTGGCCTTAGATCTCGTTGTAGTAAAATCATGAATCAATATAAAATTGTTTATGGTACGAATCCCAACAAAGGCGTGCCTCTGTTTTAGTGCTTAAATTTCATTAAGGTCTCCTCCCTACACATGTAAGGCCCATAATCCCACCCTGCTAAAAACCCTGATGATGTACGCCGTTTACTTTTTATAGGTAGAGGGGAAACCCCGCTAGACCAGGTAACCCAACTTAAATCTAAAATCAAAGTCTGCACAACATTTTATCTGGGTTTTCTACCATCACATCTCCACAATGATCACCAGGGTGACGTTTACCACAGGTTGACAGATAACAGTGACAATGTGTGAGGCCATTACTTTAATAGCTGTAAACGGTCAAATACATTCAGGCGTAATGCAGAACGATGGACGCATTGACACTGCTGCTGCAAAACCTTGTAAATGGGAGAATTAGGAGGGAATGCGGTTTGAGCGATCAAAGGTGACCAATATGCCACTTTAGACTGAGCAATGCATTCTACTATAACCCTGCAGGGGAAAGTGGCTACAAACCCCACAGGGGGGGGGGGGGGGGGTTCTTTATCATCTGTCATCAAGCTTTTAAAACTGCAATCCAGTTCCTTCAATGTGAACATCTGTGGTTTTAACTCTGATTTGCATATTTAATAAACTCCTCCCTGTGATTTTTCCCCCCAGTTTTTTGGGGTTTCCTCAGTGGTTAACCAGCTGACCCATTTTTAAACACACTAACATTCCTGAGGTCCTTTGCATTGAACATCTATGGTTGAATCTGGGCGTGTAGAGGACAGAACATGATGTGGTACCAGGTACGCAGACGTTCAGGTGCAGCTGTCATCTATAAAGGGAAATTGCGTGCTGGTGTGGCTCTGCAAATCTGAATATTTTCGGCCGTATGCGGTTTTCTTTTTCTTGGCGTGCGTACACTTTTAGTATGGATTGTATACAAAGTTTTATAAAGGAGACCCCCGGTCATTTGCAAAGCAACGCTATCAATTTACAGGTCCATCTATTTTTTTTTTAACCATCACCTATAGTCATGAGATACGGATCATGATCACAAGATCCCGGATATAAAAAGCTAAAAATAACTTCCTTCACAGGGTGGCTGGGCTGAGGAAATGGGATCTGGAGGGAGCTAGTAGTGGAGCTGCTGCTCCTATACGTCAAAAAAAGAGCTGAGATGTTTTAATCATCCTGCGTAGATGCTTCATAAACACCTCCCTTCTCAGGATTACTAGTCACATCCCAGAGGAAGGAGACCAGGGAGCAGAACCAGAATCTGCTGCAGGGAAAATATTTGTGTTCCTGTCCAGGAGCATCCCCAATGTCTGGTGGTCCTAAACCAGAAGTAGTGGGATGTTTCCCTCCAAGAACCCGTCACTGCTGTAACGCACTGACCAATAAGCAGAAGGCAAAGGATGCACAGATACAAATTTGAATAAACCAAAACTAAAATGCACCTGGGACATCTAACCGTCACAACGACACATCCGTGTTTGCAAAGGAACAAGCAATGGCAACGTTCTTGCGAAGCTTTACCAGTACTGCTGACGGTGAGGGCGGCGAGGGTCAGACGGAGTCCTGGGACGTCTCTGTACTGGATGCAGAGTCTCTCCAGGCTGTGCTGCACCAGCAGGGCCAGAGACTGAGGCAAACCCTGCAGTGTTTCCTTCAACTGAAGCACATCAGCATGCTCTCATTACCCTTCATTGACTGGACGATTATAGAAGAAAAACATTTACGTGCAAGTTCGTACCTTTTCAAAGGAGGCAAAGTTCCTCAGGTCTTCACAGGCCAGGTGCAGATACAGAGGACTCACCGCTCCCTTCTTTGTTATTAAGGTCTGGAGCTGCATTTACGGCACAGTTTTTCAGTAAAAACACAAATTCCAACAACACTGAATCTGTAGAGAATCTGTAATGAGAACCTGGTTGTTGAAGGCGGAGTCACTGAGCTTCTTCCCAAAAACATCCAGCTCCTTCTGAACGATCTCCTTCTTGTCCGGCAGGCTGAGCTGCCCCAGGGAAAACAGGACCGCCCCTCTTTTCTTGGCCAGGGTTTGCAGCAGAGGAGCATTGGACGTGACGCTGAGGACTAAACAGACACCCTGAAGAGAATCAAAGAAAGTTATGTGTAACGTCACATAAATCCATTTTCACTTAGTTAATCCTCTTGTGACTGACTTGTGGAAGCAGCTGTGGGATCCAGTCAGAGCTAAACTGTCCTCTTCCATCCTGGACAAGATCCACTCCATCAACCAGCAGCACCAGAGGTCTGTTCTTCTTCACCTCACTCAGAGTGGAGTGAAACTCTGACAGCAAGTCCCTGATATTACAAAAAAAAAAGATGGTAAAACGACAGGGAAATGAAGCTGGTGCGTCGCCTATCTGTAGCTACGTTTACATGGACAACAGTAATCGGAATAAAAATGCGTCATGTAAACACGGCAATCGGAATATTGTGATGGGATTAAGCTCAATCGGAAGGAAACTTTTCCTACGTTCATATAAACACTTGTCAGCATCAAGTTATTCTGAATGTGGCAAACTGACCCGAGTGCGCATGTACGGCTGACGTAAACGTGACGAATTTCCGCGTTGGAGAGTGGTGGAAATACGTTGGGAAGAAAAACGGTTGGGGCTGCCGATGCAACCTTTGTGTTTGAAAAAAATAAAAGAGCTAAAACTGCTGTTTACTCAGTAACGTTGCAACCGTAATCAGAACCGCGTGCGCGAACACATATAAAAGTGCTTTGTTTGGTATTTTGTGTTGTTTAGCAAGACGGAAGTTCTTCTTCTGTGGTATTTTTAGGGGAATTTGATAACTGCGCATGTCAGAGCGGTTCCATTTGGAATAAAGCCAGGAGCAAATACACGCACATTATGATTGGATTAACTGATCGTGTGCCCAAATAAACGGTACAATCCCATTCATTTAGTTTTTTTATCTGAATACATTTTAATCCGATCGTGAAACTTTGTGCACGTAAACACAGCTTATGAGAGTGTCTTACCTATAGACGTGAGGAAGAGGCGATTCTGTATTTGTGCGTCTGATCTTCCTCAGCCACTGTGCGAGGCATCGGAGGAGGTTCTCCACGGAGCGCGCCGACTGACTGGCGGCTGTGGAGTAGGAGATGACGTCACAGCGGAGGTCTGGGTTGGATTTCCGTCCACTCCGGATGGCGTCTGCCAGGGCAGCCTGAGGACAGGGAACGATGAATTTAACGGTAATGACTCGAGGAACCTGTCCATAATCACCACAAACAGGCCTGGTGGCGAGGGGCCACCCAGGTACTGGGGAGAGGGGAATAGTTTGGGTTTACAAGGACTAGACGGCCCTTAAAAAGCAGCTTCCTGTAACACATCAGGCTAAATCCCTCCAGCAACACTTACGCTACCTGCACATTAGGTAGTTTTGAAAGATTTTTAAACGTTGTACAGTGGATTCAGCCTTTGGTCTGGTTTATAAGGCTCCTCCTTCCTGTCTGTCAGAGAGTGTCTTTTAGTTGGGCTCTTATTTATAATTAAAAAAGGTAAAATGATACAAGTTCCATTGATTCCAAGCTTATCGAATCCTACATATAGTCAAAAACATTTATATTGTTATTTTATTGTCATAACCATGGATTTCAAACCCCTGAGGGTGTAAATTTACCATGAAGACAGTTTTTCCTTCTCCAGGTGCGCCTTCTATCAGCACCATTCCTCCCCGTTTTTGAACCTGCGCCACCAGGTTCACGGCGCTGGAGAGCAGCTTCGCTCTGCCGAAGAACTGCTTCTGCAGCGCCCCCTGGTGAACGTCCTGCACAGAAACCTCTGAAGCAGTCTCTGTGTCCTCTTCCTCCTGCAAGATGCACAAAAAAAATAAAACAGAACATTTTAGAAAAAGCTACGTTAAAATCACCGGTAAAATATATGAATAGTAAACAGACTGAGCTTTTCTAGTCATGCTGGCAATTCAGTTTCACAGTCAAGCCACATTTATGGTCAAGCACCTCTATGCCGATCAGTAGAAAAATACTAGGGCTGGACGATATAGAAAAAAAGCATTTAAAAAACCATAAAAGTCATATTGATTGATATCGATAATTATCAACAAATTCAAAAAATGTATTTTAAGTGCAGCCCTGGACATTTTAAGATGTTGCTTAGTGACTTATTTTTAGATACAGAACACAAAGAAACACTGAATTCAAACTAAATTCTTTATTCAACCAACTTTTTAGCAAAACTGCAAGTTTTTAAAAAAGAAAAAAGAACAAGTGCTCTCTGGACTCTTTGAAGTGGGTGGAGCTTAGTGACGAAGCGCAGTGATCGGTTGGGAGGTTTTAATCACTGATATTAACCTACATGATTGGCTACAATGCAAAAGGAAGGAAAACTGTTCTATTGAACTTTTATTGACCTTTTTTCTATCATCGATATACGTCTATCGACCGATATATATTGTTATTGAATTATCGTCCAGCCCTAAAAAAATACCTTGCTCAGGGGCGCAACTACATGTGGCTGAAGGAAGCTGAATTGGAACCAACAGCTTTTTATTAGAAAAAAAACGACCAATTGAGTCGCCCCTTTGGCTACAGTGACCTGTGTGGCTTTAGTTTTTTTTGTCACTTACTTCCACAAACAGCTTCTTAACGGCCACCCAAAGGTCTTCCAGCACAGCTTTCCCAAAGTCCTCCAGCTTGGTCAGGTATGGCTTCCCCTCCACAACGCCGCCCCACGTACACGAGTAACTATGAGAGTGAGAGAAGGGCGGTCCAAGAATGTTAGATATTAGATATTAAAAAGCATGGCAGGGGGTGGACAGTGGTAACCCGACTCTCGCCAGACGGATGTTGTTCCGCCGAGCTCCACGCGTCCATCTGGACTCACTGCCATTCGGAGGGATTTCAACAACACATAAAATGGACGAGCCAATCAGAATCGTGTAAGCAACGTGTAGATTTTTGTAGATGTGAAGCATCAGAGAAGTGACTGTTTGGATTCAGACAACGATGGAGCGAGGAAGCAAGCGGTAATATTGATGCTGCCGTTTCATCAGTGTTGTCCAGTCTACTCAATATTAATTATTTAAAAGGACACCAGAGAACGGCTGTGAAGTGCCAGCATCCAGGTGTCCAAAGTGAAGATTTCCTCTCCACTGTCGCCTCATGCATGCTCAGTATGAGGGATTGCTGCAAAGCCATCAACAATGCAGACGACTGTCCACTGTGGCTCTACGGTCTTTCAGGAGGAGTGAATTCTGCTTGTCAAGACTTGATGCAACCTGCTGGGTTTCCTTAGAGAGGAAACTTTTTGACCAATCTTTATAATCTGATTGAATTTGACTTTGGAAAGTGCCTTGAGATGACATGATTCATGAATTGGTGCTATATAAATAAAGTTGAATTGAAGGCTTTTGTTAGTGGAAACCATGTTTTCACCTTTCTCCCGACAAGGTTTGGCAAGAGCTTGGAGTGCGTCAGTAAAGACGACGGACAAGCGGTTTATCCAATCATATGCAAGGATTTTTGATAAGGCCCCTCCTTCTGAAATACATCTGCAACGGAGCGATCCCAGATGGATGTGTGGAGCTTTGCGGGAACAGAAAACGTTTGAGAAGCACTGCATTAAGGAGACGAGTGCTGCGTCCTTTTTTTTACTAAGTTTTAGAATCTTAACTTCCGTAAAAACATAAATTACAATCCGGAGAAATGCTTCAAGGAACAACTTTGTGTTCCTTGAAAACTAACATGTACTTTTGTTTAAAAAAAAAAAAAAAAACTGTTCAAGTTTCAAGAAGGAAGGAATTGGGCTGCTATCAATATCTTTTACAATTTTCATAAAAACAGTTTAAATTGAGGCTCATTTTAGAAGGATATGTTTTGGATCAACCCGTTAAAGTAGCATCAGTATGAAGACTCACTTTTCCGTGACTTTGACTCCGTCATCCAACAGTTTTCTCTTCAGAGACGTCATTCTTTCCTCGGCCTCCTTGGATTCAGCCGCAAAATCTGATCTCCAAGCCACAGGAACTGACCTGAACATAAAAGCAGGAAGAAAGACGTAATATAATACAATACACGGCTGCTATTTGTGCTATAGCCATTTTATGGCCCGCTAAGGACTGATGATTTAATGGAGCTCTGCAAGGAACGACGGGGCTGTTTGACGCTGAAGTTACAAAAAGAGATTGTAGTTTAGGATAGGACAGCGGTCTGCAACCTGTGGCTCTTAACATTGGCTACAAATTATATTTTTATTATGGTATTTAAATGTAATAATGATAATAAATGTAGGTTTTAGCACACTTTAATTTTCACAACAGAATGATGCTAAAAGTACCAGTAATATTTAATTTAAAGCAATATTTTTTCATATTTTTACATCATTATCCACAAATATCAACATCCCATCCATCCTCTTTTTTTTAAAACCTCAAAATAGACAAAAAAGGACGTTTCTTTAATGATGACAACACATTTCCTACAGCAGATCTTTATCAAAAATTAGAACTTGTCATTTTTCAAAAGGCCAGGCAACATTTGCGGCTCTGAAGGAGTTTAATTCAAGTGGACTGTAGGCAAAATGGCTCTTTGGACTGTAAAGCTTGCATGCCTCTGGTCTAGGAGGACAACATGGGAGATAAAGACTCAAACACCCATCCTCTGCTGTTAAAGGTATATCTGTGTGAGACAGGCTCAGAAAGCTAAGCCCACGTGTTGCTGTGCGTCCCCTCTCTGTTTACAGGTTAATAAACGGGCCATGAAAGCTTTGCAGTGAACCTGTGAAACAAACTCGGTCGTTAACAGTTCGGGTTTCCCGCTTACTTGGCGACGCTCGGATCTCTGAAGTAGCAGAGCATTCGCTGAGGCGCCGTGCCGGGGTACAGAGCCTGGAACTGACGGATCTCCATCTCTGTGATGGAGAGGCCCGCTGGAGCAGAGGCCAGCTGCATTTGAACAACATCATAATTTATCATCTGAACTATGATAAACGTTGGAATTAGAGGCCGTTGCTGACACGTCTCTCGGCGTCAGCTCTTACCCAGCTGTACTGCGGCAGGTCGGGGAGGACGGGTCTGGGGGGTACCTGGCCGTACCGCTCCCCCAGGATCCCCACCAGCATCTGGCTGCGGCACACCTCCGACAGACACAGCTCCGCGGCGCGCTCCGACTCCTCCTCCGTCACGCCCCAGCGCAGCTCCACCTCCTGCAGGTGGAGGCGGTGGGGGGCGGCGCGGCGGCGGAGCTCCGGGAAGACGCAGCGCACCAGGACGTCCCGTTCGGCGTGCATGTCTCTGAAGGTGGAGGAGACGAACACCCGCACGCCTCTCCATCTAGAGGCATTTAAACGTTGAATCAACGGCGTGAAGTTAAAACCTCTCAGCACCAAATCTTTTCCAGCCAGGAAACTTCACCTCAGCTTTGGGGCGGCCGGCACCGAGACGACTTTGTCTGCAGCCTGCGGTTTGCTGGATCCGTCTGGTGGTGGGATGCTGTAGAGTTTGTCTAAATGCTCCACGTGATCCAGCAGCCTGGAGGATCCTCGCTCTGCCACAAATCTGATCATTTAAAGACACGACTCAACATGGTTTGCAACCTCAAGCTGGTCAGTTTAGCCCAGCAGGTACATTTTAAGATGATATCCAGCTTCAGAACCTCTGAAACCAACTTTAACTCGGTTAAACTACTAATTAATAATCTTTTTGTACAAATACTATTTAGATAAGTGCTAGCATCCAGGCGTCCAAAGTCTGTAGAAACGTAATAAAGAGCATATTTTATTGCAGAAGCAAAATATGTCACTGAAGAATTACTTAATGTCCAAGTCTTGATTCAAGAAATAAAACGGCTTTTAACAAATTCAGTTATGATCCACTACAATAAATCTAACATTTTGTAATTTACCTTTAAAGCTGAGCTTTAAATGTTCATTGCTGAAACATGACTTAATATCCAGAAGATAGAAAAACATCGATATATATTGTTATAAATAAACGTTTTCTCCTGACTGCTCTTCAAGATGGGAAGGATAAGAGTGCATACCATTAAAGTAATGCAGGTGCATGTTTTCCTACTTGGCAAAACCTGCTGATATCAACAGTAAGGATAATAAGAATAATAATAATGTAAAAATAAAAACATGTGCAGCAGGGAGGATCGTTTGGAACAAATCTGCAGAGTTCACTGGAGAAAAACAGCAGCACCCCTGGGTTACAGAGTGTCCACGCCAACCAGGAGACATTTCAATGCAAACTGGAGCTTACAGAAAAAAAAAGGCATTTTCTGCCCCACCGTCACATAAATAAACATATGAAAGCTGTAACTGGATCTTCGGGTGAAATGAGACTAAAATTCAGCTTTTTGCAACAAAAACTGAGCGAGGAGGTAAGTGAACAAGTGGAAAAGCAAATACTGTAAATTTTGTCGGAGGCTCTGAACAGCGAGGAAACTTTCTATAGAGCGGATGGTAAAAATTCACTGCAGTTTTTTTTTCTGTACAACATCGGAGGGTCTCCTGGAAATGGGTCTTTATCAAATCGGTCAGGAAGAATCCGTTCCAAAACGCGAGGTCAAAGGTTGTCCCACCTCTTTTAGGTGAGAAACATCCTCATATTGTTTTAAATCATGAAAAATAAATTGAAATGCATTCCTAGGTGAAAGATGGATTAAAGTTTATATGTCATTAGTTAAAATTGCCTCATTACCTGAGGAGTTGCTCACTGAAGCCCCACAGCTTCACACAGTTCCTGTCGTGAGGGTCCTCTGAGAGTCCAGTAGAGCTAAACAGAACCGTTCAGGATGAATTGGAAACTCACGAAGCTACGAGAGCCAACCACAGAGGGTAAATGCAGAATGGTGTATCAGAAGAAGAAAAATACCTGTCTGATAAGATGATATGAACCGAGAGAACGTTTTTATTTTCCCTCCTGTAGTTCTTGATGGCCCATTCCATTTCGCTGTCCAGCCACGAGTGTGTGATCGTGATGATGTTATTCACCTGGAAAGAAGGCGGATTTAAAATCGATACAAATATTAATATTGATGTTTTTAAAAACTATTTAATATTGATATTCTGGCTTTCAGTATCGCTATACCTCCCAGCCCCTAGGGGGCGATATTACAGCGCGCCATTTTAAATTAGAAAAACTAAAAAACTAAATAAAAACTTAGATATATCATAGATTTTATTTTTATGGACTATTTGCTATTTTTAGCAAAAAAAAAAAATTAATTTAGTGCCCGCTGAAATAAACTTTAGAGTGATTTTAAATCAAATTGTGCTGAGTTACCAGTTTATTATTTTTCTTTTTTTAAATGTCACCATTTTATAGCTAGACGTACACAATTTCCAGATAAATACCGGATTGTTTACTCTGTGCAAGAGAGATTTGGTTTGAAAACAAGTAAAAGAGAAAACATTTCACTCCGTTTTTTTAGAAATAAACGCATAATGTTTTCCACTTTATTCTCTTAGTGCAACAACCAGACTTATTTGGTGCCTTAATAGAGCATTTAAAGAAAAACTAGAGGACACGTTTGGACCCATAAGACAACTCTTTCACACATTTATATATAAAAATAAGTAAATAAATCCATAAATAAATAATTGGACATATTTTAGGTATGGATAGAAAATGTGAATTCCTTGCAGTTGTTTCTACTGTGGTAGAAACACCCAGAAAAATCAATCAGGCCACTGCAGCTCCTCCAAAAAGCTGCTGCCAGAGTCCGGACCAAAACCAGGGAATTGATCACATCAAACCAGTTCTTTAATTACTGCATTAGCTTCCTGTTAGTCTAAAAAAAACTAAACAGTCTCGGGTTGAGATACATTTTCTGAAGTAGGAATCATACAGCTCCTCCGGGTCTCAGGGACTTTCTTACTCAGCGCTCCCAGGACCAAAACTAAACTAGGAGAGGCAGCATTTTGGTTTTTTATGCTCCTCGGCTCTGGAACAAAAACCACAGAAAACCCAAGATGTGCAAACGCTGTTTGTTCCTTTAAATCAGGGCTGAACATGTTTTATTCTATTGCAGCTTTTGATACAGCAAACTAATTAAATGTTTGAAACGTTTATTTTATGCCTCTAATATCTGAATCGTAATATTTTTTTTCTCTAATGCAGTGTTTTATATTCCGTCTTGTCCTGTAAAGCCCTTCGGATTGTTTGGTTCCATATAAATTAGCCTGCCTTGCCTTGAAGAGGCATGCAGCTTTCCTGCTGCCATTTCCTGCTGAAGACATCAACAACGCCCATCGTGGCAGGACGCACTTACCTTGCTTTTCTTGGAAAACAGCCTGTAGTAAAAACTTTCATCCCGTTCTCCAGGTTGATTTTCAGATTCCTGCACAATAAGAGCCCAAAAGGTGTTCCTTTGCATTAATTTGAAGAAAAGTATTTCATTGCCGTTGCAAAAAAACAAAATAGGATCGACAGTAAAGCCAAAGAATGGGAAATCTCAGCCCTAAGGTCACATTAATCTTTTTTAATCACACTACATTAATTACTAGTTTAAAGTGTTTTAAGGCTCATTAAGTAAATCAGTTGAAGGAAAAATTGGAGCAATCTGTCACGTTTTCAGAAAATCAGGAGATTTCTGTAGGTTTGCCAACAGATTTAGGATTCATACTAAAAAGGAACAGCTTGGAGGAGAGGTTGCCCGCTGCAGGACTTGATGGCAACTTAAAGTCGGGATCAAGACAGACGGCTTTAGGGACTGAAGAGCCAGCAGATCCATCATCCAGCAGGCGGCCAAACGGGCCGCAGCTCCTGCGTTTGCAGAGGCAAATACAAGAAATCATACAGACACGTGCTGTGCATTAAAGAAAAATCTCCTCATTCAGTCCACTGCATCACCCTGCAGAGCAACGCATGGATTACTGGTGAATTTAACAAATGCTGTGATTATGAGGTCAGTCTTTAATTCTTCGGTGCACAACACGAAAATTTGGGCCGATATCAATTTCCAATATTAATATTGCCGTTATGTCCAATAACCGAAGTTTACCGATGTGTGTGCACACATTTACGTTTCTGTGATGGTTACATTTAGTAAAAGTTTGTACTGACTGAAAACTATTCTAACTGAATTTTTGAATGTGGGTTATAGTCTAGATCAGTGGTCACCAACCTTTTAGAAGTTGAGAGCTACTTCATTGGTGTTGTGTCATACGAAGGGCTACCTGTACTGACCTTTGAACTAGAAGAGTCAGAGTTCATCTTTATTTTATGTAATATAAACATGTTTTTATTTTTTTATTAGTCTTAAATCTATGTATGTACAAGTATGATTAAATAGGAAGAGCAACTAAATAAAATAACATTTTGGATGCAGCTCACTGGAGGCTTGAGGGCACCACATGTGGTCTTCGAGGGCTACCTGGTGCCCGCGGGCGCCATGCCGGTGACCCCTGGTCTAGATTTACACGCTGCATTTTTTTTTTTTTTAAACCTCAATCATAGCTGTGATGCATCACTGTCACTTTAACATGGCCATATGACCAACCCCCTCTTTAAACACAGTTATAAAGGGCAACCTGCTGGTAATAAACATTGGTTGTTAATATCGGATCAGCTTTATTTAGCGGACAGATACCGATATATTAAAAAATTACTAACAATGGCCGATCCCGATATGTTAATTTGTAAATACTCTTAACCCCACACCTCTGACTTCACGACACACAGAAGTACAAAAAGATAAACATCCTGACCTTTATCTCCTTGACGACCCTCCTGACGTTTTCCAAAAAGAGGTCAGAAGTCAGCTCGACCTCCCTAACGTTGCAGCCATGAGCCAGGCAGAGACGGCAGTCCTCTGACGCGCTCCTGATCATCAGGGCGAGCAACGTCGCCGCCTCAGTCAACTGCAATAGTTCGTGAAAATGGACAGGACCAGCTTAGAGACGGCTTTCTCCCCCCTTCATGCTACCGCCACACCAACAGGAACTCACAGTGGGAGTGAGAGGGTCGTGGTCTTCCTCTTTTCTCCGAGGCCTGCGGGTGCCCTCCTCTTCTTCCTTGTCCCCCTCGTTGTCCGTTTCCTCCGGGTCGTGAGGGAAGCAGAAGTCCTGCTTCCTGCTGAAGGACTCCTCGTTCCTCATGTTGGTGGAGAGCACGATGACGGTGTTGCCGGGCAGAGGGGGCACGTTGTAGCGGCAGGAGATCTGGATGGCCGTCTCCAGAGCTTTGCGGTAGCGGTCCACCAGATCGAGGCTGTAGAGCCTCTGACTTTAACACACATCAAAAGGTCAGTCTATTTAACCATATCAGCTTTAAGGCCTATCTTGGCCAATTTTTTAAGAAAGTGTAACATTTTCTAAGCGAAAAAGAGCAAAAAGCATCACTTCATCCAATGTCAAATGCAGAAAAATGTGAACTTCACTTTTCTGCGCTGATGATCTGGTTTTACCTGGCCTTCAGTAGCTGCGCCTTCTTGTTTTTGTACAACCGATAGATGAACGGCACGCCAAGCGTCACCTTCATCCTCCTCTTCGTACACGTCTGCCACTCGTGGTCCCTGGAGCGCCTGCCCTTGGGAATCTTCTTCAGGATGCTCACCAGGATTTCTTTGGCAGTAGGGATCGTTTTCTGGGAGGCTGACACTAAAAGGAGAAAAAGTCGTATATTAGCGCCTGCTTCTAGCCACACAAAAAAATTAGGTTATAAAAATTATGTTTTAAATCGTTTCCTTTCTTCAATGTTGCATATCTGTACAATTCTGCTGAAAAAAACAGACTTTATAATAGCTTGTTAAACACCTTTTGATTAATTTCTAATATTCAGACGTAATTGACTGGAATCAATCGGCACTATTTGCTTATAAATTATCAGACTCTTGTTTGCGGCCCTTTTCAGGAGACCGCATATAGTTTCTGGCAGATTTAGCTCTGGGCTCCAAGCTGGGCCAGTTTTTATCCTGGAAGAGCGAGCGTCCCGAGGGTTTTAGAGGTGCACTTGCTCCAACACGGCGCATTTAATGACCAGCTTACCTCCTCAGTAGCTCATGCTAAGGAAGCAGCCATTTTTATTAGGCCATTCTGGAGCAGGGAGTCTCTAAAACACACAGGAAACTTTCTCCTAAAGACTGGACTGAGCCATCTGTGGGCCAGACTATTACAAACATATTTTCTTTATTGTGCAGGTTGAGTATTTTATTTCTTGATTGCAATGCAGGCTTCAACTCAATAAGAAGATAGGCTGCAAGCTTTCTGATCTGATGAGAATAATTTATTACACACGATTGAAAATGTCTATTTTGCAGACTTCTATCTCTCAGGGACTGTCTGGATAAATATCAAAGCAAATTGCACAACTCTGCAACAAAATGTCTTGCAGTAGTCAGTGAGGCAGACTTCCCGTCTAATTTTAAGACTTTTCTGTTTAACGAAACATGATACAGAAAAAGAGAGACAGAAGCTCATATAAGGCTTTAATATGGGATATCCAATGGAAAGTTTAGTGGAAGGAAAATCACTCAGCCTACAGGGCGTATGCAGCCCTGGTTAGGGGGAAACCACTGGTAAGGAGTGTTTCCGCAAATAAGATGTAATCTGACAGAAATGCAGATGTGGGTTAAAAGCTGATAATAACTGCTTCCAGTTATTTTTTTCATTGTTCTGGTCGTTAAAGTAATTAATTTGTTGATTGCGATGCAGGCTTCAACTCAATAAGGAGCGGGACTGTTTGTAATTTCAATCATCTGAAGAGGAAACAAGCAGATCATGATTCTGACATAGTTTTTGGGATTCAGGTTGGATTTCAGAAAGCATCACATTCTCCCCTAAACGTTTCTGAAGTCTTTAATCGGGCCTAGATAGATCAGACTTTCTGCTGAAGAAATACATCTAGTTTTTTCTCCATTTCTCCCGTCTGATGCATTTGTACAGATAACCTCTCCGTAAAACTAAAAATGGAGTAAACTGGATTCAAGTCGGAGCTGTGCATGGGTGATTTAGGCAACACCAGACAGCAGGATATAATCCTAGATTAGAATATTTAACTGTGCAATCATCCAATGGGATGTTTTCTGCATTGCAGTCTTTAAGACGTTCCTATATCTGATGCATCTTACCTAAAGTGCGGAGCTCCATGATGACTTTGTAAGCAGCGAGGAACCTGAAAGGAAACTGTCGGCTCTGAATCACCGCTTTCTGTGAGAACATCGACAGAACAACGTCAGAGAATGGGCCAAAGGCACCAAGGCAAGCATTTTTATTTATTTTTTCAGTTCACAGGAGATACGTAAACCGATCCGAGTCTTTTCGAGCGTGTCGCACCTGATTGGTCAGCCTGCTGAGGATCTTTTTGTGATGCGCCTCACTAATTCCTTTGGTGATCATGTTCCTCAGGTTCCTCAGCATGGCCATGAAGGGAAGAGATCGGCTGTCTGAACGGGAGAAAAGCACGTCTCTCTCAGATTTAGGCCTCTTTCCCCAACCGCATGCAAAGATATAGGTTATAAAACATTAAAACGAAACACAATTTTCCCCCATCGTTTCTTATTTCAGACCTATGAGCTTCTCCCAGGTGGCGGCCTTGTTGCCCTCCAGACTGAGCAGCCGTTCCCACGTCTGAGGCTCTTTCAGCTTCATCCGCTGCCCGGCTCTGTCCGGCTCCCAGACGCCCTTCATTCCACTGCGGGTGAACGCCTTCACCTCGCTGGGATACCTGCAGGAGCACATTTTAGGAGTGCTTTCTGTAGCCGACCACTGAGCTATATTATACACTGGAGTGCTAATCATCCGCTGTTAGAACGAGTCGCTTTGAAGCCACCAGCCGCCATATTGGTACTCCCTATTTTCCTCCAGTAACTAAGGAATATGTGCGCTACAGCATCGAATAACGAGGATTTTCTCATGTTCAGGGGGGGCTTAAAACTTTTAAAATGTCAAATGCCATATACTTTTATGTAATGTTCTAAAACTATCAAGTACTGAGAAAGTCATGTGCTGAAATATTTAGCATTTTATTTATAAATATATAAATAATATACAAAAAACACACACATATACATACATACATACATACATACATACATACATACATACTTATATATACACATATGTATATATATTTAATATGAATAACATGTAAAATATTTCAGCACATCATTTCCTAGTACCTGATAGTGTTAGTACATCCACTGACTGTAGAATTACCTGTGAAACGTTTTCACACAGCCAGAAAACTGCTTGTTGTTGCAACCAAATCCTATTGGATTCTGTGAGAGTAGGGAGTAGCAAGATGGCGGCCAGTGACTTCAGTTTTTCGGCAAAATCAGCACTCCAGTGTATAATATAGCTCAGTGGAGCCGACACATGTGAATGATGCTAAACTCTTAACCACCTCTAGGTGTCGCCACCATCAGGATTGGTGGAAGGCTAATTAATTTCTACAGCACATTTCAGTACAAAGACAATGTAAAGTGCTTTACATGATTAAAATAAAGGAAAAATAAAAACAGAACAAAAGCAAGTTGGAATAAAATCTAGAACCAAAATAAAACATGAAAAAATAGAAACTAAAAGCAAACATTAAAAACAGTTGGACTACAAAGATGAACTAATGATGTTTCAGTAAAACAGTTTAACTAGAAAAGTCAAAGGCAATCCTAAACAAATGTGTTTTTAACGGTGCGTCTTACTTTCTTCCCAGAATGGCCATGACAAATTCAGCGGGTTCTTTAATGTGAAGCTTCTTGATCAACTTCTTCAGACTGAATTCACTCTGTTTTTTATCCACGACCACCCTGCCGCCCTCCATCTGGAACTGAACACAGAAAAAAAACAAAAAACAAAACCACCAGTCAGGATCTGAATGACTGCAATTTAATCATCAAAACATCAGATGCGTCATTTTCCATCTACGGTTTGATGTAAACATTTTATTGCTGCTTGCAAGAAAATCAGAGAACACAGTTAAAACCTGCAGCTTTACGGTAAAAACATTGGTAAAACGACGCTCAAGGAGAAAATATTGTTACAAGTAAAAACGTACAAAGTTCTTCAGGCGATCTGCATCAGAGTCAAGAAGCTTGGCCCATTGCTTCAGGTCTGCAGGAGTTGGTTTCTGGGAAAAATCACGAACAGTGTGTCAACAGAGCACGTCGGAGGAAAGACCGACCACAACACCTTCAGAGTCCGTTTCTCTACCTTTCCCTTTGCCTTCTTCCGGCTGTGCTTGCAGCGGTGTTTGCGCGTGTTGTACTTGGCCAGCTGGTACTCGCTGAACTGCTTGAACTTGTCGACCAGCGCCTTCTTCAGGCACGTCGGCAGACAGCGGCTGAAACACTGGAAGGCGATAAATCAGGTCGCTGGATGAAGCGGAGACCCGGCGGAGAGGTTGGCGCTGCCGCAGACTTACCGTAGAGTAGATCCTGACTATTTCCAGCCAGTCGGAGGGCAGCTGCACGGCGGCGCAGAAATATCTGCGGACGTGAGGCTTGACGGGGGCCAGACTGGCAGCCAGAGCCAGTAAGAAGTTTGTGGTGATCCTGATGTTTAACTCCTGTCTGGAGTAAACTGCAACCTGGATGGGAAACAACGTGCAAAGATAAGACTGATGGTGAAATGTGCAATAAACCCCAAGTCCATGAAATGGCACTTTTTTTCTGCTGTTAATTTAATCTGCTGCTTTTGTTGCTCTAACCCAGGGGTCTGCAACCAGTGGCTCTTTGGACCTTCCACAGTGGCTCTTAATAACAAATTATATTTTTATTATGGTATTGAAATGTAATAATCATAAGAAAAGCAGGTTTTTAGCAGTTTTTTCTTGGAATAACTGCTTTTAATTTTCACAACAAAATGATACTAAAAGTGCCAGTAATACTTAATTTTAAATCAATATTTTTTTATTATGTTGGAAACTAGATTTTTTTTACATCATTATCCACAAATATCAACATCCCACTCATCTTCTTCTTTTAAACCTCAAAATAGACATAAAGGGTGTTTATTTAACAATGACAACATATTAGATCTTTGTCAAAAATTATAACTTGTCTTTTTTCAAAAGGCCAGGCAACATTTGCGGCTCTGAACGAGTTTAATTCAAGTGGACTGTAGGCAAAATGGCTTTTTAGACTGTAAAGGTTGCAGGCCCCTGCACCTGTGTTCAGGCAAAAATTACTTCATCATAAAAAATTTAACTCAGTTTGATGCAAACAGACACAATGCGTGTAAGCCATTTTAAATAACGGTTCAGTATATGTAATCAAGAACATTATCCGAGTTTGTGGTTTTTAAATGATTTACTGGCTTTATGTAAAAAAAAAAATTAATAAATAAGTGAAAGATTAAAAACTTTTCATATAGTGCCATGGAATAAAAAAAATTGCCGAAGGAAGAACTGGTAATCATAATGAAACTTGTAATTTAAGAAGAATGAAAAGTCTTTATAGTCATTATGTAACCATCATGAAGTATTTGGTGAGACACCGGCTCAGAGTTCACACAGACAGAAATCACAGACATCCATGGAAAAAAAAAAAAATAATTTAAAATGCAAAAACACACCTACCAAACTACACTTCCTGGAAAAGCTAAGAGTGTGCAAATATCTGATAAGATTTAAATGTCCAAATACTGCGCAAATGTGTAAATGTACCAGACAAACACAGTTAAGAAGAGTGCACAAAAAAAATTTACGAGCAATTTAGCCGGTTTCATGTAGTTAGAAAGATTCGGTTTAATGGATTACGTGATTCTACAGGTTTGGCCGTAATGAGCCTGGGTATGGCTGGGAAAATTATTTATTTATATACAGCTTTGGTATTTGTCCCTCAATAAATGAGAATCATCTTTTAAATTTCTGATTTTGTTTGCATTTTTGTTTGACATTTAGATTGGTTTGATGAGCTGAAACATGCAAGTGTGACAAAAAAAAAGAGCAAAGACGGAAGAAATCTCCAGAGGTAATTACTTTCTCACAGCTCTGGATTTTTCTCACCATAAACGGTGGCAAAGATGGTAAGAAAGAACAAAAAATAAATACATAAAAATCTCATTGTTAGAAAGCAACATCAAAAGGCACCATCTCCGGGGGGGAGAGGGTCACCTTTTAGATGCTGATTAGCTGGACATTGTTATTAAAAATCCAGTCTGCCAATAAGACAGAAAATGGATAATGACTAAGTCTCTTAGCAGGATAATGACCCAAAACATACAACCAAATCAATTTTCTAAGGCTTTTTACCCAACTATACTAGTGAAGTTAATGTGTATGGAGGGTCTAAACCAGGGGTCACCAACACGGTGCCCATGGGCACCAGGAAGCCCCCAAGGACCAAATGTGACGCCTCAAGCCTGTTCAAAAAAAAATAAAACCCTCCAGTGAGCTCCATCTAAAATGTTATTGTATATAGTTGCTTTTCCTTTATCATAGTTGTACTTACATAGATTTAAAATTAATAAAAAAATTAAAAACATGTTTATATTACACAAAGTTAAGGTAAGCTGACTCTTCTAGGTCAAAGGTCAGTACAGGTAGCCCTTCATATGACACAGTACCAGTAAAGTAGCTCTAAACTTCTAAAAGGTTGGTGACGCCTGGTCTAGATCGCTGCTATTAAGTTAACTTTATCCTTCTGACTGCTCCTCAACTTTAAGCTTCTGTTTGCAACGTCTTCTCACTACATTTAAGAGGCGAACGCTCCCGCCTCTTGTCCTCACATCTCGCCAGATCATATGACGGCAGGAATGGACCCGACTCCGTTGGTTTTTGTCTGCGTTTTTCAAAAATCAAAACGCATCGTAAACTTCTTCCATCTTGTATGGCTGAACCCGGACATTACAAATGAAGGTCATTTTACTGTGTTTGAACAGCGTTTATGTTCAACAAAGGTCAGCAGTACAAACAATGGCTGGACAAACTTTCTATTTATAGATTATAGTGTGTGCTAAATTATGCAAACATGATGAGTCAAACCTGTTGGATGAAAAATACACATTACTATTAAAATGTTTTACACCTTACATTTTTCTGGTTTTGGTTTTTATGTCAAATTCAATTATTTTAGATAATCAAAATGTTAAAACCAGATAAAAAGTATTTTATTATTTATTTTATTAATGCATCCATACCATCCTGACTTTATTGAGGTTGTGAATTGGTAAACTGGATTGCCATGACTTTGATTAGCAGCTCTGCAGCAAAAACTGACATAATTGATCAAAAAACACAAGAGAAAACTGAACGGCTGGAAAAATATGACCCAAACGGAAAATAAGTAATCTACGCAGCTCCTGGACAGAATAAATTCAACTTTCTGCACTCATATAGACTCCACAGTACACAACAAAGTGTATTTAAAGGCTTAAAAAGTGGATTTTGAATATGTGCACACTTAAATAAATAAAATCATAATTTTAAAACCACATTCTGTATTTACTCAGGTCACCTTTGCATGAAACAACATCTTAGAAAAACTAAAGAAATCTGCATTGCTCGTAATAATTTTGGCTTCCTCTTTAAGAGTAGACCAAAGAAACAGATTAATAAACCGTAAAATCTTCCTGATATTTTCTTTTTAGCTCAATTTGCTGTGGCTAAAAACCAACTTTACATGTCAATATTTAAAGTGTCTGAACAGTTTCCTACATGAAAGACAAGCAGAACATGCAAGGGCAGGGCTAATTTGCATTTTATTGATCAATGTGTAATAAATGATGTAAAAATGATGAGGAAACAAGTGAGACAGGAGACAAAAGACAATTTCCTATTCCCTACTTTAGCCCCCGGATCTTTTCTCACTTTTTTTGGTGGACACTAAACACCAGTGATGGGATTTTGTCAGGAACCTCCACTTGTACTGCCCCTGGAGGGGCATCCTAGAACAGAGCTGGCCTTCCTGATGAGCTCATCTAACCTCTTTGTTTTATACGAGATTAAACAAAAGTGAAAGCGCACACAGAACAGACCCAACACCAGCCGGACCACTCAAACGCACCTTAAGAAGAAACTCCGGGTCACCATCAGAAATGTCCGCAGCCAGTCCGGTGATGGTGGTCCAGACGCTGTCCTGTGCGTCCCAGTCCTGCTGGCCTGGAGCTTTGCTCTTATTGACCAGCGAGCAGCAGACGGCGTTCAGCAGGCGGTACTGAAGGACAGAGAGCACAGGACTCAGCATCCAGGAGGAAAAAAGTTCATTTACGTTCTTACAGAGCGCAGGTTGAGGGTAAAACCTTTTTATTTTTCATCTCTTCTGCAGCACTTTGGTTTCCTCTGTCAAGCTCTGCAAACTCTTCCTGTCTGAGGGCCACAGAGTCGTCACGTTCCTGGCTGCTGATCTCCATTTCTAGGACTGGTAGCTCTGCGGCGGTCTCAGCCTCCCCGTCATCGCCGTCCTCCTCAGAAAACATGTGATCGTCATCAGGCTGCTGCAAAGTCAGTCACAATAAAACACATTAACACATCCATCCAATAATCCATTCCACAAGAGCAGCTGTGGTGAAAAAGCTTAAATATCAATTTTATAATCGCTTTTAGTTTTTACTACAGTTTAAAATGGATGTTTACATAGAAATTATAGAATGAACCTTTATTTCCTCACTGTAAGGCAATCAATTAAGACTAAATCTTTCCTGATCTGAGTTAGTTAGGGTTACTGAGATGGTTTCTAATTAGTAAATGCCAAAATAACGCAACAAATGTCCTTTCAATTTTTTCTTTAGTTCAGATTCCTATTGCTTTAAATAATTTAGGAAAGCCCAGATGATGACGTCGGGGCTTTGTAAGCTTCCCATTAATGGGTGAATTGGTTAAATCACAACATTCAAGTTAAATCGAGGCCCACATGGGCACGTATTTTAAGCCAACACCACAAACACGTGGCTTCCTTGAGTGCAATAGTGGTAAGATAAACAAAAAAATAAATCAAAATTAGATCAGGAAGAGAATTGCAATCGTCTTTGGGAAAATGTTCCAGATGCCTGAAGGTGCCTTGTTCCTCTACTCAAATGAACCACTTGTTCAACCATCACGCCATTCATGAAGCAGAAAGGTTCTTTGTCACAGAGATGGAGGTGTTGATGCAAAATGTGGGAATCAAACTCAAAACAACTGGAGAAAAACAGGGTTAGTCAGGAAGCCTGAAAACCTCCTCCCTACAGTGAAGCACGGCGGTGGCAGCATCATGTTGTGGGGGTGTTTCACTGCAGGAAGGACTGGTGCATTTCAAACAACAGACGCCATCATCCGCCAGGCAGTTAAAGCTTGGGATCCAGTGGGTCTTCCGAACAGGCAAAGACCGTAAACATACCAATCAAATTAGTTACAAGGAAAACAAAGACAATATTTTGGAGTGGCCATGAAAGAATCCTGATCTCTGAAACCTGAAACTACAGCAGTTCTGTCAGGAGCCTGAAACTGTAAGAAGCTTGTGGGCAGAAACCCAAAACCATTGACCCAAGTCAAACAGGTTTAAAATTCCACCAAATACTAAAGAAAGTTTGCGTCAACGTCTGAATTTGAAGAAAATAATGAAAAAAAAATTAATCCCTGAAGATTTTTCTGCATCATTCTGGCAATGAGCAAATAGCGATCACTGATTTAATGAGTGGCTGTGTGTCTTGGTGTATGTAAACATCTGGTTTCAACCATAAATAAGAAGCGGGGACAGACGTACCATGTTCGTTTCTTCAAACGACGACTGCATCTCCTCTGATATTTCCTCCTCTTCATCTTCATCCCACCTCTTTTCTCCGCTCAGACCACGCGTCAGGAACGAAGGAGGATCAGCGAAGCGATTGCACAGACGGTCCCCGGTCAGCGACGAGGAGACCAAAGAGGAAGAGGCGACAGCGGAGGACAAGGAAGAAGCCAGACTAGGAGAATCTGTTAGGAGCTTGTTGTGGGTGCTGAGGAGAGGTGAATCCGTGGAGAAGGAGGTGGAGAGAAGAACGGAGGAGGTGGACGACAGGCTAGTTGGCTGAAGAGAAGAAAGGAACGCAGGTTGTGATGGAAGCAGCGAGGACCAAGACTGGGGATTCATTGTTGAGGCCTGGCCTAAAATCTTATTCTCCAAACTTGGAGGACAGTAGTTGGAGGTCAGACTTCTGCCACATGAGGCCTGCTGCGGCTGCTGCGGCTCTCCTGAGGCCGTCTTCATCTGTCCCAAAGTTAGCGCCTTCATTTCTGTAGAGAAACACATCGTAAGACAAGATACACTTAACTGTCCTCTAAGGGAAGGGAAGACACATTGCAAGAAAAACCAAAGAGAACAAGATGAGACCACGATAACAAAATAAGACAGCTCTACTAAGACATGGGAACAAAGCACGGGACAATAAAACTGCAGGAAAGAGTAAAGAAATAAGAACTGTTACACATCCCACAATTACAAGTTCATAAATACCGCAACCAACCACAATTAAAAACTTTAAAAATCCAATAATATAATAAGTTCATATAAAAAGTAATTAATAGGTGAAACGATCTAAAATGAATGAGAAACTTTTCCTTTCCACCATGTGACTAAATAAGTGGTCAGGATTTATAAAGGAGAGAGATGGAAGTTGGGAGAAAGGATACTTTAAAGTAGAGATGCGCCGATCCGATACCCGCATCGGATATCGGATCGGATATTAACTGATTACACCGATCCAGCCATTTCTTTTTTTTATTAATACCATTAACAGCAATATTCTATGTTTGCAACACTGGTTACGTCATCATGGAGAGCACACACACAGCAGCTAGTGATGTTTATGTCAAGCCTTCACTCACATGGCAATGTATACATTTATACGCTCAGCCCAGGAATCGTATCGGATTGGAAAAAACTTGATCGGTCCATTTCTAATTTAAAGCTGTTGCTTTTGCAATGAATAAACATTTACCCAAACATAATAGTTCATAATCTGAGAGCAGTAGGGTGGGACGGATCCTGCAAGATGCTTTTTGCCTGTTTTATTATGGAGCCATCGTAAACATACTGCAAGGACAGAGGCTGAAACTTCAACCCCAGTATTTCCATTGTTGTTGTTATATTTGCAAGTCTTGATTTAGACTACACTGAGCCAAATTTTTCAATTTTGAGTTTTATTTATATAGCGCCAATTCACAACACACGTCATCTCAAGGCACTTTACAAAGTGGAATTCAATTAAATTATACAGTCTGGTCAAAAAGTTTCCTCTCTAAGGAAACCCAGCAGGTTGCATCAAGTCTCTCCAAGCAGCATTCACTCCTCCTGAAAGAGCGTAGAGCCACAGTGGACAGTCGTCTGCATTGTCGATGGCTTTGCAGCAATCCCTCATACTGAGCATGCATGAAGCGACAGTGGAGAGGAAAACTCCCCTTTAACAGGGAGGAAAAATGTCCAGCAGAACCAGACTCAGTGTGAACGCTCATCTGCCTCGACCCACTGGGGGTTAGAGAAGACAGAGCAGAGACACAGAAAGCACAGAAGCACACATTTAGCCAGGAATCCTTTCTATGCTAGAGTGTAATAGCTGATGATCTGTCTCCCCTTTATGATGTCACAGCTAACAGAACGTCAGACCAGGTATACCTACTATGAAGAGAGAAATGACAGAAATAAAAGTTGAAATAACAACAAACAATGCAAATTGGAGAACAGTAGGAGAACTCAGCAGAGTGAGGAAAATAGACCCTGATGTCCTCCAGCAGCCTAAGCCTATAGCAGCACAACTACAGAGATAGCTCAGGGTAACCTAAGACACTAACTAGAAGCTTGAACAAAAAGGAAAGTTTTAAGTCTAGTCTTAAAAGTAGACAGGGTGGCCAAACCAAGCACCCATATCTATTGAATCACTTTGCCAAAAAAAAGCTTTATAAAAAGGCAGCAGTGTCTTAGATTGGACTCCAAAACTGCAGTCTTTGAGCACAACTAGTTAACATCTTTCTCCAAGTATTGCACATGATAAAAGGTATTTAAAAGGTATGCTGCTATACTACTTTTGTCCATTATTACATGGTCAGAGGCTCCTAGGATCAAAGATAATTTCTTTGTCTTACTGGTATTTTACTTACTGGTATCAAACACAGAAAGAATAGTCAGTGTGTAACTGAAAAATAAAAGTTTCACCCGAGAACCTGATGGCATAATTATTATATATAATTTCGAGGCATGCTTGTGCTTCAGTATTTCAAAGAAAAAGACTAATTTACGCTCATCTGTTGGGACCCGTTTGTTAGAAAAGAATAAAACCATTTCATAGTAATCAGTTTTCTGACAAGCAGCTGAGGCTGAACATTATTAAAAACTAAGATCTGCAAAGAAAACACATGCATAGGCCTAAATGTTTGTCTATCACACTGATAACATCGTCCTCTGTGCTACAGCCACGGCTGTTAGTGAACTATAAGGAGTCAGGAAGAGAGGTGAAGCTAAACTTGAACATTTTTTCCATTTTGTCACCCTACTACCACAACGCTTAGTGTATTTAACTGGGATTTCATATTATATACACCAACATAAGCAATGGCTACTAAAACGAAAGGAAAAATGTTTCCCATATAAACATCTTGAAAGGGTGTTGTGTATTTGTATTCAAGCCTCTGTAAGATGATGCCCCTAATAAAGAAATAGGTATATAGTTCTCCTCAGAAGTAGGCAACATAGTTACCAGAGTCCATCTGTGTGTAATTGGATAAATCCAGCTGCTCTTTGAAGGCTTCGGGTTTTTTAGAGAACATTAGTAAGAGGTGTTAGTTAATTTGAGATTCTGCTAATTCGATCTAAAGAAAGTTGTTTGCAAAACACAGAAGTAGTTTAGTGCGTGTTAAAAAAAATCTGCTTCTCTCAAAATGACCTTTTAAGTTTTAGACTCTCAAAACTTCTACTTCTGACATTGCCTGGTTGTAATTTCTTCCATTTCAAAAACAGGAAACTGGTGTAAAATTGATTTTCTTGCATCTCTGTCAAATGGTAAGATATTTAAAAATTTAATTACCCTGACAGCTTTCCAAACATTTGATAAAAAATTTATTCTCTAAACATGTTGAGTTTTGCTGCATCTTACCAGCCCTTCATTCCACTTTCACATTTTCATTTAATTAAAACCTTTTACAGTCCGTTGTTCTCCACTGAGCACGTGAGCCATTAAGGCCATCTTTATTTTTAAACTCTTTCTACAGAGCAAAAGGATGTTAACTTCTGGGCTTTAAAATAAAAACACAGAGCCTCTTCCTGGACCTTTATTTGGCCTGTTTGTCCCGTTTTCAGTATGAATATCTCAGTAATTAGGAACGGTTTACATAAAAAAATAATCATCATGAAGTCAAACCATCTTTGTTTAATTTGTCTTGAATGAACCACGTAAACCCCTCAGGACATCAGAGCATTTTTCACTCGCCTTCCCAGACCCAGAACTAAGCAAAGAGGCACCATTTAGTTTCTATGCTTTTCAGCATCTCACCTGTGATTTACTGAAAAACACAAATAAAGGCCAAATATTACTTTATTTAAATTTATATTGCATCTTTGGTTTTTATTTGCATAGATTTGAATGTTTATTTGTTACCTTTTATGCACTATGTTATGTTTTACATGTTTATTTCTGGTTTCTGATGCATTTTGTGTTTTGATTGCATTTCATCTGTTTTATTTTATTTTTTCCTGGAAAGCATTTTGAATTTTCCTGTGGATGACTGCTGCTTTACAAATAAAATCACCCCGCCTTCACAGATGCTCTCCAAACAGCCACGCCCAGCCCGATTTACAAAGAAGTCCTCTGGATACGCAAAGCTGGTGGAGATATACCTCAAAGGACTCACGGCTAAAAGTGCGTCAACAAAGTATTAAAAAGAATAGAAATATCCTTTATTGTCCCTCAGTGGAGAAATTCAGTGGTACCAGCAGCAAATTGGAAGCATGGAGATACACACAAAGCTAAAAATATTAAAACAAAAAATACAAATAAGAGGCTGTACAGTGAGGGCACATTTAAACCATAATAAAATTATATTGTACAGTTATCAGAAATAGCATAAGCATAAAAATAGAGATGTGGATCTGAACAATAATCAGGGGGCCTGAATACAAATGCAAGTCACTTGTTTTGTATTTCTATTTTTTATTTAATTGTAAAAGAGAAAAATAAAATAATTTTCAAAATGTTGCTCTACTTTGTACGCATCTTCTACAGAAAATCCCAACAAATATAATTAATGTGACAAAAGTCAAGTCATTTGATGGGGTCAAAGATTACAATGTGGAGCCACTCCTCCAACAAAGCTCACATAAGCCTAGACAGCATTCAGGTGAGCAGCTCAGCAGCATTCTTTCTGCTGACTGGGCACACAGTGTGGTGTGCTTGTCCTCGTGGGCGTGTAGGGCAATAAATGTATTAACTTGAGACAAAGTCTGGTAACGAACTTGGGTAAAGTTAGAAAGATATTCACAGATTCGGCTTTTCCGGATTAATAACTCATCGGCGAATGATTTATTCTACAAAACAGACACCTCTCTGTAACCACAGCAAGGCAGACAGTCAGCTACAACCGTTGTTTCCTCAAAACGAGTCTCCCACCGCGCTGGGAGAATTACATTGGACCCAATGCAGAGCTCGCGGCTCCGCAGATGCTTAGGGACCGTGTGCAAGTTGCAACCCCAGAAGCATAATCATAGAGAAATATTCAACAGCGTCACCAAGGAGAGGTGGATTATCATCAAACTTGTAGAATACATAGATCACTTCATCTGGATCATACTACAACTCTTACTTTGGGAAAATTTGCTTAACTCTATTTTTTGACATTTTTTTATTGTTATTACAAGTGTATTATTTTCAATAAGTACACCACAGATCACTGTAGTGCTACCAAACTTATCATACACATAGATACCCTCAACTAGTTCATACTACAACTCTCACTTTGGGAAAATTTGCTTAACTCTATTTTTTGAGAATTTTTCATTGTTATTACAAGTATATAATTTTCAATAAGTACACCACAGATCCCTGTAGTGCCACCAAACTCATCATACACATAGATAACTTCACCTAGTTCATACTACAACTCTCACTTTGGGAAAATTTGCTTAACTCTATTTTTTGAGAATTTTTCATTGTTATTACAAGTGTATAATTTTCAATAAGTACACCACAGATCATTGTAGTGCTACCAAACTTATCATACACATAGATCACCTCATCTAGTTCATACTACAACTCTTACTTTGGGAAAATGTGCTTAACTCTATTTTTTGAGATTTTTTCATTGTTATTGCAAGTATATAATAGCCAATAAGTACAGTATAGATTATTGTAGTGCCACCAAACTTGTAGTATACATAGATAACTTCATCTAGATCATACTACAACTCATACTTTGGGAAAATGTGCTTAACTTTATTTTTGACATTTTTTTATTGTTATTACAATTATATAATAGCCAATAAGTACAGTATAGATTATTGTAGTGCCACCAAACTCATCTTACACATAGATAACCTCATCTAGTTCATACCACAACTCTTACTTTAAGAAAATGTGCTTAACTTTATTTTTTGACATTTTTTCATTGTTATTACAAGTATATAATTTTCAATAAGTACACCACAGATCACTGTAGTGCCACCAAACTTATCATACACATAGATCACCTCATCTAGTTTATACTACAACTCTTACTTTGGGAAAATTTGCTTAACTTTATTTTTTGACATTTTCTTATTGTTATTACAAGCATATAATAGCCAATAAGTACAGTATAGATCACTGTAGTGCCACCAAACTTGTAGTATTCATAGTTCACTTCATCTAGTTCACACTACAACTCTTACTTTGGGAAATGTGCCTAACTTTATTTTTTGACATTGTTTCATAGTCATTACAAGCATATAATCACCAATAAGTACACTATAGATCATTGTAGTGCCATAAAGTGTATAGCACACATATAAATTGAACATGTTGAATAAACATAACATTGGCTTTATTGATGCAGAAAGGCTTATACCGATAACAACTATATTACAACCAAAGACTATTTAACTTCTCCTTTACTGTTTGCATTATGATCAAACAATGTAACATGAGAATACAGCTTGTTCCTACAAACTTACACAAAATAAAATCTCACTGAATAATAAAAATCACAATATTTAAGAATCCCATACAGCTCCACAAAAATTGCTATAAACCTGAATATCGCTTTTTGTCTTGTTTCCTGCATGATAATGAGGGAGACTTCAGTAGGAATTGCCTGCTATGAGGTCAACAGAGCTGCAAGGTCCACATCACTACAACATGCTCAGTGACAGTCAGCAATAGTTACTCTGAGATTCTCTTGTTGGTGCACAACACACAGTACCAAAGTGTCTCTTTGTTTGGAATCTGTGCTGGTATCATTTCAATGCATTCAGTGTGGAACCATCATCCACAAGTTTCACACTGTACCTACAGCATCGGGATAAACATGTGTGTCATTGTAAAACTTTGGACATAAAGAAATTTGTAGAGACTGAAATATGCCCTTAAATTTTTCCTAACAGCAGTCTTTTTTTTTAACCTACCCATTGTCTTAAAAGCTTGTAACATAAGGAAAGGAAATGCAAAGCTGAGGCCCTACAAGAATGCTGTACGATATCAAAGACTATAAAGTACTTAAATATTTTACTAAATATATATTACTAAATATATTATCCCAATACAAGTGAAACGAAAAAGAGCTTGTTAAAGTCTAAATCTAAAATGTCTAACATGGCCAACAGTTACATATGTAGCTAAAGAGAGGTTAAATTAATGCAGCATTGAATCAGGTCAAAAGCTTCAGCTCACAATCGAAACTGAATTTAATCTGGCATGTAAACATTTCTCATTCATTACAACTATCAAAATGACAAGGAAAAGAAAAATGGTTTGACTTACCATGGAAATTCTGTTCATATTTCAACTTCCTCATAATCTCTTTTTCCGCTAAACTGTAAAAGATTATTGCTCTACTGACCTTAATTGATGGCTGATCATGATTGGCTGGGACTTCATTACACTAAGCATCTAATTGGTATGATTGTGTCTGGTGGTGTGGTTGCACGGCAGTGGCCATGAGGTAAAACCTCAATACCAGCACATTTAATCAAATAAATGAAATAACTAACCAAAGCTCAAACATGAAATAAAGTAAAAATTAATGACAACACATGAAAATGTCATGTTTTTAGACTCCATGTTGACTTTTAGTTACTGTTATACCTGTAAAGAAAAAAAATGGTGAAAATGGTTTCCAGGGCAAGAGTGTTGGCTTAGAGATCCCTGCAGTTCAAACTGAGTACTGCTAATAAAAACAATGGAGAAAGATTTGTATTATTTTTTATGTGAAATTATTCCTCAGAATGTAGAGTCAAAATTCACAGGCCAAGTGTTGCTGTGTAAATAAATCTGATAAGGTGTAGATGTGATTTTTGTCACCCTACAACTTATAAAAGTTACTTTGTGGATGATGATAATACTTTATGCCCTTAATGTTACATGGATAATATTAGAAATATCTGTGGCCCATCTTCCCAAAGTAAGAGTTGTAGTATGAACAAGATGATGTTGTCTATTTGTAGGACTAGTTTGGTGGCACTACAATAATCTATACTGTACTTATTGGCCATTATATACTTGTAATAACAATGAAAAAATCTCAAAAAATAGAGTTAAGCACATTTTCTTAAAGTAAGAGTTGTAGTATAAACTAGATGAGTTGATCTATGTGTATGATGACTTTGGTGGCACTACAGTGATCTATACTGTACTTATTGGCTATTATATGCTTGTAATAACAATAAAAAATGTCAAAAAATAGAGTTAACCACATTTTCCCAAAGTATGAGTTGTAGTATGATCTAGATGAAGTTATCTATGTATACTACAAGTTTGGTGGCACTACAATAATCTATACTGTACTTATTGGCTATTATATACTTGTAATAACAATGAAAAAATGTCAAAAAATAAAGTTAAGCACATTTTCTTAAAGTAAGAGTTGTAGTATGAACTAGACGAGGGTATCTATGTGTATGATAAGTTTGGTGGCACTACAGTGATCTGTGGTGTATTTATTGGCTATTATATAATTGTAATAACGATAAAAAAATGTCAAAAATAAAGTTAGGCACATTTTCCCAAAGTAAGAGTTGTACTGTGAACTAGATGAAGTGAACTATGTATACTACAAGTTTGGTGGCATTACAGTGATCTATACTGTATTTATTGGCTATTATATAATTGTAATAACAATAAAAAAATGTCAAAAAATAAAGTTAAGCAAATTTTCCCAAAGTAAGAGTTGTAGTATGAACTAGATGAGGTGATCTCTGTGTATGATAAGTTTGGTAGCACTACAGTGATCTGTGGTGTACTTATTGAAAATTATATACTTGTAATAACAATGAAAAATGTCACAAAATAAAGTTAAGCAAATTTTCCCAAAGTAAGAGTTGTAGTATAAACTAGATGAGTTGATCTATGTGTATGATGACTTTGGTGGCACTACAGTGATCTATACTGTACCTATTGACTATTATACACTTGTAATAACAATAAAAAAATCTCAAAAAATAGAGTTAACCACATTTTCCTAAAGTAAGAGTTGTAGTATGAACTAGATGAGGTGATCTATGTGTAAGATGAGTTTGGTGGCCATACAAAAATCTATAGTGTACTTATTGATAATTATATGCTTGTAATAACAATGAAAAATTGTCAAAAAATAAAGTTAAGCACATTTTCCCAAAGTAAGAGTTGTAGTATGAACTAGATGAGGTTGTCTATGTGTAGGGTGAGTTTGGTGGCACTACAGTGATCCATACTGTACCTATTGGCTATTATATGCTTGTAATAATGATGAAAAAATGTCAAAAAATAGAGTTAAGCAAATTTTCTCAAAGTGAGAGTTGTAGTATGAACTAGTTGATGGTATCTATGTGTATGATAAGTTTGGTAGCACTACAGTGATCTGTGGTGTACTTATTGAAAATAATACACTTGTAATAACAATAAAAAAATGTCAAAAAATATAGTTAAGCAAATTTTCCCAAAGTAAGAGTTGTAGTATGATCCAGATGAAGTGATCTATGTATTCTACAAGTTTGATGATAATCCACCTCTCCTTGGTGACGCTGTTGAATATTTCTCTATGATTATGCTTCTGGGGTTGCAACTTGCACACGGTCCCTAAGCATCTGCGGAGCCGCGAGCTCTGCATTGGGTCCAATGTAATTCTCCCAGCGCGGGGGGAGACTCGTTTTGAGGAAACAACGGTTGTAGCTGACTGTCTGCCTTGCTGTGGTTACAGAGAGGTGTCTGTTTTGTAGAATAAATCATTCGCCGATGAGTTATTAATCCGGAAAAGCCGAATCTGTGAATATCTTTCTAACTTTACCCAAGTTGAAAACGAGCAATAAGATCAGGAAAAACAGGTAAAGTAACGTAAACTGTGGGTTGGATACGCATGCTTTATCTTATCTAGAGCATACAAACAACATTTCTAAGAATTGACTTTCTGCAAAGACAACGCGCAACTAAGTTTTAAGCTTGCCCAGTGCTTTTGAATTATATATTACATCAGAATCACCTTTCATGTGAAACCAGAAACTATTTCAGCAGCGAGACACAAGAAAGCTAAAAACAACGTAGCCGTCTGGTTTATGGTTAGTTTCAATAAGTGTGGCGGCGGCCTGCCAACAGGACATTCAGCTGCATAAAAACTCACCTCAAACCCCACAGCTTCACACGCAGAGGACCGACTCCAGCCAAGCATATCTGACACCACCGATCGGTGACCTACAGTAGGAGGAGGCACAGGTAGTTGGACCAGGAACTGATTTTACGCATACAAGCTGCACCCCAGAGCTCTACGTGCGCACCATTTGTCCATCGGTGCAACGGGTGGGCGTGGTTTGCACACCGGTAAACGGCGCGTCAGGTTAACGCAGAAAATGGCGTAACACCTGATCCCCTGTCAGATATAACGCTTCTACAACGATGTGGCTGATGTAAACATACCAGGTCGGAATAAAAAAACGTGTCTTAATTAATAAAGCCATTGAATAAAATGATCATACACATTATTATTATTATTATTATTATTAGTAGTAGTAGTAGTAGTAGTAGTAGTATTACACTGAGAAAAAACAGTTAGCAGAGTTGAAGTAGTCTACCCATCTTTTAACCATTTAGACAAAAAAAAGTGCTTTATTGCTTCAAAGTATATTGTATTACTTCTCAAAAGAGCTGTTTGTTTTGAAGAAACGTGTGCGGGAAAGCCAACTTTCAGGCATTGTTTAGTAACATTATTTTTTTTGTCCAATTCCAGGGTTTCATTTGTAATTCCAGGTAGTTATATGATCACCTTAGTCTGTAGGTTTGCATATAATAAGTCCTACTTGATATGTTTTTCCCAACTTTGTTTTATTTATTTATTTATTATACCTGAAGGCTCCCAAAATGTTTTTTTTTTGTCATTCATTTTATAAAATTACCTGTGAAAGAGGGGGGCGAAACCTTCTTTTGTAACCAGATCCATAAATAAATAAATGAGGAGATAAATACTCCAGAATAAAAATAGAACACTCCTCCCACATCGCTGCTGGCCGGGTTCTCCCCCGGCTGACGGTTAAGGAGCGTGCACAGTGGTCAGCGTTTTCCCATGATAACCTGCGACGTTTTGTTTTCTCCGGTACTAAGCAACATGCACAGTTTCCTAAAACTCATGAAATGTTAATTCGGATAAAGTTAGATGTGGTTTCCTAGAAATATATGTATAAAAATGTCCTTTTGAATAATCTAAAAAATAATAATAATAATAATAATAGTAATAAAACGACTGGACTTCTACTTTGAAGCTTCAGAATAGTCCAGTTATTTTTTTATTTTTTTTATTAATCATGACCTGGATGACTGAGAATCTTCACCAACCTTTTGAATAATTTAACAATCTCTTGTCCTTGCAACCGATTGCAACTTACAAAACTACGTCTGATAAACTTGCTTTGTTGCAGCTAGTGTCAATAAAGATTTAACTTCCTAAACGAAACATAAGTTGAAATAACTAGTGAGGCAAGTCTGTTTATATAGTACAAATTATTAAAAGGTTTTATAAGAAAATAAAGGAACGTTTTAAGACATTAAAAACAAAAAAAAAACACAACGTATAAAGTAATAATCTCATTAAAAAAATTAAATACAGAAATAGCTATGATATGATAAAAGGAACCGTAATCGTTGGCCTTTTATGGGTTAAACAGTGATGTTTTCAGTCCTAACTTAAAGGACCTAACAGTTTCTAGATCTCAGGTTTTCAGGAAGTTTGTCTCAGACCCGAGCAGCATAGAAGTTGAATACTACTTCCTGTTTAGTTCTGGACCTGGAGTAAAGACGGTTCTAACAACGTGAGGGGTGCACATGGTTCATTACTGACCAGAAACCATGCAGTGCTTTATAGACCATGAACAAGGTTTCTGAATCTCTTTACCGACAGGGAACCAGTTCAATCCATGAGAACTTGTGAAGGGATCTATTGAGCGGGTGTTGGTCAGAACTCTGGCACTAAGACTTTGGAGCTCTGCCTCATTTATTTTACAGAAATCCACCGGCGGTTTTAGACCATGCTTACCAGTTTTCATGTTTTGAACTGTTTGTGTCTTAATAACTGCTGAAACAGACTCCAAGTGCTCACCAAAAGGTTCAAGAGGAGCAGGAATTCAATCTTTATTTCTTTTCATGACAGATCGGCTGTCAGGGCCTCTGACATTATTGGTGTGAAGAGAGGAAAAACACAATCTATACTTTTTAATAAATAAATTATTTTATTTTGTGTTTTTAGGTATTAAAACTAAATTCAAAGTTTTGCAAAAAACAGGATTGATACATTTTTACAGGGGCCTGGAAATATTTTAAAAACTTCTCAAAGTTTTTTCATTTGTTTTGGTGGCTGTCTCCGTTTCATGTTGCAAAGGATGAAGTCCAGAAACGTTTAAATGGAAAAAGTAAAGGTACCGTTTGAACAAAGGGAAGCTGCAGTATTTAAGACGACAACATAAAGGTGAGTGGTTTTAAAACTAGACAGGAACGTGTGACTGGTGGTGGTTTTGGACAGGAAGAGCTCATATGTGATGCATTTCTCATGTTCTGCAAGATCGTTATTTCCTGCTCAACATTTTGCTATCAGACAGTAAAAGATTTGAACTCTGACAGTTTATGATGTCTTTGTTTCTGATTCTGCTGATTATTATAAAGGCGCCAGGTAGGAGATGATAAAATACAATTATATTCTGAATAAACAAAAATTAGAATTAAAAAACAATGTAACATTTATTTGACCATATAAATACGGGATACAAGAAGAGAATTTTTTTTTATTCATTTAACAGTTATTTAATTTTTCAGCCTAAAGATTTGCTGTTATAATAACAGTGTTAAAATTATTTCAGAGAAGGTATTTTTTCAGATGAAAACACAATTTATAGCAATTCTAGATGAATTTCACAAGACTTATATTCATGAATCAAAATGTAAACCCAACATGGCTTTTTCAAGGACTTAAAAAAAATAAATTTATTGATATTAAAATTGATATTAATGCGTGTCTTTTATCTCACAGGAATCGATACTTCGACTGTGTTTGTGCAGACGGGTGGTGATGTTTTTCTTAATGTCTCAGAAGCGGATATACCCCAGGATCTTCACTTCTTCTTATGGAAATTTGTCACAAATGATGTGCTGGTGTCTTTCTTTTCAAACGGAGAACCAAAGATCCACGAGGTTTACGCCGGAAGAATCGAACTTTTAGGACAAAAACACTCAATTAAATTAAAGAACCTCCAGAAATCCGACAGTGGACTTTATACGGCAGTCGTAACAGCAGCTTCAAAGCAAACATTGACTGAGTACAACGTCACAGTTCAAGGTAGGGTTATTATTTACTGAATGTATAACATTTACTTTGGTAGAACAAAAATGTATCCTTTACAGTGGCAGTTTTTGCATGACTGCCCCCCGGGCTCCGTCTGACGTTTGGTCCAAATGAAAAACTGTTCTACATGTGACTACTTTGCTTTCATGCCTCCAATGGTTCTCGCCCTGACTCTCCCTCCTCAGATCCAGTGAGTCCAGTCGATCTGGTCGTTGACTCCGTGTCCAGCGCCTCTTCCTCCTGTAACCTCACAGTTACATGCATCACAGAGGACTCGGACATCAGCAGCACTTTCAGATGTACCGCCAAAACCTGCCATCAGGAGGGAGGAGAGAAGTCAAAGGCCACTAAATCTGGTGCTTCTCTCCATGTCTGCCTGTCAAATTTATCGATCGTCTGTAATCATAGCAACCGGGTCAGCTGGTCAGAGAAGAAAACCGCGACTGATCCCCTTTGTTACCAGTATATTGGTAAGTCTGAGATTTACCAACAAAAAAAAGGAACAAATGTGGCTATCAGATGTTTTCCCGGTGAGACGAGGTTGTAAATGGAGGCTTTCCTGTTGCAGATGCAGACGGGCTCTCTGGAGTCTCCATTTGTGTAGTGATGGTGGTCGGTCTGATCATCATGGTGTTGGCTGTCATTGGTGTCCACCTCACTGAGAAGTTCAAGAAATAGAAAGAACTGGTTGCTTGTTAAATGTTTGTAAGAAATGGGTGCCGCCGAGTGTTGGAGCGGAGACAGAGAGAGGCGTGGCTTGATGCACGTCTTTGTTACTCCTCCAAGGCTCAGCTAAGAGGGCATATGTTATCTGTGATAAAGAATAGAGACAGCACACGGGTTGAGCTGATAACTTTTCAATGAGAGAATTTATTCTTCCTCAAATCAACATGACATCAAACTTTTAGTAACCTTTTAATTATCTAAATGTCCATATTGACTAGTTATGTGACCCTAGTTAGGTCCAGAATCAACATCTTAAAATACACTTTGTTAATCATGAATCAATTTTCCTATGCATCACACTGTTCCCACTATATTTACATTTTTTAGCATTTTTATCATTAAATGAAATGCAGTATTTATAATATGTCTTTTTTAATAAATTCTAGTTTTTAACATGCAAACACATTTACATTTTTTATATCATAACCCATGGGCTTATTTGAATCGCATCATGAATTACTAATACTTTTCAAATGTTTGAATGGCAACTTTAACCATGTGAACTGTGCTTAGCTGACATTTACTGGATTGCAATAACATTTTATGGTGGTTGGAAATAACCCAAAAATATGTCAATCTCAGTGACAAAACAACCCTTAACTGTGATATTGAATGAAAATATTTTATAAATTTATAGTTTAATACTCATAAGGTTTGCAAAACCATAACTGGTTAAGATTAGCATGTCCACCTTGCGTTCCTATGCATTGCCATTAGCTTTAGCATGTTAGCTTCAACACTCATTTACTCAAAACACAAATATCTCTCACCAAAACCGTTTCACCTTTTGCCACATGCAACTACATAATCAACAATATCTTGTAGGTTGCAAAACCTACAAGATGTTGTTGACCATAACCTGTGATAAAGAATAAAGACAGCACACGGGTTGAGCTGATGATCACTTTTCAATGAGAGGATTTATTCTTCCTCGGCCAGTGCGCAGCTCTACGCTCTATCACTTGCGTATTGCCCCCTGGTGGCAAGCATAGATATAGCGGTTACTCATTTCAAATTAAAATGGTATTATACGAATTCTATGTAAAGCAAATAATTAAGAAAAAAATATGTGGGGTGCCTGTTTTTACCTCTACAAAATTCCAAGCCTCTACATCTTGTTTTGGTCTACAACAGTGCTCAAGCTCTACGTAGTGGTGAAAAAAACTCTTATTGCTCCTTTAAGTATTAAGTCACCTTTTATTCTACTATGCCGCTTCCAAGTGTCTGTCTGCAAAGAGGTCCAGCCACCAATACCCAAGAGTGAGACATATAGATTATATGGCATACCCAGGTAAAAAAAAAAATAAAAATGAAATATTCAAGTTAAAAACTCATGCAAAATGCATGATAATACGGCAGCATATCAAAGTAGCTAAAGCCAGTCATACACTGTACGATTTTTTTTCCCCTTTTTGTGCCGATTCTTCAGTTGTGCGAGAATTGTTTTGGATCGGGCCGAGTTTCAGCTGCATCATGTCGTATACAGTGGTTAAGGGGGGGGGGGGGGGCTGTCTCTCATGACCACCTCCCGATCAGGAATTGTACAGTCGGATGAAAATCAAACATGTTTTAAATTCAGTCAGCCCTCGTGTGGTGATGGTGAGCGCCTCCTGCTGTTGAAGCGGAAATACGAACGTCTACGAGCCGATTTCCCCCAACCTTGCATACTGAACATTTGCAAACAAGGGAATTCTTCTTCTTCTTAGATGAAAACACAGGAGTGGAGAGAAGCATGGCGGCGGTACGTGTGACATGGAATCAAACTACAGAGGAGCAACTCGTAGAATTGCCAAGGCAGCGCGTTTCGTTCTAGTGAGCCTCACATTTAACAGAGAGCATTGACACTTCCGTCTTTTTCTTCTTCTACTGTTTACATTTGGCTTCCAGATAGACGAGTCCAACAAGCGCCATCTCTCTACAGGGCTGAGTCTGACGTGGTTTTTGGACATATAATGTGAGCAGCCAGATCGCATCAGAGCTGTACAGTAATACTAATTGAACATCATTGATCTCACAATGGAGAAATCCACTTCTGCATCTTAACTCATCCCCTTGGGAAGCAGTGAGCTGCCACTGTGCGGTGCCTGGAGAGCAATCAGGGATTGAGGGTCTTGCTCAGGGACCCAGAGTGCAGGTTGTGGGGATCAAACCAGCTACTTGCAACCTTCTCAGAGCGCAAGCACACTGCTCTAACCACTAGGCCACCTCTCCCCTCCTTCAACAGAACAGATCCGGTGAGCTGTGAACGTTAAAACTCTGCGGTTTCGTCCTACAGTTTGAGCTCTATATGAGTACAACGACTGAAAACATCGTACCGGGTATGCCCGGCTTGGCATGTGCAAGTGTACCTTGGTAAAGTCTTTAAGTCTAACATAGTTTCATCATAGAACGTTCTTTGGACTTTTAATCTTATGTTATATCCTTTTATCAGTATTACTATTTCAGTTATTATGTACCTGCAAGATGGCAGGAATGTTTTACTTTTAGTAAATACTGATCCTTATTTAAATAGTTTAGTATAATACTACATATATCACTCAGAAAAATAAAACAGATTTAATATGACTTACTGGAACACGTAGATGTGCTATATTTACCTGGTTTATTGAGCAACACCTTTTCTGTCTACAGGTGCTGCAGTAATGACAAGATCTTTAGGAACTTTTAATGTGTTTAGCTGTATTGGGAATAAAAGCTTAGACTTTCACTTCACAAAAGAATCAATCAATCAATCAGCTAGAAGTTCACAGAGAGGATCACATCAGGTTTTTTAGCATAGCCAGAACTTACCTGTTGCTCAGGTGAAATTCACCCTGCTCTCTGTTCCTAATAATGATCCTGAAAATGCTCCACCTCATGTCTTGCTGGGTGAATATAACTGATTATCCATATTTTACAATTAGCCCAATCTAAGTCAGGCACGGTGAAATGAGCCACATCCACTGTTGTAAACCTATTTTACTATTAAATGACGCTGGACTGCCAGTCCGTCCTTGCGTAGTCAGTGTGTCGCATGTGCTGAAATTTTTCAGTCTTCCTTTTTCTTCTGACTCATGGGTAGATTATAGTGGAGCATGTACGGATTACATAGAATGCATTAGATACAAATCTTTTTTTATTTAAATAAAATTAATTCTCATGTCATTTGAGGGCTTAATGGCAATGCAAGGCAAGGGAGATATATTTCTATATCAAATTTCAGTACAAACACAATGCAAAGTGCTTTACATGATTCAAAATATAGGAAAATGGAAACAGAATAAAAGCAAGTTGGAATAAAATGTAGAAAAATTAAACTAAATAAAATATGGGAAATGGAATCTAAAAGCAAATATTAAAAACAGCTGGACTACAATGTTGAACTAATAATGTTTCAGTAAAACAGTTTAACAGTTTAACAAATGTGATTTTAACCTTGATTTAAAAGAACTCAGGCTTTCAGCACTTTTAATATAAGATACAATAGACTTTATTGATCTGACAGAGGAGAAATTCACGTGTCACATCGGCTCAATAATCAAAAGAAGGTGCCAAAAGGAAGAAAAGGTGCATGAGGCATATACAATGCATCCACATATACACAGTGAATCGAGAGAGAAAAAAAGAAAAGAAAAAAGAAATAAATCAGAAAACTTTTACAGTTTTCTGGAAGTTTGTTCCAGATCAATGGAGCATAGGAACTAAATGCTGCTTCTCCATGTTTGGTTCTGGTTCTGGTTCTGCAGAGAAGGCTGGAGCCAGAAGACCTTAGTGGTCTGGATGGTTGATACACTGATAACAAGTCTGTGATGGATTTAGGTGCTAAGCCATTTAGGGATTTATAGACTAACAGAAGTATTTTAAAGTCTATTCTCTGAGATACAGGGAGCCAGTGGAAGGACTTTAGAACTGGGGTGATGTTCTCTACTTTCTTAGTCTTAGTGAGGACGCGGGCAGCAGCGTTCTGGATCAGCTGCAGCTGTCTGATCCACTTTTTAGGCAGACCTGTGAAAACACCATCGCAGTAATCAATTCTACTAAAGATAAACAGATTAGTTTTATAAGTTTAGTTTTTGAAGATCCTGCTGAGACATCAGTCCTTTAATCCTGGAAATGTTCTTCAGGTGATAGAAAGCCGACCTTGTAACTGTCTTTAGATGCTTTTGGAGGTTCAGGTCTGAGTCCATCACTACTCCCAGGTTTCAGGTCTGGTGTGCTAACTTCTGATCTCTCCTCTATTGGTCCAAATATTATTACTTCAGTTTTGTTTTTATTCAATTGACGAAAATGAATGCATCTTTTTAACAGACAAGTAAAAATGTGTTCTTTTGTGAGATCCAAGGCTGAAGCCCCAGATGCCCAGATCTAATGACGTTGCAAATGATTTCATGAATATGTTTCTAAAGCTGCAAACAGTTCCAGAGCACACTGCTTTTATGATAGGTAAAGAAATTTAAAAAATACATCCTCTTTAAAAACCAAAGAGGAGACAATAAGGTTCCTACACTAAAAACCAGACGAGGACCTAAATGCGTGCAAACCAGAGTTTCAGGGTTCATATGATTCTCAGTCAGCACGCAGAAATCTGCTTCTATAATAGCCCTGCACAGCAAATAGCATCTTATAACTTACACTTAAAAGCATTATTTATGCAAGTGGTCTCATATTTATGATTTAATGTAGATTTTCAGCCGGAGTAAAAACATTCTGGAAGACCGTGGCTGTTTGCATCACGCATATTGATTTCAATAAGTCCGCTAAAAACTGGTGGAATATTTGATAGTGTATAGAAAAATAAGAAGGAGCCCACTGCACTGTTGGTTTGGCCATAAATAAACAAATAAAATGGAATGGATGCTATTTGAGGCAGAATCTAATTAAGAAATTGTCTGAACCAAGTGAATATGTTGTTGCATTTTAAATTCAGACGACCAATTCCACTGTCCTCTAAAACCAGCATTGATACATTAAAAGCTCACTATCCTGTAATGTGCTGATTCTGATACAGTCAGATGCTGTTTTAAGGTTTCAAACAGAGAAGTCAGGACCGTACCACGCAGAAGGAGCGCATCGCCACAGCATGACTACACCTCCACCATGTTTTCATGTAACGATGCTGTGACGAGCCGAGGCTAAGAGACGTTTGTCAATTAGTGGATGGGGTGTTTCCACAAAGAGGAGGGAACAGAAATGATGATGTAAAATGTACCAGTACTTCTATCTGACGTGCATTATAGGTTAATCTGATAACTTCACACCTTCAGGCAGGCTCTATAATGTGGAAGCAGACTTTCAGCAGGCTTTTGTGGATAAATAGCGCCCCCCAGAGGGCAGTGTGTGGAAAAGGTCCCATTATGAATGCTACCAGGTTTAGAGTGGTGCAGAAGAGTTTAAATTTCCAAAGGAGAAGGTGCAGCACAACTTTTTTTCCATCTGGAGAATAAACATGAAAAGCATGCAACTATTTACCTTGCCTTCTTATATGAGGTAATAAACTGTTATTTGTGAAACTTATATGCGTAACAGACCTCAGCAGCCACATGGATGACCCAGCACAGAAGAGCAACATCATCAGGCTAAGAGTTTACACCCTTCTGCAGGCCAGTGGTCACTCTTTCAGGTTGTTTACATCCTGGATAGAAAGTAAAATTCTATCTGAAATGGGAGTAAAGGAGCCTTTTTGTTTAGAGAAACCACCCGTCGTTAAACAGGGTTGGAGGCCACCAGGTCCAATTGTCTTCCTCTTGCAATGCTGATATCAAGCATGTGATCATGAATCAAATGTTCCTGCTAAGGATTTAATATATTTATGATCAATTACAAATAAAAAGGAGTTATCCAATATAAATATTTGAGTAAAACAGTATTTTCTGTGACACAAGTACTGATATGTAACTGATTAGAATGTGATTTGTGAAAATGATGCAGACAGACATAAAGTCAAAGATAAATTCTAGCATTTTACATAATAACATTATAACAGAGAGAAAGTTAAATATTTTTTATTTATATATGAAGTTCATTACATTTTACAAAATAAATACAGAAAGAAAAAAAATAACATTCCAATTACACTTGTTTGTAAACAACTTTTTAAACATACACTGTATGTATGTATATAAGTGAACACAGTGCAAAGAATAAATAGAATATTATTCTATATCTATTATAGTGATAATAAATAGAATTTACAACATACACAACTTGCCTCCAAATGGTACTGGAGATAAAAAATGTACATTACACCAGGGGTTCCCAAAACTTTCAGCCTGCGACCCACCAAACAGGTGGCAGGAGGGATTTTATTTTTCCTTTTCTTTAGGAAATTCTAAAAATAAAGTCATAGAATTACAAGAATAAAGTAGTACTTTCAGAAGAACTAACAAAAAAGTACAGCCTTCCTCTGCGTTAAAATGGGGATTGTTGAGCAACCTGCAAAGTTTTAATTTGGTATCGGTTTCACAAATAAAGAAATACAAATATGTTTAGTACATCAGCAACAAATAATTTTGCGACCCCCAGGAGGTCTCTTACAACCCACTGGGGGGTCCTGAAACCCACTTTGGGAACCCCTGCATTAGAACAATAAAACCTGTGTGCAAATATCTTGATAGAAACTTCATTATTTTTCTTTCTTGCATTTTTTTTGGTTAAAATGTACATGTCCAGTCCACTCAGTGTGTATAATATTCTTATCTCATCTGTCATCGTTGCTCAATATACAACATTACAAACTGGTATTTTATGTACTATGTGATATCTGTGCTCCCACCGGACACAAACAAATTTGCTCAAAATGCTAAAGGTCACAGTGTGATGGCAGCACAGGTGAGAAAGAGATGAGAGAAAAAAGATACGCACATATTGCAACGTGTTTAACGCTTTGTGAAAGCTGTCAAACTGTAATATTTTTTATGTAAGTCAGTTCAGCTTATAATTTCAAGGCACTTAAAAGACACACATGTCCAAACCCTTTCTGTCACCTGAGAAACTTTCTGCAGAGTCTACAAACCTCCAGACTTCATGTGGACTTCACGCTAACTCTAGAACATTAGAGAGCTTCATAAAAAGGGTTTCCATAATCGAGCTGCAGCAAAGCCGTACGTCACCAACTGCAACACAAAGTGTTCGGTGGTGTAGACCATACTGCCACTGGACTCTGGAGCCAAAGAGGCTAATTCTCTGGAGCAACAAATCCCACTTCATCTGGCAATCTCAGTAATCATATTTAATCCTAAACTGTGTTCCTTATCAGTGGATAAAATAGCAAAAAATAACATCCTGATTAAAAGGTACAGTAGGCAATTTTTATGGAGATATAAAGTTATTCATTGGGATGTGGGACTACCAACAGATATGGTAACATCCTCAGAACTTGAGGGACAGAGGGGGGTGAGAGCAATTTGCTCATCAATCCTGCCATTGACGGGTTGCAGAGGTTCTTCGAGAAAAGCTGTAGAGCTCTGTGAGCTAGAGGAGGTAGAAAGAGGATCTTCCTGCTTGGGCGAGTTGCAGAGGTTGCTGGAAAGATTACAATTCCTTTCTGGCAATAGATCAAGCTGGGAAAGAAATGTCAAAGTATACATCAATCAGTGTTAATGACAGCATAGTTAATTTGACTCTCTGAGCTTCTGATGCAGAGGGTGAAGCAAAACATGAAAAATCCCTTTAGTTAAATAAATCAGTTTATGAAATATCGAAAAACCAGTTGACTAATAATCTTGAGGTTTTTTTAAATGTGAATCAGAAACTAAATTTTCTCTTGGTGAAGCTGTTTAATAATCCAGCGATTACAACTCCATGTTTAACTAAAACTTGATTGTTTTGATGGTGTTTGACTACGTTTTAAATCAACACATTTAGAAAGACAGAAAATGCTGATCCAACACTTCTTAGAGACTTTTCTTAAACATCTATGTGATCAGGTCTGTTTTAGGACATTAATAAATATATATTAGTGATCAGAAAAGAAACATACTCTTAACGTTAAAGCTACACAGGTTGTAGATGGTTAGAAAGGTTAATATTTCTATTTAAAATGTATAACATATATGGACTCACCTTCTTTCGAATGAGCCATAGCACACCAGCAGCAGCAACACCAGCAGCAAGAACAGCAGCAACAACAGGACCAAAAGCAACAAGAATGACAAGAAGTGTTGTGAACCCTAAAAAGATCAAGAAAGATAACATCAGAAATATGATTATAATCTTTATAATTTTACACATCCCAGCGATGGTCAGGGATGCACCCCGCCTCTCATCCAGTCACTGGTGGAGATAAACACCCCCCACTACCCTGTATGAAGAAGTGGGTAAAAGCTGACATTTGGTCAAAAGCATTTAACTTTGCCTTATTATTCTGTCTAGAGGGTTTAATAAACACCAACTTCAAATGTTTAAAGTCACATCATCACATTAGAAACTTCTCAGTCACAAACTTTCCATGATAATCTTCAGTTTTCATCCCCGCTCTACCTCTGGTGGGGGCAGGAAGCAACAACAGGTTTTCCAGATGAATTAAACCACAAAGCTCTTTATCACTCAGTCTTACCTTCAGGTGTAAAAGGGTGCTGGACTTTGTTTTTGTTGGGGGGTGTCAAGGTGCTGCTGATGTTAAAGTCTCCTGTGCTGCGGGTCACTGTGTGTTCATGGGTGTTGTTGAACATGGGGTCAGTGAGATTCACTGAAGACACTCCATCTGAGGACGGGGGGCAGGTGAGAGAGTCAAGCTTAGCGACGCTCTTCTGTAGATTACAGGTCAATGTTTCCCCTACCAATCAACAAGCCCCCCCCCCCCCCCAAGAAGGTCAGGACAGGTAGTAAATTATTATGTCTGTGCGCGTTCACAGTTAGGCTAATTTTAATAAAGTTAGCCTTTCTAAATAGTGCCAGATCGCATCCTGAGTTATTTCTGTCTCTAAGCCCCCACATAATAAGGCGGACATAAATATTTCTGCATTTTGTAAACGTCCTCAGTTTCTGAGGACGGCGGCACTAAAAACTCCCACGGAGTCAGGAGCGCTGAGCGTCTCCTGGCTGTGAAGACGTCAGTGAGTCTGTTCTGATGGGGGAACACGGGGCGGTCATTAAAGAGAAACGCTTAAATGACCAAGAATTATCCCTAACAGAATTAGTATCACTTGTGTCAGCAGTGTGGGATCCAGTGAGATAAATGTGACTTTTTCTGTTGTGTTACAACAGAAAAAGGACACATTGTTTATTTCAAGTGGTGCCCCGATTGATTTATTATACCGAAACGTTTACCGGATATAAATATGAGGATGATCACGTTTATTTAAACTCGATTATTATAAACATTAAAGCTCAATATAACACTTTCTCAACAAGTAAACGGCTCTATGGTCATTTTCAGATGTCCTACAGAAATACTTTTTGCTTTCATTGCTGCAAGTCACCAGACGTCTGTCTGCTGGAAACAAAAATTCACCTTCCTGAGTCCATCCCTGAAATAAGAAGGCTGCTTTATTCTTGGAAAACGCATTTATGTTGCTAAATAAACCCCATGAAGCAGATCTTAAGTGTAATAAAATTTCAATTGAATGAAGTTACGCCCAAAAATATTATAAACTCTGGCAGATCTAGATTTAAAGAGATTTTAATTCAATCAAGATGTAAGAAGGCGGCAAGTAGCCTTCAAAATATAACTATGTATAAATTTACATGACAGAGACAAAAAGATGGATAAATAAGAGAAAGGTTAAGAAAGAAGAAGGCTGCTAGTATAAAACTGTATTCTGTGATATTAATGGAAAGCTAAGTGGAAGAACCCCCCCTAGGGAGGGTTAGGGGAAACACTGCAGAGTTTTAATCTCTTTACACATTTCTAAGGACCAGAGCAGTTCTTTAAAATGTTAAGTTCTCAAATACTGAGAAACTCACCTTGAACTACAACTTTGTACTGCTTTACAGTTTTAATTTGATCTCCTATCACCTCTGCAGAATAAACTCCACTGTCTGATTTCTGCAGATTCGTCAATGTCACCGATGTTACAGAAGAGACGTCAACCCTTCCTGTGTAATTCTTCGTCACATTTGGTGGTTTTCCATCAGGGTAAGTTGTTGAAATGGTGTTTGAGTTAAAGAAGAATGAAACTGAGCTGTAATCTGTGGGAAGCTCATCCTCTGTCAAAAAAAAAGGTAAATTCCCTCCAGTTGACACATTCAGTTCGATGGTCTTAATGGAACCTGTAAAACACAACAAATGAATTTTAGTCCAAACTAAAAGCAGGATCTTCACCTCTAACACAATCACCACTGAATTACTAAATGCAATAAAAAAAAGTCAAACAAAGAAAACCTGAGTACATTTATTTGTCTTTTAACTGTGACTTCCTTCATTAACAGAGAGAAGTTTTCCAAACCAAGTAACTTCCTCTGGATGTAATAACTAACTTAGTTTTTGGTCGTAACACCTGTCATCAGGCATTTACAATAACTGCCAATGTCTCTTTTTGAGAAAAGAGGGGGGAGGGGTTTTGGTCCACTATTGTTTGCAGCATTAGTTTTAATTCAGCCATATTTAGGGTTTTCAGCCTAATTTAAGGACTGACCAGTCCAATCAAACACCATCACTTGGTTTTCATTTCAAGCCATTCAGACTTTGGCTCACTAGGGTGTTTTGGCTCATTGTCCAGCTGCATAAGACAAGAGAGCTAAAAGTCACACATTGATGACCAGATGCTGTCCAAGAGGATTTTCTTAATGGAGATCAGAATTTTTTGCTTCCATCAATTACTGAAGGTCTCCTGGTCCTGAAGCAGCAAAGCAGCCCCGTACCATCACACCACCAGCACCATGTTTGATTGTGGGTGTAATGTTCTTCTTATGAAATCCTAGCCTCATTCACAAAACATTTCTGCCAGAAACCTGCAAAGACGAGCCGCCTCTGATCTCCATCTGGCCGTACATAAATCACACGTTCAGATGGAGATGTGCTGCACGGCTGTAAGCTTTCAGAAAAGAAGCCAGCAGTGCGGGATAACAACAAATGTGGTGTGGCATTAAGGTCAGTAAAGCTAATAAAATCTGTGTTAAACCCATCAGAATCCTGACCAATCAGAGTATGCAGTTGTCGGACAACCGGAAAAGGAAAATTGTGCCATTCATAGACATAATATAAGAGTAGACGCGTCATTGGGCGGGTTCTGCCTATGCTGCGATGCGTGAGAGCGTCCGCCATCTTAAATGTGGCAAATCTGCAGTTACTCAGTCACTTAAACAGAATCAGAGGGACTTTACTCTCTGAATATACTTTGTATTCTTAGTATTTTTGTTTTTGTAATATTACAAGTTTATTTTCGTATCCCTATAGCTTCATTCTCCTGAATTTATTCTCCTAAAGAATAAAAATAATTAAAATAATCTAACCTGGCCCTATTACTCCAGGAGTGAAATAATTCTGCAAACAGTGACTATTCTGGAAATGTTTCCTCTTAATTCTCACAATATGACGTTTTTCTCATAACATTATCACTTTTGTGTTTTTTTTTTATTTTATTTTTACTTTATTAACCTAGCACATTTTTTTCTCATATTATTAATTTTACCTCTTTAATACTCCCCCAAAAAGTCTGTTCATTTTTCTGTTATTTTCCTTTTTTCATCTCATGTGGGTTTGGTTTGACTTTATTTATTGTTAGTTTTCATTGTCATCAGTTATTTTCTGTCATCTTCACTTCACCTCCTCTGCAGTCAGTCACACCTGTTAACAATTTACCAGTCAATTAGCCAGACCCTTGTTCCACCTGTTTAGTGCTCTATTTAAACCTCCCTCTGCCTTCAGTTCAGCACTGGGCTGTCTTCAGTCACCCACTTCTCCATGCCAGTCCTCGGTTTGCCTTGGAAGATTTGTTTCTGCGCTCTCATTCAAGGTTAGTCCTACCAGTCTCTCTGAAAAGACTCTGAACTCTGTGTGTTGCTGGAGGACTGCTAACCTGACTAGCCGCCCTGGAGAAGCTCTGCTTTGTGCCCTGGTGTCTCCAAGAAACTGCTAACCTGAGTAGCCGCCCTGGAGATACTCTGATCAGTGCCTGGTGTTGCTACGGGGTCTGCTAGCTGAGCAGCACTGAGCTTTCCTGGCCACCCGGTCATTGTGGACTCTTGCTCCGGGCCGTCAGCTCCTGTCATCACCTACATCTGCAACCCTGACCCTCCGGACTTCATCACCCACCATCCAGCAACCTCTTGTAATAAAAACTCTTAAAACCTTTAGTCCCGTGTGCACGTCTTGAGTACATCAGTAAACAATCATGACAATATATATATATATATATATATATATATATATATATATATATATAGCCTGTGTCACCACTCTGCTGCTTTAGTGTGTCCAGTTTGGCAACATGGTGCAGCCTTAGTTTATAGAAGGCAGATACATTTCCATGCAGCACAGGAAAGAGGCATCTTCTCTGATCCACATACACAATTACACGAACTAAACTTTATTTCTGCCACATACAATATGGCGGTGAAGTTGACGTGCGAACCTGCGCCCTATGACGCGTCTACGTATATGTCTGTGTCACCATAGACATCATATACGTAGACGCCCCATTGTATGCTGCCGGCCGCTAGACTGACGTGCCTACAGGGCGGCCATCTTGGGTCAGACCACAGATCAGACATCTGCTGTCAAAATGAATAGGAGGCAGCTCAGATTTAATTTAAATCATATGTTCACAATGCTGGTGACCTTTCAGACAGATTACACATATTTATTCAGAACAAAAACAATTTAAACTGAAGTCTAACGGGATGATATATATACTCACAGTTATATATTTTCAGTTACATAATATAATAAACAGAAATTATACACACATCTCTCTCTCTCTCTCTCTATCTATACATATATATATATATTATACATATATTATATATATATATATATATATATAAATATACACACACACATATATATATATTATACATATAATATATATATATTATACATATGTTATAAATATATATAAATATATATATATTATATATATTATAATATATAAATATATATATATTATATATATATATATGTTCTAATAAAACTATTTTATACAAGATTAATTGTGTTCACGTTAATTATACAACTTTATGTAATGTAAAACATTACAATATGGAGTATATATATATATATATATATATATATATATATATATATATATAAAGTTGTATAATTAACTTGAACACAATTAATCTGTATAAAATAGTTTTATTAGAACGTTAAAGTTATCAGTTGACATTTTAGCGCCCTCTGGTGTACAAAAACAAGAGAAGACCTCGTCATTAGTACCCACGGCGATTTAACTTTTTTAATGTTTTTCTGTTTTTCATTTTTAGAATCTGCAATATTGACGCAAATACAAAGATATACTAAAAGATACCCCCGCTTCAAAAAAATACGAAAGAATAAAAAAGTAAGAAAAACGAAATATTGCCAACCGGAAGTAAATATGTTTGCGCACGCGCAAATGAGCTGATTGTACGGATCGTGCTTCCTGTACGGATCGGGTAGTGACAGGCATAGAGAGTAGACCCCGCATCGACCGCTCTCGCCTACAGGCGCGGACGAGATTTAGGGGCGCCATCTTGGGGTGGTCGAGAACTCAGCTCAGTGTAATGTGTTAACCAGGTGCAGAATCACATCAAATCAATAAGTCAACTATACTTGCTGATTATTGAACTAATTTTCACGTTGGTTTTTTTTCTGAAAACTTTAAAGCTATAGCTATTATAACAAATGGTTCAGTGCAGTTAAATGTTCTTAGTGTGGTAAAAGTAATTGAATATTCTGACAGAATTTATGTATGCTGCAAAACACAGCCACTCATACACTTTAATAATTTTTTGTTATTACTATATACAAAAACATACATATATATATATACACACACACACACACACACACACATATATATATATATATATATATATATATATATATATATATATATATATATATATATATATATATATATATATATATATATATATATATTGTAAAGGAACACATCGTCTCCAGTCTCCCATCTACACTCGACCCGTTCCAGTTTGCCTACCGACGGAACCGCTCCACTGAGGACGCCATCTCCTCTGCTCTTCACCTGAGCCTGGCACACCTGGAGGAGAAGAACACGCACGTGCGGATGCTGTTCCTGGACTTCAGTTCAGCGTTCAACACCATCATCCCACAACATCTGGTGGGAAAACTGGAGCATCTGGGCTTCAACACACCCCTACGAAACTGGCTGCTAGACTTACTCACCAACAGACCTCAGTCAGTCCGGGTCGGACAGAACACCTCTGATGTCATCACCCTCAGCACGGGCTCCCCTCAGGGCTGCGTCCTGAGCCCCCTGCTGTTCACCCTGATGACACACGACTGCGTCCCAGGTTCACCACCAATCACATCGTGAAGTTTGTAGACGACACAACGGTGGTGGGCCTGATCAGAGACGACAACGACCAGGACTACAGAGAGGAGGTGGAGCAGCTGGTGGGCTGGTGCAGAGACAACAGCCTGATCCTGAACGTGGAGAAGACGAAGGAGATCATCGTCGACTTCAGGAAAAACCGGCCTCACCATGCTCCACTGCTCATCAACAACTCAGCGGTGGAGGTGGTCAGCAGCACCAAGTTCCTGGGGGTGCACATCACGGACAACCTTACCTGGACTGTGAACACCGTGTCACTGGTGAAGAGGGCACAGAAGCGACTGTACTTTCTGCGGAGGATGAGGAGAGCCCGCCTGCCCCCGCCCATCCTCACGACCTTCTACAGAAGCACCATAGAGAGTATTCTGACCAGCTGTCTCTCTGTGTGGTGTGGAGGCTGCAGTGCCTCCGACTGGAAGAACGTGAGGAGAGTGGTGAGGACAGCAGAAGGGATCATCGGGGCTCCTCTTCCCTCCATTAAAGACATTTCATCGCAGCGCTGTGTGTCTCGAGCCCGTAACATCATCAGGGACCCCTCACACCCCCACCGTAGACTATTCTCCCTGCTGCCCTCTGGAAAGAGGTTCCGCAGCATCCGCTGCAGGTCCACTAGGTTCTGCAAAAGCTTTTTCCCTGCTGCTATCAGACTGTTGAACTGCTGAACTGCTGAAGTATAAAAACGGACTGTGTACCACACTCGACTAGCTGATTTGCACATTTGCACATTTGTATCGTATCCTGCAAAATCGCTGCTGCACCTTACCCGGAAACGTACTGCAAAACTGTTTACAATGCAACTGTCTACTTTTAAATCACTGCTGCACCTCGCTGCACAACTGTCTACTGGTAAATCACTGATGCACCTTACTGCATATTTGTTTATATTTGTTTTACATTGGTTATATTTCAACTGCCTACTGTTCACTGCTGCACTTTATCCGGAAATCTATTGAAACTTATCCTGTAAGTGACTGCGATTTATCACTGCACTTTTTATCCTGTACTGTAATTCACTGCAAGGTATCCTGTAGAGTTACTGCAATCTTTCTGAGCTGTGTGAAAACGAAATTTCCTTCTGTATGCACTCTGTGCATACAAAATGACAATAAAGAAAGTCTAAGTCTAAGTCTAAGTCATATATATATATATATATATATATATATATATATATATATATATATATATATATATATATATATATATATACGTTCCAAAAAGAACCCGTGGTAGGCGAAATCCGTGAAGTAGTAACCTTTATTTTCTTTACAATTATTATACAATGAAATACTCCATAGTACATTGAAACCAAAGAACAAAACCTTTTTACAGGCCCAAGTATTTGTTTAACAAATAAAAGTACTGTATAAACGTTTTTTTGTTTTTGTTTTTACAAATAACTACTGTGCTGTAAAATACTAATTTGATCATCAATACGAACTGAAGGCTTCAAATTGCGGAGATCAGCACCGCTCCACCGCGACCCGAGTCATTGTATTAGAACGGGAGAAAATGAAAAATTATTATGAAAAAAATACAAAGTACAGTAGGACAAATAGTGACTCACATGTATTTCACTGCTCTTCTCACTGAGCCGCTGCATCCCGACTCCGCTCTGTAGCGTTTTTTTTTCTTCTAAAGCCCGCGGTGCAGGTGTGTGTTTTAGGGAGAAAAACATAGTTATCGGTAGTTGTTGTTCTTCTGGGCAAAAAGAATCTTATAAACCGACATGCAGGTGAAGATTCTCATTTTTGGAATAAACCGACATGCCACCATCGATTATGTTTGAGAACTGTAATGAACGGCTCATCAATGCAAATCCATGAAGCAGCGAGACCGTGAAAGGGGAACCGCGATATAGTGAGGGTTCACTGTATATATGAAGAGTTCATTTGCAAAAACAGATAACTCCGTTTTTAGCCAATAAACTAAAATGTAAATGTGTATGTGTGTGTATGTGTGTGTCTGTGTGTGTGTGTGGGGGGGGTCCTTTTAATGAAGGTGTATTTTTGAGATGCCATTATTTTGTTATGTCGCTCTTACCTGATCAAATTCATCAGGTAGGCTAGTTTGACTGGTATCACCTTAACTAAATAATAAAAAGTATGTTTTCTTAATTTATAAAAACGGAGTTATCTTTTTTTGCAAATGAACTCTCTCTCTCTCTCTCTCTCTCTCTCTCTCTCTCTCTCTCTCTCTCTCTATATATATATATATATATATATATATATATATATATATATATATATATATATATATATATATACATATATATACATGCTGTTTATTCACTAATGTCTAACAAAGCTCTGATGCCTTCACGGAGCAGATGCGGTTTTGGAGAGACCAAGTCACAAAGACTTGGACGTGTAGACTAGAGAGTGACACGGGAGTGGATTTTCACTCCTGTCCCGTCCTAACCTGACTTCCGCCAGATGCATATCGCTCCGCCTAGCTTCATTCACATACATCTGGGACACCTCCATAGGAATTGCCTTTACAGAAGGCTGGGCCTTGTTAAAAATTCTTGCATATGATTGGATAAGCCACTTGTCTGTCATCTTTATTGACGTGCTATTTCAACCACTCACACCGAAGCTAACCCGTGACGCTGATGATAGCGACGCAGAAAAAAAAAAAAAAATAATAATAATGTGTTTGCGGCTCTAGTGGCATGCGTTTTATTGACAGTGAGCTGACAGGAAGAGGGGGGAAGACAGGCGGCAAAGCGCCGCGGGTCAGAGTCGATTCCGGGGCGACCGCGTTGAGGACTAAAGGCCTCCTAACATGGTTCGCGCTAACCGCTAACCGCTCCGGGGCGCTTCCGCGTCCGCCGCGGACTTGCCCCGGAAAACAAAACTTGCCAAATCCGGTCGGGAGAAGGGCGAAAACATCGTTTCCACCAACAAAGCCTTCAGAGGCGTTCTCTGATGTTCTTTTAATGAAACAATATTAGGTAGATTGGACAACACGGAAGAAATAGCAGCATCGATGTTAACGCTTGCTTCCTCGACGAGCCGCCATTGCTATCAAAACAGTCTCACGTCATGGTCGCGTCTCCACTACGTCACATCTATGAAACTCCAGCCCTGCGTCCTGATTGGCCAGACCATAAATTTGGTTGGAGAAATCATTCTCTACCGGCGGTGTCCCAGATGTATGTGAGTGAAGCTAGGCGGAGCGACATGCATCTGGCGGAAGTCAGGTTAGTCCCGTCCCACTCCCACTGAAAACAATTGTGTCCCGTCCCAATCCCGGGCCAGAGTAGAAAAAAATCCTGTCCCGTCCCGCTCCTGGTAAAATTACTCCCACTCCCATTCCGCGCCCACTCAGAATGACTCCTGATCCTGCCCTACTCCCATAGACCTGTATCTTTCTGCCTAATTTTAGAAAAATCACATTCTAATCAAAAATATAAGCGATATCTGTTCATCTTACTTGTGAAAAGTTATTCCTCGAGCCCTGACGTAAATAGTCCCTCGATTTAAACAAAAATGAGCCGCACAGTGCTGAGGCATCATTAGTGTGTTCATCTTGAATCAGCAGGTTAGGGTAGCAAATCGACCGCCCCAAGATGGCGGCCGTAATTCCTGCGCAGCGACAGTCAATGCGGGGTCTACTCTTATATTATGTCTATGGTGACAGGCAGCTCAGATCTCATTTTAATCATATGTTCACAATGCTCGTGACCTTTCAGACAGATTACACATATTTATTCAGAACCAAAACTATTTAAACTGAAGTCAAACTGGATGAAAAATGTACACGCACACTGTGTGCAAGCGCTCCACACTGTGTGCGGCACACACATATTTTGCAGTTACATATTAATCTAATATACACACAAATTATACACACATAAATCTCTCTTCCTATATATATATATATATATATATATATATATATATATATATATATATATATATATATATATATATATATATATATAGACAGTGATCTACAGACAACAGCACTTATCTATAGGAGCAAAACTATATACAGGCAAGCGAGAGCAAAGGTGCTCATAACAGCATTTAAAAATGATATAATACAAACCGCGATCTGGGAAAAAAGAAATAAACCAAAAACCTAATAACTCATCTAATCAAATACATTACAAAATCATAGCAAATCAAAAATACTGTATAATACTTTACCCCCCCCCCCCCCCCCCATAAATCATGTCTATCCAGTAATTTAGGACCATTTTGTTTGTTTTTGGTGTTTAATGTACTTTTCTCTACTTTCATCCCTGCTACCCATTAGCACATATTGTGTTTATGCCGGAAAAACTGTAACTGTAAAGCATGAGGATGATCTATCATAAAATCGTACTTATTGAAGGTAATTCCCCAGGATCTGGTTCCTAGTGTCCTTTTATTTGCGCACCCGTAAGCGGAGTAAAAGTCGGGCTTCCTGGGACGTAGCTCTGGAAGTTTGCTTACTTTCAATACAAAATCGAAATTATTTATTAAGTTAGACAATCATTTAATTCAATCAATTGGTCCCATGTAGCCCCTAAAGGGGTGACGTTTTCAGTCAGTTGATTTATCTGGAAATCGGTTGAGAATTCACCGGATTCAGAGCGTCTGAAAACATAAAGTACATTTTCCTGAATTGACGTGTATTCTGTCTGAGCGCAGCTTGGTCTGACCTCAGATGGCCGCTCTGTCGGCACGCCTCTCACCCGACGACGGGGCGTCTACGTATACATGTCTGTGGGAATAGACGCAGAGAGAGCAGCTTTGCCCGTGTTTTCTGCAGTTCATGGTTACAATAACCGGTGATAAGTACTGAAAGTAGATCACATGGTGCTGATCATCATTTTGGGCTGAGATTGGCTTTGAAGATGAGTTTTTACTTGGTGAGAACAATGCAGAAACCTAATAGATGGACCATAATTTGTATGCTTAATTAATTTATCACTGTATTTCACAAATTAAGGCTGAATCACATTGTAACTCCAGGCTACTTAATTAGACAAAGTACCAGCACATGCAGGAAGCTGCGCAAAATGTTTTTGTTTTTTTCAAGGGTCTTAAGCTCCAGCCTTATTTGTGAGCAGGGCAGTGTAAGACACTGGAATCACCTGGAAATTTTAAAGAACCCTTTCTCAGGCCTTTAACAAAACTGTGTTTATGCACAACATGCAGAAATATGAAGAAATTATTGTTGGTGTGTAGAAAAGGCTCAAGATTGTACATGTGAGAGTGAAATAAATTTAAATGAACAGTCCAACTTGTTTATTAACATGTACGATATATTATACATTTATCAATATGTAATACCACATGTCTCTGTTTAAGAGCACAAAACAAATTATTTCAGCATGAGAGCACATATTTACACATTTAATAATATGCCATAACGCATGTCTGTCTTTCTTAAATAACATAAAACAAAGTACTTCAGTATGAAATCATATATCATTTATACATTAATGTCATAAATACATTGTTCAAATAAGCATAAATATATTCTTATTTTAACAATGTATTTCAGCATTAAAACTTTTTTTTATGTGTGACGGATTTCTGTATCATAACCACATCTCTGCCGTTTATAACAAACCAAACCATGAGAAAATTGGGTAAAAAAAATCAGAGATGATTTATTTTAGCTGGGCAAACAGCTTCTTCAGTACAAATAAATGGACTGGGGGCGTGTCAGAGACCCATCCAAGATGGCGGCCGCGCTGAAACGTCAGCTCCAGTAGCAGCGTCCATAGGGCGTTGTTACGACCCCAAAGGTCTAGGGGTCCAGGGGAGGTAACATAAAAAGCCAACACAAAAGAGTATGAAAAAAAAATGTAACAATTTATTGAGGAATTGGCTATAGAAACAAAAATGATGGAAACACTAAGTACACTACCAAAAAGGACAGGACATGATCTAATAACAAAAGAAACCCAAAGATGACTTAAGGCCACAAGAAATAATGTGTTGACAGCATCAACACTAAAATAAACCACAAGACAGAACATCCAACTAGTGACACAACCAGCAACTGAAAGGCTTAACCAGAGTGCCACGGCAAATTGCCTAACGAGTGACACAGCCTACAATCATCTGGTTAACAGAGCGTTACAGAAAACAGGGGATGAGTAACACAACCAGCATTGTCAGGTTCAAACCGAGTGTCACGGCAAAACACCTAACGAGTGACACAACCTGCAATTATCTGGGGTCCGTTCTTCGTACGTCGCTAACTCAGTTAGCAGGATTTCATTGTTGACGATTTGGTATGATCTTGGATCGTTTGGTTCTTCGAAAGACATCCTGCACTTGTTGTCATAGCAACATGTGCGCCAGCTTAAGCCTGCTCGAGAGCAGGTTTATTTCATGTAAACAAGATTAGATCACGGCTGTATAAACGGAGGAGATAGGGAAGTCTGCCATAGCCATGTCCATTTTTACGACTGCAACCTGTTGCGGAAGGTGCAAGAATAATTTGCAGAGTTTTTCGAATTAATCGCGTATTCAATTGCGCAATATACAGGATCCTTGAGCGCAGCGCGACAGTAGAGAGATTTTCTTGGTGGCTGTTATAAACAGACAAACACATCATTTAACAGTGGCTTTTAAAGAGGAAAAAGTGGTGTTGGAGCCATAAATCTAAAATATTTAAGTTATTTGTATGATGGATTATCTAGCCACGGAGCAATACAGTTTTACCGTGTAAACTGTGGATGACTTGGAAAAGGAAGAACTTCATTATTTTAATAGATAAATAATTAATAAATAATATCTATGGTTTACATGATAGCTCAGAGATGTAACACCAGAAATAATAGTTTATCAAAATAAAATGTCCAAAGGTCACAAATGAATCATCTTAATCAAAGTTACAGACCAGATTAGTGTCTCAACCACAGACAGGAAGAATAAATTATGACCTGCCAGAGGTGAACGCAAACAGTTGTTAAGCAACCGTATTTATTAATAACCTGACAAAAGCCAGCTGTATGTCGCTCCGCCTAGCTCCACTCACATTCATCTGGGACACCGCCATAGAAATTGCCTTTACAGAAGGCTGGGCCTTATCAAAAATTCTTGCATATGATTGGATAAGCCACTTGTCTGTCATCTTTATTGACGTGCTATTTCAACCACTCATACCGAAGCTAACCCGTGACGCTGATGATAGCGACGCAGGAAAAAAAAAAAAAAAAATAATAATTATGTGTTTGCGGCTCTAGTGGCATGCGTTTTATTGACAGTGAGCTGACAGGAAGAGGGGGGAAGACAGGCGGCAAAGCGCCGCGGGTCGGAGTCGATTCCGGGCCGACCGCGTTGAGGACTAAAGGCCTCCTAACATAGTTCGCGCTAACCGCTAACCGCTCCGGGGCGCGTCCGCGTCTGCACGTCCGCTGCAGACGCGGACGCGCCCCGGAAAACAAAACTTGCCAAATCCGGTCGGGAGAAGGGCGAAAACATGGTTTCCACCAACAAAAGCCTTCAGAGGCGTTCTCTGATGTTCTTTTAATGAAACAATATTAGGTAGATTGGACAACACGGAAGAAATAGCAGCATCAATGTTAACGCTTGCTTCCCCGACGAGCCGCCATTGCTATCAAAACAGTCTCACGTCATGGTCGCGTCTCCACTACGTCACATATATGAAACTCCAGCCCTGCGTCCTGATTGGCCAGACCATAAATTTGGTTGGAGAAATCACTCTCTACCGGCGGTGTCCCAGATGTATGTGAGTGGAGCTAGGCGGAGCAACATACAGCTGGCTTTTGTCAGGTTAATTTATTAACGGGTTTAAACAAAAAATATTTGGTTACCACAAAAAAAGCGAATCAGTGACCCCAGTGCAAATATATTTGGGTTTAAATAAACGAGTCTCTGATTTGAGGACAAGTCAGATGGTTGTCCAATCACAGAGCAGAGTGGACGCTTCAACTTTGAAGGAATTCTCAACAGGTGGTTTTACAGAAAATCCCAGCGCTGAGCCAGCCAATCAGCGTTCAGTAGTGGCAAACGCAGGGGATCCAAACCCGAATAAATTATCGAAGAGGTTCTGACTGGACATCTGACGCCTCTGTTAACAGAACTAGTTTCTCCTCTCAGGTCTGCAGGATGCTGTGCACACTCAAAAAGAAAAGAAAAAAAAGTTTCACTCTTAGATCATGCAAAAAGGAAAGTAGAGGGAGAGCATCTGTCAGAGTAGAAGCAGAGCACTAAGGTCACAACAATAAAAATGTCATTTTTAAAGAACTTATCTGGTACAATCAGAAACATAAAAATACTTTTATAAACAGGTGCCTCTCAATGTGAAACTAAACTTGGCAAAAGGAATCTGCTGCTAAACATAATAATAATAATAATAATAATAATAATAATAATAATAATAATAATGAATGGGTTTAAACAAAAATAACAAACTGTAAACTGCTCAGTTCATGTCAGTCAAAACACCCAAAGAAAATTTAAAACTGTTAATCTGGGGTTAAATAAACTACTGGAAGCTTCACTTTTGAAGTCCTCAGGCAAACCTGAACAGCCAATCAAAAGCTGAGCCAGCCAATCAGCATTTAGTAATGTACCAGCATGTCACAAAGCCTACAGCCCGACAATACTCAACCAAGACAAAGGATGACATTTACGGATGTTTAGGTCTTTGTGCTGGTTATTAACAAACAAACAAAAAACAGATTAAAAGCTTAGATGCACCACTTACTTTCAAGCTTCATAATTCTCCAGTGTAAACATTTTCAGCTCCTTTCAAATGGTCCATTTTTTTCTAACATGTTTAAAAAGCCATGGGTTGAAAATAAATCTATCCCTTAACACCAACAACTGTGTTTACACACAACACAATACAATACAACTATTTACAAGGAAAAGAAAAAGGGTGGAATTTGTCTGAGTTCAGCTCTTGAAAGTAAAAAGTTAATCAGTGTTTTAAAAATGTTTTCTTCTAGATTCTTCTGTTTTTTCCTCAACCCTGCATATACTACAGGCTAAACAATTTAACTGTTTTGAAAAATGCAACAATCCTCCCACTGCTTTATTTTTCAAGACAAATATAAAGTTTTTGTTCAGTGACGTTAGGTTGCCATTTCTTTTTGTCACCACAAGTGGGGGCTGTGTTCTTGATGAGGCCACTTACAGAGGCAGTACTAACATTATTCCAAAAAAAGTAAAAAAACAAAGCAACTGGACTTGTTTTCCGTAGTTGAAGACGTTTCGCTTCCTCTCCAGGAAGCTTTCTCAATTCAAAAAGTCTGGAGTAATGTGGAGTACCAAGCTTTATACTACTGCCCAAACAAAGGCCTTGTAATGGCTTAGATAACATGCAAATTCAACCAAAATTGAAATTGCATGTTATCTAAAGCTTCACGTCCATCACACTCAACACTGGTGTACCACAGGGCTGTGTGCTAAGCCCGTTTCTCTACTCCCTCTTCATCCACGACTGCAAGCCTGTGTACGCATCCAACTCCATCATCAAGTTTGCGGACGACACTACGGTGATTGGTCTAATCAGCAACAACGATGAGACTGCCTATAGGGAGGAGATCAAGCACCTGGCCACGTGGTGCACTGAAAATAACCAGCTCCTCAACACCACCAAAACGAAGGAGCTCATCGTAGACTTCAGAAAAGATTCAAGAGGCACGCACGACACCATCCACATCAATGGAACGGCTGTTGAGTGTGTCTCCAGTTTCAAGTTTCTGGGGACCCACATCTCAGCGGACATGTCCTGGTCAACCAACACCTCCTGCCTGGTCAAGAAGGCTCACTAGTGCCTCTTCTTCCTGCGGACACTGAGGAAAAATCAGCTGTCCTCGACTATCCTGGTGAACTTCTATCGCTGTGCAATAGAAAGCATCCTGACCAACTGTGCAACAGTGTGGTATGGGAGCTGTACTGTTGCAGAGCGCAAGGCACTGCAGCGGGTGGTGAAAACCGCCAAGTACATCACTGGGACTCCACTACCCACCACTGAGCACATCCAGAAGAAACGCTGCCTACATCGAGCTCGCAGCATCCTTAAGGACTCTTCTCACCCAGCCCACAGACTGTTCTCTCTCCTGCCCTCCGGCAGGCCTTTCAGGTGCCTGCGAACCAAGACCAGCAGACTAAAGAACAGCTTCTTCCCCAGAGCTGTCTCTTTATTGAACTCTAATCCTCACTAATAGACTCTCCTCTCCCTCCTCACACCTACCTCCATTTTGTTATTTACAAGACTGTAATGTTCACTTGCACTCCTGACTGTTACTATAGTAACAACTGTTTACATGCATCTTGCACTACTCACCTTGACTGAATATTGATTTGCACTGCCGACTGTTTATTCACAGTACCAATTGTTTACATGTACATTTGCAATACCGTACTTTAACTGTAATATGCAATTACCTTCCACTGCACTTTAATTTAAATAGCTTCTGTCCAAACTTTATTTATTCATTTTATAGTAATAGCCACCTGTATATCATGCTCACAATTCTGCCTATAGTAATAGCCATCTGTACATATATTCATAGTACATATTCACTTGTAAACTCTGTTATAATAACAACCATCTGTATATTATGCTATTGTACATATCTGTAAAAACTCTATTTATAGTAATATCCACCTGTATATTATATTCGGTACATATCCAGCTGTAAATTTAGTTCACAATACTAGTTATCTATATATTATATTCATAGGACAAATCTATCAGTAAAATTCTGTTTATAATAGTATCCATCTCTATATTTATTCAGTAAAAACCCATGTCCTGTACTTATGGAACCATTGTTTATCCTGCACTTGCTGCTATTGCCTAAACTGCATTTTGTTGCCTTGTACCTGTACCTGTGTAATGACAATAAAGTTGAATCTAATCTAATCTTCCTGGAGAGGAAGTGAAACGTCTTCAATTACGGAAAACAAGTCCAGTTGATTTGTTTTTTACTTTTTTTGGAATGACCATGACCTGGATGACTGAGACTCTTCACCACCAGTACTGACATTACTCTGCTACTTTTCTTACATAGAAAGTACCCCTGGATCAATGCTGTGCTCTTGTTGTGTCTCTGCTCTGTCTCTCTAACCCCCACTCGGTCGAGGCAGATGACCGTTCACACTGAGCCTGGTTCTGCTGGAGGTTTCTTCTTGTTAACGAGGAGTTTTCCTCTCCACTGTCGCTACATGCATGCTCAGTATGAAGGATTGCTGCAAAGCCATGGACAGAAATGCGACTGTCCACTGTAGCCACATGCTCATCCAGACTTGCAAGTCAATGACTGGATAAAATCTGCTGGGTTTCCTTAGAAAACCTTGTAACCTATCTGTCCGAATGAGTCGACAGAGTTAACTTTGTAACGTGCCGTCAGATGATGTGTTATGAATTGGCGATATATAAATAAACTGCATAGAAGTTTGACAACCCCTCATTTCAGCACCACAGTTTTGGCTCAAATACATCCATCCACCTATCTATTCTCTATACCCACATTGAGGGCCAACCTGTGAGGGGTCACTGGTGCATCTGGTTAGCACCGTTGCCTAGCAGCCAGAAGATCTTGGGTTTAAATCCCAGCCTGCTTGGAGTTTGCATGTTCTCCTTGTGCACACCCAGAGGCTGGCTGTGGCTGCTTCCCACAGTCCAGAAACATGACCGTTAGGTTAATTGGCCCTGAGGTGTGTGCATGGTTGTTTGTCTTGGTCTAATTTGTTATTTGTCCCTGTGATGGACTGGCTCTCACCCAGTGGCACCTGGAGAAGCTAGTAAGGATGATTACTGGAAAATAAATGAATTGACTTAAATTATATTTACTTGTTATCTTAAATACGTACAATTTATTTGCAAAATAAATAAATAAAACTCTTTTTATTCAAACATACTTAAGATTCAGAATAAAAAGTTATTTTCCTTTCCCCATGTGTTTCATCCCCCTGGACCACTTTAATTAAACAAATCAGTCACAGCTCTGTCTTTTGATGTTTCATCAGGCAAACTCACTTTTGAGATATCAACATACTCACCCTCTGACCGGCAGAGTGTGAAGGGAAAACCTATCAGATTTATTTGTTTTCCTTTCTTATCAGAACCAGTAAATCTAAAGAAATATTCCTCAGTGTTGACACTGGGACATAAGCCTGAATGGAAGCATTAAGGAATAAATGAACAAAGGAAGCTTTCTTTACATTCAGGTTGCGGCTTATTTAACAAAGGTTTTGCTCTTTCGATCGCACAGCCTCCTACGTTCTTATCTCTGGATGCTCTTTCCCTTATATGGGACCTTTTTTGACTAATCTGTATAATCTGATTGAATTTGATTTTGTAAAGTGCCCTAAGATGACATGTTTCATGAATTGGCGCTATATCAATAAAACTGAATTGAATTGAATTGGACAACGTTTAGAGCATTTACGGGACGCGTTTACATAAAACAGCTTTTATTTTCCTTGCCAAAGGAGAAAGCATTAAAAATAAAAACCCATTTTGGTCGTGTCCCTTTTTTTCTAATACATTTCCGTCCTTTCAAGAAGGCTGCCTCTACAAAAACTATGTGACTATCGTTTAGACAAAATACCTGCAGACAGAATATCATAACATCATCTTCTGGTGATAAGTTAGGCAGAAAAGTATTTTCCACAACGTTTATAAGATGTTCTTGCTCTTATCTGACGTGATCAGATGCCAGGAGTGGAAGCGATGTTCTCAGAACGACGAACAAATGTGTGGAAAGGTATTTGTGACACAGTGGAAAGAAAAGATTTATCTCCCAACCTGTTACTCAAAAGCATTCCAGTGATCCACGAGTACACGATAACAAAAGAAAGAATAAAGTGTCTCATTCCTGCTACTGACAAAACATTTTCAGAATTAAGACACATTTATTCGTGGAAACTAAACTCACGGTCATCGTTCGGTTAGGGCGAGATGCTGGGAAGATTTTAAATTTAGCTGTGGGTTTATTACAGGCGCCCCCAAGAAAAACACGTAATCACAGTTTCATCTGCTACACTAACCCCAACCCCACGAACTTTTCCATACTAGCTCTCATTACAAAGACAAGCTTTGGCGTACTTCTGTGGATTTAATGACTCACACAAAGCAACGCAAAATTGTGAAGAGAAAAGAAACCAATGTACATTTATTATTATTATTATTATTATTTACACATTTAAATCTGAAAGATGTCTCCAAACTTCTTCACCAACTTCCTTTTCCCTGCATCCCACAGCATGATCCTGCCACCAGCATTTGGCCTTTTGAATGCAAAAGATGGGACTTCTTCTGACTTTCTTTCAAGCCTTAAAGTACAGATTTCTGGACTGTGTAGCTGATGCTCATCCTGTTGATGTGTTTTACCATGAGCTGTGGATCTGTGCAGCTCCCCCAAAGCTACCACGGCCGCCCTGGCTTCTACTTCTTGGATAAATGCTCTCCTTAATCTATTCTTTAGGTTTAGGTGGACACTCATTTGTTGGTAGGTTTGCTTTTTTCCAGTTAGAATAAAAATGGTGCTCCATTAGATGTTCAAAAGCTTGGGGTATTGTTTCATCGTCTCCGGCTTTTATTTAGGAGTAAAGGGGAGTGAATACAAATGCAGGTTGTACGCTTCAGATTCTTTGTTGCATACAAATAAAAAAACGTGTTTGTTTTACTTTGCTACTTCACAGTTAGCCATTGGTCCATCACTAACAATCCCATTATATAGGCTACATTAAGGTTTGTGGGAAAACTTTTTATTTTTTGAGTAACTGTACGCCCCATTCAGATCTTGTTTGCCTACTTCTTCTGCTTTCATTAGGTGTCTGATCTCTGGTCTCACATTTCCTGATGACTTGAAGTCAGTTTTAAACCTGCTTATTTTCTTTTTTTTTTTTAAAACCTAAAATCAGTCAGCATGTTTTTGTTCTAACAGTTTTTTTCCCCAAATAAATAAAGTAAAACTTCTAACTAGGTATTAATTGTTGATTTTATTTTAGGTGTTGTTTTGGTTTAATTCATACAAAGTCTTATTTATCCCCAAGAGGATTTACTTTAAACTGCAACGCCACTGATCGCCACTAGGTGCAAAGGAAAACTAAAACCTTCCTGGTTGCCATCTGGAAATACGTTGTTTCTGGTTGCTGTAATATAGTTATTCTTGTTGGTGGCTGTCATTTTGACAGTTGTATGGTTGTGCGTTTTACCATCGCATAATTACAAAAATAAAAACTATGAGAGTACCTTATGGAGCCTTGCAGAGTAGTACAGATTTAAAAAAGCTTCATAGTCCAGCATATGCTTGAACAGACACCAGACCTAAACGTATATCTTCCATCTTTATGCTAAGAGGTCTCTGCTACCAAACATACTCAAATGCAAATATAATCTCACGCTGTGATGTGCAGACGCTAATTCTCTCTGAAAATGGTTAAGTGACCTCAGCATGAATGCTTGGAGTGGAGGGACATGGCCGGGGAGTTGGCTACATCTTCTAATTGATTCCACGAACAATTATCCGACTACTTGGTGGAAGTCGTGGAGCTTTGAACTCTCCTCCCAAGATGGTCAGGTGATCATTAAAAAAAAATCAAAGCAAAATTAACTTACATTGTCATTACGCAGGAGAACACTAAATTCTGCATCCTTCTTCCCAATGCACAGGCACTATTCCAAAAGCAACACGCATATTTCCTAGGCTTAGTGCTTAAAAAAATGTGCTTAAATTCTGTATATTTAGGCTCATGTTAAAAACTCAGTTACACGAAAAGCTAAACAGTGTGCTTGGAGCCTTACTGTCACCCTTCGTGTTAAATAATTTTCAATATATTCAAGTTAATCACCTTCATATCACTGTCTTTGTTCCGTAATAGGCGTTCAAAAATAATTAGGCCTGTCAACATCCAACAGTTACAAAACTTGTTTCTCAACATATTGGATCCGCCTCGAGTCATTTTTATGGAAGAGGAATCTTTTGGCAGTTACAGGCGTCTCTTGTGGTCAGTGACGTTTTCCCCGTTTCAAAGCGGAACATTTTGAACCAGTTTTACTTGTGACATCTCGCTGTGCGTCCACCTCATCCACGGGGCAGAGGCAGGGCTCACCACAGCAAAGACGATTCAGACAATGGCGGCAGACTCGGATATTACCTGCCAGAGTTGCTCCATCTCCATTCAAGAATCTAAAAATAGTTAAATCGCTACGTCACATAAATTAGTTCTGTTTATTTAGATAATGGCAGTTTACAACCGAAGTAATTTGACGGCACGCATGCTTTGAATCGTCTTGTTACTGAAATGTGCCGAAAGAATAAACTTGCCTCGCCTCACCAGGCTAAGAGGTCCAAGTTAATGGCAGAATTAAGACACGCAGCTTTTTAATTCTACTAATTATTTATTTATTTTTCATAGTTATTTAAATATATTTATTTATTTACTTATTTATTTTTCCCTCATTTCGAGAGTTGCTATTTTTAAATGTCGTTGTGCATTCTTGCACGATGACAATAAAGGATTCTGATTTTGATTCTAAACACACAAAACAGTGAGTAGTTTCTGTGGGAAGGACAGAAACTTGGATAGGACACAGAGTTAATGGCAGCAGTTGCTCCACCAGTTGGTTCATCTGAAGGAAGACTCAACAAAACCAAAATCACTGAGCGAGTACTTTCCTTTCTATAGGACAGAGAGTAAAAGAGTCCGCAAAAATTAATGACAATAGCTCCATGAAAGGATGACTTCCATGGGATGGGGGAACGAAGTATACAGAATTAAAGACTAAAAGCAAAACATCCACAGATGACCGCGTGGGACACAGCTCAACATGGAAGCACTGCGCCAGGAGTTTTTTCTCTGGGAACAAAAAAACGAGTGAATTTATGGCGCGTTCAGACCGAACTCGATTGGAGCTCCAGGAGCGTCTGGTTTTCATGCAAAGTCTATTGTAACGTGTTCATCCTAACTGCTTAAGAAGAACTTTCAGCCTTTAACTTTTTGTTCTCTCTCTTTTTTTTCTTCATAGTAGGTACACCTGGTCAGGTGTTCTGTTAGCTGTGACATCATCCAGGGGAGGCAGATCATCCACTATTACCATCTAATGTAGAACAGATTACTGGATCAATGTGTGCTTCTGTGCTTTTTGTCTCTCTTGTTGTGTCTCTGCTCTGTCTTCTCTAACCCCCAGTGGGTCGAGGAAGATGAGCGTTCATACTGAGCCTGGTCCTGGTTCTGCTGGAGATTTTCCTTCCTGTTAAAGGGGAGTTTTCCTCTCCACCGTCGCTTCATGGATGCTCAGTATGAGGGATTGCTGCAAAGCAATCAACAATGCAGACGACTCTCCCTGTGGCTCTACGCTCTCTCAGGAGGAGTGAATGCTGCTTGTCAAGACTTTGATGCAATCTACTGGGTTTCCTAAAATAGGAAATGTTTTCACCAATCTGTATAATCTGATCAAATCTGTATAATCTGATTGAATTTGACTTCGGAAAGTGCCTTGAGATTACATGTTTCATCAATTGCCGCTATATAAATAAAATTTAATTGAATTGAGCTAGACTTTTGTGTTTAATTTCACCTTTAATCTAAAAGGCTATGTGAAGTGGGGGGGGGGGGGGGGGGGGGCGTGCCAGGCCTGTTGTTGGGATATTTATACCACAGTTGGGCTGCGGACCCACCCACCCATTCTATTGGCCATTATAAGGTAATTGACAGTCATGAGATGGTCAACGATCACGCAATCCCCTGAGGTGTTTGGTCATAAGAAACGGGGGGTGGGGGTAGATGGTTGTAAAACTGGTTGAGACTGAGAGTCAAGACTGTGTTGTAAAAAGGTAGGAGAGGCGAAGCATCAGTTCCCATCATGGAACATTAAACAGAGGTGGCGGCCTCTGAGCTGACCCAGATCCCCACCCTGCTGTGCAAACAGCAGGGTGGGGATCTGGGTGGATTCTTACATTTGGCTCCAAAAGATTAAGACCAAGAGCAAAACAGTAGGGAATAAGCACTTCACCATAATAATGTCCTTTTTTAGTCATATATACCCTGATGTCATAAGCACTAACAATACTAAAGGTTAATGGCCACGCTTATTTAAATAACATCTCCATGGGAGCCAGCGTAGCTCAGACCAGTAATGACACTGACGTTATGTTAATGAAAAGTCTCATTGTTCCCTTGTTTTTTGACGGTCTGCTTTTCTCCCTATTGTTCTGCGGCTCTTTAAATACAGGCATGACTAGGCAGTCGTGTATAAACGGTGCCACAAAGAGATCAGAGCTCCAGAGCCAGAAAAGAGCAAACAATAAGCACAGACAGTTTGTTGGTTTAAGGATCGCGCAATAACTATTTTCAAACTCAACAATCTCATGAAGATAACAGAACAAGTCTAAACTTCCCCTGACAGAAACAAAAGCTGTACAACAAAATTTTGTGTCATTTTAATCATAGACTCAACCAGTTGCAAACAAATAATCTTTACCAATTTAATGATGATTGTTACTTATACATGTCCAGCTGTCTTTGAAAGCTTTAAATGATTATTTCTACTGTTTTATTTTGTTTTTTTGCAAGACAAAAATAGTTTATGGGTGGGTGGTGTAGTAATATACTTTTTTTTACATATTCTTTACCTTTTTTATTAGTTTAAACTTGTATTTTCTATCGTAAATATTCCAAAACCAATAACTTGCATTCACAAGCATCTCCAGCTGAATTCAAAAAGGTTCATATTGATCTAATCTTATTCTACCTCTTTATTCTTTTACTATTTGAACTTGAATGCGTTGGTTTCAACTTATTTTTTTGTTTACCTTCAACCAGAGATGCTGCTAAAACTTCAGAAACCAAAAAAAAAAAAACAGCAAAAGTTGACCAAGCAGGTAAAAAAAATAAGCAGAAGTCAAATTATTTCCAGAAAATGATCCAAACAGACATTAATACAGTGAAATTTAGTAAAATGCAGTGCATTGATCGGACCATTTAAAGCAGATATGAAACACAAAGCTTGACTCAAAACACTGCTTTTCCAAAATGTCTTTACTTTCTCAGTTAATAGGGGTTCCCTTACAAAACTAAATAACGTCAGATAATGTTTGCTCTGAGAATAAACAAAAAGCTGGCCAACAAACAAGGAAATATATGTTTTTAATTTTACTAGAAGATATTAAAAGGTCACGATCACCTGATCACTTGTTTCCTTCCAGTAAGAAAAAGGAAAATAAGGAAAAAAAGAGAAACAGAAAAACAAATTGAACTTCCTTCACAGACAAAGGACAGCATTTAAATAAATTAAGACCCTCTATGTGTACGACATGTTTAGATTTTTGCTTGCAGTAATATTTACGTTTCCAAGCTGTTTTGCAGGAGGTGCACAATCACCAGTCTTTAAACATTAGTGATGTTCATGTTGGAGTCGAGTCAGTTTGCTGTAGATGTAACCAATCTGCTGCGTCTATCTCAGCTACCACACCAAGGAACAACTGTCTCACTTCTGTTGCTACTTTTTTTATTCATTGTAAATCTAGCAGCATTAAATCTGGATGACACAATCTGAAAAAAATCAGGTAACCCAGTGACTAAGCTTTTTTTGTCTTGGGTAAAACAAGAACTCAACTAGGAAGGAATGTCGCCCCTCCCCATTTGGATTACAACACCAACCCATCCAGTTTTCTTTAGGCGATGACGTCAACATTTTCATTGGGTTTCTGGTGTCGCATTCTTCAAGTTATGAACTAATCATCACGAGCTTCCATTACCTGTAAAACATTCAGAAGTCACTGTAATGGGGTCAAATGTTTTAGATTAATTATATCATTCCAACTACAGTAAATATTACTTTTTTCCCTTATGATGTGATATAATAACATGTATTAAAAAAAGACTTTATAGCAGTCATGGTCCTATGTTGGTTTTCTTTTGTTGTCATTTTAACATCAGAAAGACAGCCTGACAAAATATAAAATGTAGTATTTAAATATTGATCCTTTACTAGGCTGAAAAGTGATCCAATCCAGCCCATTGTGAAAATGTAACCATAACCACTTTTTTAAATCAAGAAGTAACTGTGATTAAACAAATTTGGTTAGATTTCAGCTACATTTCAGCTCTTACCTGATGGAAATGAAAGCCAGTCAGCCAAACTGATCTCAAGAGTGCACCGACGTTTCATCCCAAAGGTCACAGAGGAACCCAGAACAAAATCAAAAGCACTAAAAGCTTCAGTTGTTTGAGTTAATCAAGGTCACTGATCACGATTCAACAATCAGAAAGAGATTGGAGGTAAAATAGTCTCCAGGAGAGGGTTTCAAGACCCAAACTACAGCTGACAGAAAGGCCTGTCCCATAACAACCAGCCCGATGGTCCCCAAGACTTCCGGGCATATATTCAAATCTTTCTGAGATGTGCTGGCAGTACCCACAAAATTAAAAGCCAAACATTTTATTTAATCTAATGGGTCAAGGCACATAACCTTGGCTTTGGTGAGCCAGTAGGTCTTTTGTCGCTGTGTTTATATTTCAGACCGTTCTACGTGTGACGATCCAAACTGTGGACTATTACAAACCTTTTAAGGAATTTAAAAAATGTGTTTGATGAGAGCAGAAATTCCCACAGTGGCGGAACTTGTTTCTTTTTCCGCTCACAGAATGACCAGAAACTAAACCTGTTATATCCTGGTACCCACCGGACAGGTGTTGCGATAAAGCCCCGCCCCTTCTCAGGTGGATGTTAAAAGGAGCGCTGCCCGCTTCCCCCACACAGACACAACTCCTGAGCATCAGCATCGACATCTGCTGCTACGCCTGAAACAGCTTCAACCCAGCGTTTAACCTTCACACTCACAATAAGTAAGTCAAGATTTTATTTCATCTCTTTCTTTACAAAAACTGCTTTGCTTGGTTTTAATTATTTAAACATTAGGCAGCAAAGTTTAAAGCAAATAAATTTAACTAAAACAATTTAACAAACCTTTTTTAATTATTTTATTTGTGTTTGTCTTGTTGGCGACTTATCATTTTTATTATCATGCACCAGTTTTCTAATCTTTTCAATTTTATAACAATAGAAATACTCGAAACAAAGATTGTTTTGTTTTGTGTAAATAACATTTATTTTCCTTGCAGAAATGGCGCGTACAATGATCCAGCTTCTCGCCACAATGATGGTTTTCCTGACTCTGGATTTCCAGCCAGTTTTGTCACAGGTTAGTATTCATTAATATCATGTTTTTCATCATTTAAGCCACATTTTTAATCACCAACTGCGATATATTTACACGAGAAAAAGAACCTTAAGAAATGTCCGCAATTCAGTTTTACCAACTCAAATTTACACTGACTTGGTAATTTTAAGATTTTTGTACAATGCTCTTTGAATATCCTTTGATAGACTCAGAGGATAAACTCGCAGAAAAAAGTAAAACACGAGTGAAAACAGGGCAGTAAAGAAGGGTTAAAATGCTTTGATTTGTCATGTTAAACTGTAACTGATGGTTTACTCAGAGCGTAACACCAATCGATACCAAGACGATTGAAAGAAGTTATCCATTACCTTTACCATAACCCTGAGCCCTTAAGACGAGTTTCAGTGGTCAATGTTGTATCACGTTTTGAGCAATAAAGCAGAATCAGTCCTCTCTATTTGAGTTTCTTCTAAGTTTAACTTAGAAGCATCATCTATGCTGTTATATTCTTTACATTAAAGCTTTACGATTAAGGAGCCATCTCCACCAGAACAAAGAAGTTAAATAATCTGTTGACTGTTTATTAATTTCGGCTGTGTTTTTGTCTCTATTAGGTCAACATCACCAGGACAGGATGTGGCAAGACCAAATTTTGCTTGGAGGATCCTGAGTCGTGCAACCCCGCCTCAAATGCAACATGTCTTTTTGGATCTCTGAAGCCCACAGCCCTGAACGTCCTGAAAGGCATTGATGTGTCCTTCGAACTCAGTGGGAACTCTACGGGATACATCGCTGTAGGTCTCACCCAGAATACAACTATGGTAAGACATAACATCAGATTCTCAAAGATGGATGTAAATAGGTGTTTGTTAAAATAAAAACATGCAAACATGGCCCTTTCCTTTTGGAAACATAAAAGTATGTTCTTATAAAAACAAATTTGTTAAATGGTATGCATAATCCATGACAGTCGTAGCTTTTTTAAGACAAGAATTCACTGAAACGTGTGGCTTTCAGATGCAAAGGTTTATTCAGATGCAGAGGTTTATGGGTCCCTGAATTTGAATGGAGGGATGATAAACCAAGCACATATTACACGTAGCCAGACAGATGGATATCCATGCAAGAACCTGTTTCTATTAGCACAGTTCTTTATTTGCACTTTTATTGATCTATGTCAATAGTAACAGGAATCAAATGCAAACAACAGGTGAAAAGGACATAGCAACAGGCCTTTATGGGCTTAATATATTACTTATTAGGTAATAACAAAACTCATAATAATCAATGCAATATAAGAAGTAGCTAACCTTTTTTTCTTTTGTTCACATTTTTCACATTTTGGTTGAATTTTTCTGTTTATTCTAAGAAATCTTTATGACAAGGATATTTTGTTTTGGTATGAAGATAGTATACATAAAGTATACAGCAAAATTATTTTAAATAATCAATTAAAGTCTTTAGTTCATATAATAATAATAAACCAGCATTCTTTCTACTATTCTAATTAAATTTGCAGACTACTGTGGCACTGAACTTTTATTTGTAGCAGGTGACAACCAAAACCATATTATTATAAAAACGTAATTAATGTTAATGCTAGATATTGTAATACCAGAAAAATAAAATTCCACAACAAATAATTAAAAGCGCACAGAACCTTTGGTTTTAAAGGCACAGAAATTAGCCTTGTGAAGGTTAGACAAGAATGAAAACCTTGTGTTGAATGTTAGCAAGCAAGAGGGAGCAAGGCATGAGAAGTTTTCTTAAGGTGTGGACTTAGAAGACAACGCTTCATCACTTTATTTACTTATGTCTGGCTTTAATGGAGACACTTATGGAAGACTAATGGAGACATTTCTCCTCTGGTACTTCTTGACTCTGTCTGTGAATTATTAACCTTTAACCTTTGCTTCTCTCTACAGGGCTCCACCAAGCTTTTTATCTGTGCTAATAACAGCGGGACTTTCTTGTCCGCGACAAGGACTTCTAACAACACCAACAGCTCCGAGCCACTGGGCATGCTGATGATGGTAAGACTTCTCTTTTAACGTCGCTCTGCTCCCAGACCTGGAAAATGACTTAAACCAAACAATTTCTAAACCAGAAAGGAGAGTAGGGGCATTGAAAAAATTCACAACAAAATCCATGTGAATCATACAGGTCAAAGCAGCAATACAAATTTCAAATGTATTAATTTCAGCACCATGTGCTGGCAATAAAACAGATAATTGTTATACAAACAGAATCACAATGGAGACACATTAAAAAAAAACATCTATAAATTGGAGACCACCACAAAATATTTTGAAAGAAATATTTACACTGGAAGGAACACATTCTGTCTTCAATTTCATCCGCTAACTCTTTCTGCAACAGCATTTCTGACTCTGATTTCACATTTACAGAACATGACAGACATTGTGAACAGCACGGATGGTGACCACATCAAGTGTACGTTTAACGTTGCTGGTCTGAATGCCACCAGCTCACAAAACAGGGCCGCCGCAGATACCACCTTTTTTGTGTCCATCGGGTCTGGATTATTATTCAACGGTAAGACACTTTTTTTTTTTTGCATAAATTATTTCTATATTTTTCCATGTTTCGCTGTTTACAACTTTGAAAGGAAACAATTTAGGATATTGATAGAGCATGATTTAATAACCATGATTTTTTTTTCAGGTCAACCTGGGCCCTTCACAAGTGCTCGCATGAGTGGAGCCATAGATCTTTCCAGCTTCCTGCCAAACTCCACAACAAACACCACAGCACCACCATCAGGGGCCAACCGCCCCCTTTACTCTAATGGTAAGCATTTACTTAAACAAGACTAGGCTCTAAATCCCTCATATATTTAAAATACCTACATTCAAAATAACAGCTTTGTAGGGTTAGAAAATAAAAGTAATTCTACACAGATTTTCCTTCGAACTATAGACCTTTCTGCTCAACAACAAAAAAATCAACTTTAATTCTCAAGTTTGTGCGCAGAGACCAGAAACTTTAATCCAGTTCCTTTGCAGCTAGCAGACCTGTATAGTTTTATTAGAAGCTCTGTAAACACCCTTAGATCAAGGAAATCTGCACTTTAATACAAAATGAGTTTGAAACCAATATGAAATTACTTATTGATAGAAGATTTCTATTTTTGATTACTTAAATCTGTCCTGTTCTTTGTGATTCTTACATTCAGCCGTTCTAACTCCCACATTTTGTGGCTTTTTTCCCCTCCAGCTGTGTTGCCTCTGCTGAGCTTCCTCACTATGTCCATCCTGAAGTTCGCCTGATCGAGTCCAGACATGAAGCTGTTGCAAAACCAACAGACACAGTGAAGGAAGCTGAGTGTCATGTTGTTTATAAAGTGGTTTTAGGAATATTTGTTTATTTTGCACTGTTTGTAATTGTTCCACTTAGAAATGAAGAAACCAATGATGCAGGTTCTGAAAACTGTTCTTTGATCTAAGGTATATTTTTTTAATACTGTAAATATGTCTGTTATGAAGGCCGTTTTCAATCAGTCACGCCTATAATTAATATCTTTAGATGGTTTTATTGCTGTGTGAAATGTGAGCAGGTCTCGTGTTTGTATTGAATCTGTCATCCAACGTTCATTCAGCGGAGCCCACCAATCTCTGGACGGTTGGGTTTGCAGTAATGAAGTAGATGAAGGCATGTGTCAGTCAGCCAAAACTCGATTTACCTGAAAAACGTCTAAACCGAAAGCGACACGTTTATGTCGTTTGTGGTCGACCGACATTCTGAATTTCTTAGTCAACTCCTCCTTCCGTCACGTTACGGTTAGACAGAAACAAGTCATCCGATGAGACACTTTGGACGAGTTGCCACTTTTTGCAACTTGTGCCGGAGGATGTGAAAGATGATTGAACCCTGATAATATGTTCAACAAAGCAGATGAACATAAAGCACATATTTAACTACATCCTAACGTTGTTGTTAGAAAACAATGTGAAAAAGGAACAATACATTTAACAAGGAACAATAGAAATATCAACACAACAGTTCTGTTTGTAACTTGTATTTTTGACAATAAACATTTTAAAGTATTATTATGAGTTTGTTTGAATAAGTGTGCAATTATATCCCACAGTGTGGGCATTTGACACATAATTTCTTATCGCCAAAGATATACATTTTATCTTGCCTGTCTGTCCTCATGTGAGATAACTCATTCACTGTTGTTGCAACAAAATAGGCCAACTTCCTTTTTCTGTGACCTTTATTGATTACTGTGTTGACAGTAAAGCATCCGATAACTGTCCCAGGACGCATGGTGCTCTAACACTGAGCCCTGCGGTGCTCCAAATCTTTCATTTTAATAGATATTTGGTTAAAAAACAACTTCAGCTTAAAATACCTTATTTTTACTACATATGCTGTACATCAGAAAGCATTTAAGTGCTTTCTTATTCTCTATGCAATAGACATTTGTCCAGTGATAAAAAGACGCTATGGTTATAAATGTCACATTCACGTTCCTCCTGGTTTTGCCTATAAAGCCACAGGCCTAACAAATTCAATTTCTAGGTGTTTCCCCCCCCCCCCCCCCCATGAAAATCCAAAACTTTAAACATCCAAGCCTTTTAGCCTTTTCTTGGTCACTTTAATATTTAGAATGATTTACTCTCAAGATAAACTTCAGTTACTTGATGCTTTAACATCACATTACAACAGAAACACAGACAGTGAGACGTGAGAATTTGATGCTTCTGAAGTCTTTTGAGCAAGTAAAAAAAAAAAAAAAAAGCATTTATTCATTCATTTATGTTGTTGTAACTTTCTTCAAAATGGCCGTACTAAACTGGCAACTTAAACATGATTTTAAAAAAAAAGAAGTAGTTTTAAACACGATAGACATTAAATTTAGACCATTTTCAACAATATTTATGGCAGTCAGATGTTTTGCTTAACACCCAACACACTCACACTGAGATAGTGGCCTCTCATAAGTGCCTGAGTGTTCACCTGCACAATAAACTCACCTGGAGTCACGAGGATGCTCGTTACAGGAAGGGTCAGAGCAGACTCTACCAGCTGAGGTGCTGTGCTGAAGTGGCATCAGCCTTCCTCTGTGGTTTGTTGGAGCAGCAGCTCATCTGTAGCTCATCAGGAAGGCCTAGAATATGGTTCAACTTTAGGATCCATAATAAAGTCATTTGAGAACATCGCAGTCGAGGTAGACGTTGCGCAACAGTGGCTTCTGACAAACTACAGCTGTGTTTTACGCTTAGGGACTAATTTGTGGTACTAACCTATTTTAAGTGGGAAAAGGCAGAGAGAAAAAACAGATTTTAATATATCATCAGTTACATGAACATTAATAGTCTTGCTGAACCTTCAACTCAGCCATGTTAAAAACACGAGAAAAATTAAAGGAGTCCCTCAAATTGTTCGTTGACGCCTAACAGTGCTTTAAATGTTTTTTTCTAAACCATTTCTGCTCCCCTGAATCCCACAGAGAGGGAAATAACACTTGTACGGGTTTATTGTATTCCTTTACTGTACATCAAGCTTGAAATAACTGTCCCAGACTAGCTTTTTGAAGAACAGGGTTTCAAGGGAAGAAAAAAAAAAAAGAAAAACAACCAAGTTGGCTCATTTGATTTTAATATTTTATTGCAATTTATTTCTTTACAGTTAAACTAAAAAGTGTTTATATATATATATATATATATAAAAAACTGACAAACAGACACAAAGTCAAACAAACTCACTGAGGAGGAAGGAAAATGGGGAGAAGCTAAAAACTAATCTGTGGCTGAGTTCCCGTCGTCGTTTTAAGAGATGTCCGTCGAGCTGTTGTCTCTGAGAACATTACCAGTCCATGTTCCCGTCTCCCTGGGAAGAACGGGCAAAAAAACCCCACAAACCTACAGCTAGATATTTCTGTTACAGTAATACTGGACAACTAAACAAAAAACTAAAAAGGAAATCTTCAGGGACGACATGACAGTAAGGTGTGCGCGCCATGCTTGTGTTTTTCTGTGCACGCCTTGTGTTTCTATCTACACCGTGAGTGTTAAAAACAGGAGTCCGAGCTCCTTCTGGAAGCTGTGCGTTGCCCCCCCCACCCGGTCTACGAGTCGTCGTCGCCGTTGATGCTGTCGCCGTCGTCTTCTTCCACGTGCTCTCCTTCCTCCTCCTCATCTTCCTCCTCCTCCCTCTCCTGACTCTTCACCTAAAAACGCCAAACAAGAGTTGTGAGCAGAACTGCAACATTGAAACAAATGAAATGGGGGAAAAAAATACCATAAAAACTCAGAAACTCATAAAAACCACGAAAATAAACCGGACCAAACTTTTCCTGTTTTAGGTCAGTTGGGATTACCAAAATTATTTGTATTTGCTAAATACCAAAATATTTTTATTGCTTTCCTTAAACCCAACCTTTACATAGATTATTATACCTCTTTTTTTTTTAGATTATTGGAAGCTTCTGTGAGGCTAACACACAACATCTGAGTTAATTAAAGGAGCAAATGTAGGATGTTGTTTAATAACACCTCAAACACCCCTTTTTGTTTGATATTGTGGAAAAAAATCCAAATAAAATATATATATATATATATATATATATATATATATATATATATATATATATATATATATATATATATATATATATATATATAATCTTAAGTAAATACTGAGATTGTCCATCATACTGTTCAGGATGGAGGCGACCATAATTGCAGCCACAGCCATGCAGTTTAAAACCCTCTAATGCCTGAATATATCCAAAAGCATAAAAAAATTATGCGTTTCTGTTGGCAATCATGTGCAGAGATAGACTTTTTTTTTTTAAGGCTGGTGCCGATTATTTTGACAGTCTAACCAATACCTGGGGTCCGTTCTTCGTACGTTGCTTAAAACATCCAAGATCAAATGACACATCCAAGATGATTTCATCCGGCTAATCATGATCCGGCTAATTGGGTTCTTCGAACACACCTGTTGTTTAGGATTAGTATCGCTGGATTGAGTTATCTGAGACAACTGCGCGTGCATGCGTTTGTTTAAAAGGGGAAATGTATCGATAGTAGAAACAATGATCAGCAACGCTGCTATTGGCTGTTCAGCATGGCCAAAGAACGCCCACAGTTTTTCTCCCAAGCAGAACAAGAGCTTTTAATGGAAGGTTATGATGAATTTGAGTCATTAATTAAAACACCTCAAAATCTGTTAAAGCCAGGAGAGAGGGCTGGCAAAAAGCAGCAGACAAATTAATGCGTAAATACTGTCCAGGGTAGATGTTTCTATCACTTTCTACAGTATGAATTTTTGCATTTTAATAATCTCATATTTACTTTGTTCTTTTATGTCAGAGCCTCCACAGGACCCACTAGAACATGGGGACAAGTAAAAGTGAAATACAAGAATATTCTACAAAATGGTAGCCTTTAATTATTATACTTTATTTTAAAAAGGCACTTGTTATGTCAAGAGATCCAAATTTCAGTGCCATTCCTTAGACACGGGAAGTAAAGGACATGTGCAAACTGGGAATTTTAACAAAAAAAAAATCTTTATCCATAAAAAAATGAAAATTTTCCTTTTCCAAGTCATCCACAGTTTACACGGTAAAACTGTATTGCTCCGTGTCTAGATAATCCAGCCATAGTTTTTTCTAATACAATATACGGCTGGACAGGAAGCAAGCCTTTCAAAGTAAACTAAACTTCACAATAAAATGGCCCGAACAAATCTTCTTACTGAATAGGATAAAAATAAAAAGCAAACCATCATACAAATAACTTAAATATTTTAGATTTGTGGCTCCAACACCACTTTTTCCTCTTTAAAAGCCACTGTTAAATGATGTGTTTGTCTGTTTATAACAGCCACCAAGAAAATCTCTCTACTGTCGCGCTGCGCTAAAGGATCCTGTCTATTGCGCAATACGCGATTAATTCGAAAAACTCTGCAAATTATTCTTGCACCTTCCGCAACAGGTTGCAGTCGTAAAAATGGACATGGCTATTGCAGACTTCCCTATCTCCTCCGCTTATACAGCCGTGATCTAATCTTGTTTACATGAAATAAGCCTGCTCTCGAACAGGCTTAAGCTGGCACACATGTTGCTATGACAACAAGTGCAGGAAGTCTTTCGAAGAACCAAACGATCCAAGATCATGCCAAATCGTCAACAATGAAATCCTGCTAACTGAGTTAGCGACGTACGAAGAACGGACCCATGTACCTGTGCTGCCAATTTCAACTTATTCTTGAATCCAATATTGTTTTTCTTCCTCCATATAAACGATAAAATGACACGACGACAACAAATGTTACACAACTCTCAAAACTTGCGTTTAAACCTGCCAATATTAAGTCAGCTTCAGTTAAAAAGGTACACTCTCACAGCGGCGCTTTGCTCGGGCCTAATGAACGTGTCACAGCGAGAAAAGAGCTTCTTCAGTTCAGTGGTGAGGAGGAGGAAAAAAAAACACTCACCACTGCTGCAGTGAATGGACATTATTTTATGTAACGTTAATTATTTTTATGTGGCTACATGATTCTCCATGGGAACAAACACATGTACAGCGGTAGCAGTTCGCCAGATGTAGACGGAGACACAAACCGCCGTTCCCTCTCGCTCACAGTGAGACTTTTCAAGTTCAAAACGTACGCTTGTTGTTGGGACGTGTGTTACAACGTTACCAGCCGCTCTCTGCCAGGGAGGAAGCAGCAATGTACGCGCTTCATGTGATCTCAACACATGGCTGCTGAACACGCTAATCGCTCGGCACATGCATGCAAGCATCGGCCGGCCAATGTATCGGTTGACCTCTAATCATGTGTTACATTAATTAGAGATTATGCATTTCAACATTGCACCTACAATTACTGAAAGTTGGGTATGATGCTAATTAGCGACACTAGGCACTTAAGAAATAAACGCCAAATCATTAGAGGTTATTGGGAAGAAACTCAGTAAATCCTATAGAAACCTCACAGTGGAGCTTAGGAGACAAGAGAAAAAGACAGGATCCAGGTCTTTGGAGCTTTTCTTTTAAATAATTCTAATGATTATTATTGTAAAGATGGGAATAAAGCTCAGGATTAACTTTGTAAACACATTCAATTTCAAAAGCTAGGATAAATTCACTTCATTTCAGCGTCTTGTACTAGAAAAACAGGATGACCAATCGGTTCACGTCCAGATTGAACTTGCTCTCACCTCTTCTTCCTCCAGAAGGTCTCCCTCCTCTTCCTCCTCCTCCTCCTCATCGTCATCATCCTCTTCCTCGTCATCCGAGTTGTTCATGTCGTGGCTCTCCCTCTCCCTCTTTATTCCATCGCTCTTCTTGCTGCTGGAGTGTGGGGGTGAAGTCACCTCGCCCGGCTCTGGCTTTAGGCTCTTTGCTAATAACAAACATCAAGAGGTAAAGTCACTAAGCCGTTGCATTAAGATGGAGTTAAAGACCGTACTCTCACAGAGGCTGCTGGCGTTAAACCATCGTACCAGACTTCTTGCTGTGGTCCTTCTCCATTCGCTCCAGGCTTTCCAGCAGGTCGTCCACTTTGCTTTTAATCTGCGACAGCTCACGCTTGATGGTCTGCAGCTCGTCCACTCTCACTGCGGTTAAAGAAGTGAGAGATTAGGCACTCTCCTACAAACTGAGCACTCATCCTAAGCCTCCCAGTATATTAAAAACAGTTTGAGCAAGTGCAACTGCTTCTTGTTACCTTTTAAACAATGCAAGATTAAACCATTTCAATCAGAACTGCACAACATAGAGTTACAAATGACGGCTGGGTAGGGTTGCTTTAAAGTGGCGCATCGAGCCGCACAACAAACTTGGCCAAACATCTCAAGAACCGACAACCCCCGGCCTTCATGAGGAAACCTGACAAGTTAGTAAATTAAAGTTGCCGTTCATAACTGAACTTAATATATTAAATGTATTAATGATGTTAGCGCGACGGTGAATAACAAAAAAAACAACCAACATTAATGGAGCAACAAGCTAAACGCAGCTAGCGCTCCACAGTAGCATGCTAGCCACAGCTAATCACACAACAGGGAGCGCTAGCTGCGTTAGCATGCTGCTCCATTAAAGTTGGTTGTTTGTTTGTTATTCGCCGTGGCTAGCATCTTTAGCTAGCTAACGTTACTCAAATGTGTTGTTGTCCTTTAAAGTTGCAGAGTGAAGCAAATAAAAACTTATCCTGCTGCTGCAACAACGAAGAAGCGCACACAGCCAAATGTACCACCTCTGTTTGACAAGCAGGGAAAATGTGATCCTAAGTCAACAGAAGCTGTGAAGCTGAACAGGATTGTCTGTAGCAGATTACATCTGTGAGGATCAACACACATTCACCACTTCATGGATAATTTTTGGATTATTTACACATTAAAAGAATTAATAACTCCATGCCCATAACTTTGTGGGACAGTTTGGAGACGGCCCCTTCCTCTTCCAGCATGACTGAGCAGCAGAGCACAAGCCAAGGTCCATAAAGACATGATGAGAGCTTGGTGTGGATGACCTTGACTTGCCTGCACAGAGTCCTGACCTCAACCCAATAGACCAACTTTGGGATGAATTAGAGCAGAGACCGAGAGCCAGGACTTCTCGTCCAACACCAGTGTCTGAGCTCACACATGATGACTGGCCTAAAATACCCATAAACACCCCACAACCTTATGGACCGCCTTCCCACAAGAGCTGACGCTGTCATAGCTGCAAAGTGTGGACCAACATCATGCTGAACCCTATGGATTCAGAACGGGAAGCTGCCGAAGTTCATGTACGACTCAAAGCAGGTGAGCAAATACTTTTGGCAACATGGTGTAGAAGAAACAAGTCTGGATAATATGGGAGAATCATAATATTACGTTAAATAGTTTGCAGGTACTGGTATTCCTGATTCATTTCAAACTTTTTCCTGAAGGAAACTAAATGAGGAACTTCCATTATTTGATTAATGAAAATACACCTGATTGGACATCATAAAAACCAAACAGGAACATGTCACGGAGAGGAAGTGAGCGATGGTTTATGACTCTGATAAACAGGCAGAAGGCTCAGGTGCAGCAAACTAGAAGATCACACACAGTCCTCATTTTCTGGGATTTTTAGCCTTTTCCATGGATAAAAGCCTGTTGCATAAATGTAATGTTTGTTATTACAACACTTTAGTCTGTGCATATTCTCAGTAGTCCAGGTTATGCTAAGAAATTTTCGACGAACAAAAACAGAAGTGTGTGCACTGTACAACCAAAAACAAAGTGAGATATTTGTTTTTCGCTAAACAGAAGAGCGACGTTCTGCAGAGCTATTTTCATTTCATTTCATTGGTTTATGTAATTTGCCTGGAATTCAAAAGAAAAGGCACTGGCACAAAGTTACAGTCAGTCGTCCTTGTCCCTGACACCCCTACAGAAAATCCAGAGCAACTTTTGTTCTTTAAAAATCTCCTAGTTAGTAAATTTGAGTCCACCTTAGTGCAGTTTAACCTCGGTACAAACCCAGATGTTCTGTGAAGGCCTCAGAGGTTCGTCTAGAGACCAAAACAGCATCATTAAGACCAAGAATCAAAGCAGACAGGTTAGGGAGAAAGTTTTGGGTCACATTCAAAACCCCTACTGTACTTCACCCTGAACACGCCATCCAAAACTAATACATGGCGGTGGCAGCATCATGCTGCGGGGACAGGAAAGCTGGTTAAAAAAGTGTATTGGTCGGAGCTAAACACGGGCAATTCTGGAAGAAAACCTGACGGAGGTTCACCATCCAGCAGGATGGTGACCCTGAACGTGCGGCCAGAGCTAGATCTGGAAATGTCTCTTCACAGACGCCCTCCAATTCAATCAGGTTCAGGTCTTTGTAAAGAAGGGCGGGAAAAAACGCTCAGCCTTTAGACCAGAGCTCTCCAGGTGCAGCGCTTGAAAGCTACTGTTCGGCAACTTCTTGATGCATCCCTGCTCCAACACACAAACCAGATAAACGGCTCTTACCGGGCCTCAGTGACTCGTTTGATTCAGGAATGCTTCTTAGGGTCTTTTCACACGAGGCGTTTGTGTACAGGTGAACCCATTAATCCCACTACGGTGCGGAACAAAACAACCGTACCATGTCCCTTCGGAGGAGGAGGAGGAATTGGTTACAAACGAACCCGAGATCAGTTCATTTCAGGTGTGAACGTGAGCAGACCTCAATCCGATAAGCTTGAGCCAAACGCCGCCCCGTAGCTAGGCTGGCGTTGCATCGTGGGATGCAGCGGAGAGCAAACGAACTAACACACGGTTTTATGCCCATTAGCGACTTTCAAGACATCTTCTCAAAAATGCATTCAGTATATTTCTTGGATCATTTTAACTGAAATAGTACCAAGAAACACAGCAATGATAGAATTAAATCCTCCCGTGTTTCTACCAGCTCAGAACGCAGCACCCACTTCCTGTATTTACCCAGACACAACCGACCAATAAACAGACTGAACGTTGTCACCTGGTTTGTAGCGACTGGCTTTCGTATGCTTGGGGTACCCGTGGATAAGTGTAACAAGTAAGGGTGGGTACGGAAATCGGTACTTTTATAGGTACCGACCGACTCGTCTGTACTACGGTGAACCGATTCACGGAAAATCAAACGGTACCGTGTTTCGGTACCTTAACGCATCACTGTGACATTGAGGGAGTGGAAAAGTGGGCGGTTTTCCATGCCGAACATGAACACAGCATTGCACGCACACGAGCGTAATGAGGTCAGCAGCTGCTGGTCCAGTCAACGAAGCAAGCATGGCTGACACCGACTTCTTTCAGCGTTGTGGTGTGGCCCCCATCCGTGGCTAGCATCTTTAGCTAGCTAACGTTGCCCAAATGTGTTGTTGTCCTTTAAAGTTGCAGAGTGAAGCAAATAAAAACTTATCCTGCTGCTGCAACAACTAAGAAGCGCAAACAGCCAAATGTACCACCTCTGTTTGACAAGCAGAGAAAATGTGATCCTAAGTCAACAGAAGCTGTGAAGCTGAACAGGATTGTCTGTAGCAGATTACATCTGTTAGGATTAGCTTCCTATTCAAACCTGGGTCCCAACAACTTCTTGTGCAGCTAAATCCACGGTATGTTCTTCCTTCACAAAACCACTTCATGGATAATTTCTGGATTATTTGCACATTAAAAGAATAATACCTTAGATAATATTAAAATATTTCTAATTGTGTTATATTTGGGATATTTATTTGCACACTTATTTAACTAGCATCTGTGATACTGTTAATGTTGTGATCGAAAAAGGGGAGTTTTTCATGTAAATAAGAATATTTTTTATGCCTTTAATGATTTGTCATTTTCCCCCCCAAGGTATTGAAAAATGGGGTCGAGTAAATCGAGTTGTCGGTGGAGGAGGAGTATAAAACAAGCAAAGACGACCGTAGATCATTCCATTTGCAGTTTTCTGTTGAAATGGAGGACCGTCCATACTCTTTGCCCAGTGAGAGGGAAGAGAAAATAACCAAGAAAAGAAATAGAAATAATAACCGGGAGAAAACAAGAGTCTATATGGGTGCAGCTATTATTACCAGGTGGAGATAATTCATGATTCAAGACGTATGCAGAGGTTGCAGGCTTTCTGCTGCACAGGTACGTCAATTCAATGCAAGAGCAAGTTTATTGTTGGTGGCATGTTAGAAACAGCGCAGCGTAGTCCAGCAACTACTCTGTCCTCCGGGTAGAGACGGATAATTCGTTGGTCTCGTCATCCTCAAATGATCTGAGTCTACAGGAGGTAGGAGGGCGTAAGCGTTTACATGGACGGGCAGAGTGATATTTCAGCTGTGAATCGGCTGAAATATCACTCAACTGAAAACATCAACGGGTCTCTTTATAACTTGTGTTTATAGTCGCTTATTTTACAGCCCAAATACGCTTCGTGTTCAGCAAACGAGTCCAAAAATCCACGACTCATGGAATGGAAACAAGCACAAAGTCGCTTATAATAAGCGGACTTGGCAACAGGCCCAAAAACATTTCACATGATGACCGTAGCCATTAGCAGCAGCTTCATAACAGAGATATGGAGGACATACTTGTTAATTACTCTTCTGTAGTTGTTTTTAACGCACTTAACGGCGAGGTCGTTTGTAATTCGTTTAGTGCACTACTAGATCTTACACAGTGGGGCTTTAAGTTACCAACTGAAGAGCACCCTTCAGCCGTGCTGCATGGCAGAGCAACGTCAACATCTCAACCAAAATGGTGGCCCTGTGGTTAGAGCAGCACAATTGCATTCAGAAAACCTTTAACCCAAGATTGCTACCAGGGGGGCATAAAAGCTCCCCGTTGCTCTCTAAGGGATGGGTTAAATGCTGAAGACAAATTTCGTTAGAATGTACGATTGCAACGACAAATGAAGATTTCTTTCTAAGAGAAAAGGCTCTGACAGTTGCAGGAAAGTCTCCAGCTCTGGATGCCGAAAGCTGGTGAAGACGTTCCCCAAACGCCTTGCAGCTGTTATCGCAGCAAAAAGTAATGATTTTAAAACCATGAATTATTTCTCCTCTACTGCTAACTTATTTGCCACTTTGTGTTGGTTTAACAGATAAAATGTGGGTTTGCAAGGCAGCGTGAGGTCAGCTCAATGTTAGATGGCTAACAGGCCTAACATCAGGTTACCGCTGGGTTATGACTCTACTTGGTTTGGTTATTTTGATAACAATCTGCACCGGTCTGGATGATCTTCACTCTAATAGGGTGGCGAGAACACTGACTTGTTCTGGACGACGAGGTCCTTTGGCCGCTCTTGGACGAGGAGGAGAAGCTGCTCTTGGTTCGCCGGCTGCTTCCTCCGCTCAGGCTGACCCGCGGGCGTTTGGACGGGATCACGGCGCGTGACAGAGGAGGCGGAGCGGGCACCCGAGACGGGTACGAGTACATTCTGGAATCAGACACAAAAGCAAGAATGAAACAGAACCGGTGCCCAGCTGTTGGGAACAAGGGCTCTTAATTTTAATTAAAATAGGTGTAATGTGGTCAAACATGTTTGCATTCAGGAACCAAATGCGTGAGATTTTCAGCCTTGATGGCAGACAGATCTCACTCACCTGTCATAGTAATCTCTTTGAAAATCATAGTCCAGCTCAAACGAGGAACTACTGCAAAGCAAAAGATAAAGTTAGTGAAAATATGCAACCCAGTCAGTAGTATTACTCACTAACCACTTTAAAAACAAAAACAACAGGGTGTACTGGATGCATATCTTTGCATCGGTACATGAGGACCTTTTTTTTTTCTCTAGAAACTTCCAACATTGCTCTGGCAGTCGCTGCCACTGACCTGTACATGTCTCCGGCAGAGCGTTTGGAGGTTTTTGACCGGTGTGGTTTTGGTTCTCCAGCAAGGTTGCAGTCTGAGATAAAAGAAAAACAAAGCAGACAGACAACGGCTCATTAACAGACTGATAAGGACAGTTTCCTTGGTACAATTTATTCTAAATAAAGCCTCACTTTTAGATTAAAGCAGTGTAGTTTTTACACGTTGCTGCTTTCTTTGTTAGAACCCTGAACAGAAATTATCAACTAAATCAATTACTTGTATTTCTCAGATTATAGGAAATTATATCCAACTCAATTTCAAGTTTTGATTGAAAAAACATATGCAACTTGCTGCATTTTTGTCATTAGCTAATGAAAGCTTCACCTTATTTCCCCCCAAAAAACACAATTGGTTAAATTTAGAAATCTAAGCCACAAAGCTATGCTGCAAGTCTTCAAAGACCTTTTAAAAGCTTTCAAATCCCTGAACTTTATCATACTCTTTTCAAATTACGAACACAAACTTTAATACTTGCATTTTAAAGTGACAGACAAACACAAAATAGCAGACCTCCTGAGTGGAAGCGAAACAAAAACTGTGCATTGCCGCCATGTTTTACACCTAGAAATCTGAAAAGTGCGGCAGGGATTTTTATTTAGCTCCTGAGTCGATACTTTGTTGTTACCGCTGCAGCTGTTTTTGGGTCTTTCTCTACCTGCTTTGCAAATCTAGACCCTGGAATATTAACCCATTCACACCGCCCGCTCCACCCCTCACTGGACGGACCAGCGGGCCGTTTTCATTTCAACTCAATTTTATTTATATACCGCCAATTCATGAAACATGTCATCTCAAGGCACTTTACAAAGTCAAGTTTTCTCGCTGGAAGCTGAACCTCAGCTCCAGTCTCAGGTATTTGCAGCTTCTAAGAGGTTTTCTTCCAAGCTTCCCCTATGTTTACCTCCATTCAGCCTCCCGTCAACACTGACTTGTAGGGCTGTGTTAAAAAAAACAAGAAGACAAGATTTTCCAATTATGAATCGATTCTCATATTAATTCCTAAAAGTCGATTCATATAACCAAAGATCGATAAATAAAAAAAAAATAACTCACTGTGTGAGCCGGCATTACTTGCGGACACTTTAGCTTAACAAGCGTGATAGTCTGTTTATTAGTTTCTTCTTCTGCTTGGAGTTCTCAGCAGGACAAAAACAAAACACAGCGCCAAGCTCCACCTAGTGGTCGGAGGAGGCTTCACACTACAGACCAGGAGGTCAATTTTAATGTCATATTTTTAATAATGCACCAGGTTAGGGTCCAAATTTATTTTCCCTTTTAGTTTAATAAATCATTTTTGAACTGAATTGATTAGAAATAGCAGTTGTAGATATCTCTGTTCTCTGTTTTCTATCCTGGATCTGTTTGGGTTTTCTGTCCCACAGCATGTTTGTGAAAACAATCGTCTCAACATTCAGGAAGACGGTTTTTAACTATCATTACTTTATTAATTTGCAGTTAAATGTTAATTTGATACTAGTATCAATATGTCGCATAACTACATGAAACTCAGTTAACAGCTAAAGAATTTTTTTTAATACCAGCAACACAATTAGAGATCGGATAGGATCGAAAAGAATCGATTCTTCAAATTTGAATCGATACTCCGCCCTACCGACCCGCCTCCCTGGCCTGCATAAGGAAAACACCCTGTAATCATGTTTCAATGTGGGGGGTGATAGTGCGAGATCCAATAAAAACATTCAGGGAACTTTTTCATGCTTGAGTTCCTAAGAGCTGAACCGAGATGTGTGGGAGATGCAACTCGTTTTGACGCACAGAATAAAGAAAGAAAAGACAACAATCATTATAGCATATCGGATACTGCATGCATGCGTTAATACAGACTCATGGATTAGCAGAAACACTCGAGATAGCGGCGCTCACAGAAGCCACGGCTCATTAGCTCAGGCAAACTTGCTGCAATCCAAACAAACATCTCCTCTCCTTCAAAACCTGCTTTTCCTCTTCCAGCCGGATGCCAGGGCATCAATTTCTGAAATGCAACCGATGAGTTTGACCATTATAATGAAAACTTTATGCTTTAGTCACTAGACGGTGCTTTTCCCGCTGTGATGTTTCTCATATTTCACAACAGTTTAGCGGCAGAAGGCTCCTTAAAGCCTGGTTTTAGCACCTTTCAGCACAATTTAAATGTCATATTTTATAACAAAAGCAGGATGACATGATCCAACAGCTTTTATCTAAAAACAAAAAAGGCTTTTTTTTTGCTTTTAAAATAGTTTATTAAGGCTTCTGTAGCTAGTTGATATCAGCATGTTTTATGGAGCTCATTTTGATGACATTTAACCAAAGTAAAAGCTCGTTTCCTCACAGTCGCTACGTGTAGGGAGTCTGCAGCGAACTTATCTCCAGTGATTGGGCGACTCAACCAAAGAAAGCATCGGTTTACGTTAAAGCGTCGGCTTCCCTGTCAAATAACCCAAGTTATGCACGTTTTATTTCTGGTGAAAAAAAAAAAAAGTAGTCTAAAAAGTACAGAAGCACGTCAAGCAGGGAGATAATAAACGGGGTTTTGGGTGCAGAAGCACAAGAAGATCAGCTGTTCAAGCCGCTGAGGCGAGTTCTCATGTAAAGGAGCTCGTTGGACAAAATGTTAAACCTTTTATGCCGTGTACCGAAACAGCGGGGGGTGTAAGAAGCAGATATGAGCTGATTAATGAGTTGTGGTCCTCTGTTTGGGTTCATTCTGCTGCATTTAGCGTGAAAACTGATGCCTGGAGGTCCTTTTGCAATTAGAAGTATATCCAAAACAGCTAAATTTGTCTCCGCTGTAGGCCACAGCTTTTGTAAAGCCAGCTGAGCGGCAGTGCATAGTAACAGGAGGGTGAACGCGGGGGTCTGCTTATGCTCCATGCAAGCAGAGAAAACTCAGATTACTGCAGGTGTCGCCTTTGAACCAGTAAACGCGTAAATTCAGAGTTTATCTGGGTGCCGTGAACCGGCCCGTGCCTAAAGCTCAGGTACGGAGGGAGATGTCCATCCTTTGGCTCATATTTAAGGCACAGATGTGAAAGCAGCAGAAATGCAGTTTGTAGTTCTATGTAAAGGCTTTTTACCGTAACGGCCCTGGTTTAGGGGCGAGCAAAAACCAGAGTCCTCACCGAGCACTTGCCCAACGATCATCCTCCCGTCCTCCCCCGTGACGGCGGCCCGGGCGTTCCTCTCGTTGGAGAACTGGACGAAGGCGTAGCCCTTGTGGAGGGAGCAGCCCACGATCTTGCCGTACTTGGAGAAGATGGCCTCGACGTCCGCCTTGGTGACCAGCAGGGTGTTGAGGTTGCCGATGAAGACCCGGGAGTTGAGGGAGCGCGGGTCGGTTTTGTTGGTGACGTTGCTGCTGGCCATGAGGCTGGAAGTGGAGGATGAACGTCTGACAGAGAGAGAGAGACACACACAGAACCGACACACGGGTTTCAGATTAGTTTTCCATGAAGGAGGGAAGACGCTTCGACGCTCTGAAGGCCTGACCGGCTTGACTTCATAGTTTCCTTGTGGAGTTGACATGAGGATAAAACCTACAGATGAAAACAAAGGAGCAAGTTGTACGCGGACTGGAGCTGCAGCAGTCTGATCTTTTTCACTTAATTGGCTTTTCACTATTCGCTAAATACATCCAGACTAAGAACTCCCACCATTTTTGGTCTAAAACACATCAATCAGTAGCATGAACGTTTGAGTTTAACAATAAAATCTGATAAAAAGTTAGGAAAATGGGCTTTGATGCCTCAATGTGGATCATCCTAATTTCTTTTTCTCCTCCGTCTTTCGAATTCTCAAATGCTACTTTTATCCAAGAACCTGCAGCAAATTTTATAAAAGCCTTTTTTTGGTGCCTCACGGTGCATCAAATATTTGCAGGAAATCCCCCTTCGTGGGTCAGAGCTCAAAGAAAAGCAGAAATCTGTAAAGATCGGTGCGTCTCTGGCCCCAAACCCGTAATAACTGAGCTCAGCTGCCCTAAAACTTTGTAGAGGAACAAACCGTTTTCCTCTCGTACAAACAAGCAATCCTCTTTATTTGTTTATCATTTTCATACTGAAAGTAACTCAGAAACACACACCGGGAGGCGTCTGACAAATTTAAAATTCAAACCATGCTTAATGCAAATACTATACATAAGCACCCACCACAGAACGTGTCAGAATTTAACAAAACTTCCTCCAGGCACTCAGTCACTCACACAAAAGCAATTCAAAGTGCTTCATGCTCCCGAGCAAACCCAACAGGCGCCACAGCGCACTTCCTCCCATGAAGACACACACAAAAAAAAAGCTTTTAGAGTAAATAAACGCGCCATTTCCCCGAAACAGGGAAATGCAGATAAGGAACTTGTGTAACCTCAAACACTACAGGCCTGAATGTCGAACCTACCCGAGGCGACACGTGTGAAATGTAGTTCTGATTTAATTTCATATCCCAGGAGATAATATCAACGGGTAGAGTATTGATGAGGGGGCAACTGAGCCGCCTAGTAAGGCCACGCTCTCCACATCCTCACTAATATGATCCTTTACATGCAAAGAAATAATTCATAAACCACCAAATCAGATTCCTGCTGTCGTTAAAGGGGGGGGGGGCGCTTCGGTGCATCTCCAGATGTGGATGAATATGAAAACATCAGCGGTATCGACAGTAGGGCTGCACAATTAATCGCATTTTCAAAATAATCGCGATTTAAAAAAACGCAATTTCCAAATCGCAGAGGTCTGTAATTTTTGGCTATGTAACAATTAGGGAATCAGACGCGTCCTTTAGGAGTCAGTAAAATGTTTATAGTGGGTTTGCCTCCACATGGAAGGGAAGAGAATTGCAGCAGTGATATAATCTAACTTTATTACTTGTTTTAGAGTTTATATAATCATACGTAGCATTAAGTTCTGGTCAATCAGTTTAATACATAGACTACAAGGATTGATGTCCAACTCAATTAAAAGCTGTTCTCTTGAATAATATTCTGATTAATAGAAACAAAACTTCTTGCTTTAAATAGTCCTTGTTTACAAACATCTTTATTTAGAGGCCATTTTTGTTGCTTGTGGTTAATGCAGAGAAAAGTCAAAATTGCAATTTTGGTTGAAATATATCGTAGGCAGAACGCAATAATTTCTGCTCCGAGTTTAGATGCTGTGGCTCTTTTAGCAATTGATTTGTTGTTTGTATATGTTTAAAAAGACGATCAATTAAAATGGAAAAGTCGCAATTAGATTAAAATGGACAGTAACTCTGCACCCTCCCCTCCGGCTGACGGGGAAGGAAGGCAGCAGAGAGGGGGGGGGGTGTTATTCAACATTTCATCACTCACTCCATATCGTCTGTGTGCGGGGCGCTCGTCTGCCTGATGTGTGACACTGTGGGCTGGGCTCAGTTTGGGCTGGTGTCTTGACCTTCACCTTCGCCCCCCTGGCGATTTTTACTGAGGCGACAGAAAACACATCCTCAGTCAAGCTGGGCAGGGTTATTGTTCAGCAAACCTTACCTGGGCCGGATGGAATGTGTGCAGGAACAACGCTCCAGAACATAAACAACAACAAAAAATTATAATTAAATAAACTGTAGGAGCCACAGCTCGCCACCTTAAGACTACAGCTGGGCATTACCATGATAAATTCAAAGGCTAAGACATCAAAACAAACACATTGTGCAACATCCACCACCGTAAACCTGATCTGACCCAGGTGTGTTTTGACTGTTTGGAGCAGAATTTAATCCTAAATGCATAAAACGTTCTAACACGTCCTGAAGGAATAAAAGCAGCACTGATGTCAAACCAACTCTTTATGCAAGCTTTTTTTTTATTTATTTTTTTTAATATATATATATACACATTTAAACAATCTGAAAACCACTCAAGAGTAAAGCTCCACAAATAAGATTATGCCTATGTTTCGTGGGGGAAAATATCAAGGACGGGCGACCGTGGTGCTCACACCGAGGTTGAAAGTTTAATATTATTAGGCATCTAAAAAAAAAAAAAAAATGCAAAGACTCAGGCTAAAAGTGACCAGAATTGCTCACTAAAGCACTGTACCCTGTAACCTGCGAGCACAAATCCACTGTTAGGGGGGAAAGGAGGGATTCACTGTTACCTAGTATGAGAAAAGCAACACTAACACAACCCAGTGCCCTGTTAATGGAGGTGTATAAATACAGAGTCATCCCTTTTATAATAACTGAGGTCAATAATCCCCTTGGCCATCCTCCCTCCATTTGTGAATTGACTATTTATGTTATGTATTTATACAGAATAAACATGAATATGTTGAAAAAATAAGATTGAGACCCAGCACGAGGGCCTTTAATTGAGCCATAAAATGGGTGTAGGGATGTACTTGAATGTAGAGAAGCACATAACAGCCAAAGGAAGACACTTTTCATACATCACGTTTAATTAAATGTGTATTTATCATGTTATGTGATAAAACTTTCAATCCAAAGCCTTTAAAAACCATCATGCGAGGGAAAAACTGGGGAAAACTCCGTTAAAAAAAAAGGAAAAAAAAGTGTAAAAAAAAAAAAATGTCCGAAGACAACGCTTGACAAAAACAAAGTTACTAACAAAAATTATCCAATCAACCAACAACACACCCGCCTGGACACCAGCAGCGCCCTCCTCTGGGCTCAAGTGTGAATCACAGGGCCTGCGCTAGCCTCGGTAGTGCTCCATGCCGGCTAGCACTGCTAGTCTTAGCTAACCACCAACTAAAAAAAAAAAAGAAAAAAGAAAAAGCACGAAAAATATAAATCTGACCAGTTCTTGTGCGAAAATCAAAACCTGAAAAATTATGTTACGCTTGCAGTCGTTAAACTATAAAGGGATCGTGGATTAAAATGATGCTGTCTCTGACGCCGTTAGCAGAAAAGCGAGCCAAAAACAAATTAGTCCCGTCAAAGAAAAACATCCTCTTTAAACGCTACAAAAATTACAGCTAGGCAAACTTGCAAAAATAGTTCAAAGTGTATCTAAGATGCTCCCAACATATTGTGGCTCTAAAAAAACTCAGTTTGTTTGTTTTTGGCTTTGAAGGGGACGAGCACTTCCACGTTAGCTAAGCCAGCTAGCCCTGCTAGCTAGCACATTCTGTCCTGTCCACTCGCAAAATGGAAAATCACCGTGGAAAAATCCAAAAAGAAAAGAAAAAAAGGAGGAAAAAATGGAAAAATATGTCTGGGGACAAAATACTCACCACGACCTTTACGAGCAAAATGTCTTGTTTTTTCGTAAAATCTGTCAAATTGCAATTTAGGTCGTCGTTTTTGGTGCACAAGCGAGTCGCCCCCTTTGAACAGCGAGCTAACGCAACAGGCGATGGCGCAGTGGTGAGTGGAGGCGTTGGTTTTGGTTTACAGCGCAGTCTGGAGGGGCGGTGACTGTGAGAAAAGTACGACATAAAGAATTTCGCTATATCCGGCGTAGCTAGGTATCTAAAACATGTTGAGGTATGTTCAATGGGCAAATATGTATGTGTGTGTGTGTGTATGTATGTATGTATGTATGTATGTATGTATGTATGTATATATATATATATATATATATATATATATATATATATATATATATATATATATATATATATATATATATATATATATATATCTGTTCTGAACAGAATAAAAATATTACAAATAGAAACAGATATAATCTAAACTGATATAATAAAAACAGACGGCCTTTATTCTGTGTTTCGATTAAGTTCTTGACATTGATGTGTTTTTATCTATTTTTTGTATGGTGTCCAGAAAGGCGCCTTTTAAATAAAATGTATTATATATATAGTGCAGCTAAATGAAAGATTGGGATTGACTAGTTTAAATTATGACATTTTAAATCTCTCGAGTAAGTGAGTATTATTAATTGTCAAAATGAAAGCAAATAAATTCGTCAACAGTTTATTATTGATTTTCTGTAAGAAAACTTAAACAATAATTGTGCAGCCAAGCAATAAGGTAACAGAAGAGATGTAAATATTTGCAAAACATTTACAAAAGTGATTTCAAATTATTTTACAAAGTGCCATGATGTCCATTCACAAGCCCCATAGTGCCGGTAGAGCTTTGCACACAATTATAATGTGCATGGCTGTTATGTGAATAACCAGAATAATATTTAAAAACAAGTGTTAGGTGAATATGCTTTAATTCATTGTCGGTTTTATCTAATTCAAAGATATTCAACAGTGTACATATTGGTCCAACTAAAGTGTTGCTTTGCAAACTGGAGAAAACGATTTACTTTTTGTAGCCGTTAACAAACTCCTGACATAATTCTGGCTGAAATTTTGACCAGTTTTAAATTAGAAATGGTGCAAGTTGGTTTCCTGGCACAGACCCAGCTTTTAATCACAGTTCTTACATTTTCAATAAGGTTGTGTTTAGGGCTCTTCTAGCTCAATGTTACCCTGCTCCATCCATTCCAAAACCAGTGCTGCTGTGTTTGGGATCATTATTCTGTTGGAACGTCAACAGGTTTCATTCAGATAGCTGTTGATTTCAAAGCTGATGCTTTCAAACCAGGCTGTGGCCGAAATGCTCAATCTTTGGTACGTCTGACCAGAAAACAGAACAGATTTGTTTTGTCCGTGTGGAGCAGCAGAGCCGGAGGATGTAAACTGGCTTCTTTCATGACAACACCTTGGAAGTCCGTGCTTATGTTACATTTGCATAACGGTGGACAGGCGTGCTCTTGTTGCAGCATCAGTTGATGATAAGCTTTGTGCCTTTGTGGTTCCTGGACTGTTCCTGATCACTGTAATTTACTTTATTCCAAGAATGTCAGGATTCACTGGGAATCCTGCGGTCTGTTTGTGTTTGGGACATTTAGTAATGTTTCTCCTTAGTTCCTTATTTCTGCAATCAGTCTAGCTTTCTGGTTAGTATTTATGCTTCTAAACATTCTTGTATCTGTTAGATTTGGTTCCTGCTTTAGTTAGTTTCTGATTTCAGTTGTTTTGTTGGATCTTTCTTCTCTGCCTGCTCTTCTTGTTTTGTTTTCTTTCCCCCTCATATCTGGCCTATCATGTTTTGTAAGATTTAATTTTTTTTCTTCGTCTTTCTTATTATGGGCAGGTTGCAAACAGCTTATAGGCGCATGCCGCCATCTACTATATCGGTGTCTAACATCCACCCAGTAAATTCTGTTTATTAGTTTTGTGTTGTGCAGATAAATGCATAATGCTTTGCTAATTACACAGATTTTCTCTTTGTTCCCTACAATTCCCAGTATTCCCTTTAGACCCCGTTCTTTTCCTGCCTTTCTTGCTGCTACACGCAGTCTTCCTCTTTCAGTTCTGTACATTTTACAGTTCAACACTATGTGTTGTACAACCCCCACATTTATCACTGTTTTTCCTCCTAATTATATATAATATGTCATTAACATAAGTCTGTCCTACCCTTAGTTTTACCATTACTACTTCTTTTCTTCTATTTCTCTCACTGAAATTCCCTATTAATACAGATTTTTGTATTTTATATACATTTCTTCCTTTTCTATCTTGATTCCACCTCTTTTGCTGAATTTCAATTTTTTTACCTTTGATAATTGATTTACCCTCTCTTTTTCCAAAAGGAATGATAATTGTTATAGCCCCTTTAAAAACCCTTTTAGCCAATTTATCTGCCATTTCATTGCTTTTTAACTCCTTCGTGTGCTTGTACTCAACAAAACCCCCATATAACCTAAATAAACTGTGTTGAATTTCTAATTGTAAGTCTTTTCTGGTGTCTCCTGACCTTTGAATACTTTCTATAACTGCTTTTGAGTCCATGCACACCACCACCCTGTGTGGTCTGACCTCCTCCACCCACTTTAAGTTAATTATTACTGTCACCATTTCAGCTGTGAAAACTGGTAATTGATATGATAATCGCCTGGATATGCATATTTGAAACCCTATTATGTGAATTCCTATTCCCACACACCCTTTTGTGTTCTTAGAGCCATTCAAGTATTTTAAGTTAATTGTTGTATGGGTTTCTATGGTATACATTTGTTTTTAACCCTTCTTCATTTAACCTCCAAGTGTTTTTCATTTCAAAGACCCTTATGTCCACTTTATATATTTTTTTATTATTTTTTTCATAGTGTCCTGTCTGGCAATGTGGCAATAAGAATAGTCTTAATGCCAAAAAGAGCTCAACAGATTTTACTTTGACAAGCGGAGCCTTACTGCTTTCGCCATAGTGCTCCGCTTGATTTAAACATGTAAATAGTTTTATTACAATTCATGCAGGGAGTATTTCATGTTATAAGGACACTACAATGAGAAAGTAGAGGAGGAAAAGAAAAACAAGAAAAAAAGGGAGAAAAGGTGAAAGAAAGAGGAGATAAAAGGGAGAGAATGATAGAACGTCTTCAGTCTGCTTCATCACCTGCAAAGAGAGATGTAAAAAGAACAGCACAACCAACTGATATAGTATTACAGATACAATAAAGTAACACCTTGATACCATTGCTGAAGTATATGTAGTATTATTTACTACGACATGTATAATGTGGCAGCTGAAGATAATAATAGGGGTTTTCTGTATGGAGATGAATCTCTAAGTACCTGGAAACAAGCACCCGTAGGTGTTTGTGAGAGTGCGCTTGTATCTGTGAGGTTTATCCATGTCAAAAATGCTTAATAGTGGTTGTGAAGAGCCAAAGACCATATTATTATCCCTGTAATTTTCAGTACTTCAAACAGTTTTCTAAGACTTTTGAAGTTATATTTCCTTCCCTTCTACCATTCAGTTTTGTCCAATACATTAGAGACAGTTTCACTCTCCTAATTTCCAGCGGAGTCTCACCAGTCTCTACTAGTAGAGCATTAATGGGAGTTGTTTTTATTGTACCTGTATACACACGTAATGCCCTGTACTGTAGTCCGTCTGCTTTTTGTAATATTGATTTAGCAGCAGCTCGTATATATGTTTAGCAGTGACTGCTTATCTGCACCCCAGTCGCTTCCCGCCACAGCTTTCAAAAGGTTTATGACCTGTTTTACATTTAGTTTCTAAGTGTTTTATATGAGTTTTCCATGTACTATATGAACTATCCCACCAAAACCCCAAATTTTTAAACTCTGTTACCGTTTCTAAATGTTGTCCATACAATGTTATTTTCCCTAAATTAATATTTCTCTAATTTTTAATCAACATAAACAGGACTTGCTTGCTGATAGTTTGAAACCCCATTCATAAGACCAGTTTTCTACTTTATTAATTGATTTATTAATGTTCTCTACCAAGTGTGTCACATTCTTTCCCTCATCCATATGGCCCCATTCTACATAAAGTGCTGATTTTACTCTTCTATTTAGAAAAAATGTCATTAATCATAATGTTAAATAAAATTGGACTAATTGAGCTCCCTTGAGGTATTCCATTTTCCACATTAAATACTCTTAAACACTCCTCCCCAATCTAACAGAAAACCTGCTATCCTGTTATACATCCTGCCAACTATTCCCATCTAACTTAATTTTATGAGCAGTCCATCTCTCCGTAGTTAGTCATGTGCTTTTTTTTATGTCAAAATATACTCATTATTTATTTAATTTTGAATTTTTTTTCTATATCATATATCTCTATGTTCAAGAACATATCCTAATCTGTTAGCTATTATTTTCTCCATCCATTTGCTTAGGTGAGATGTTAAGGTTAGTAGGATCTTTCCCTGGTTTATTTAACGGGAGTATTATTGCTCTTTTCCAGCTAATTGGTATTGAACCTTCTTTCCACATTTTATTGAAAAGCTTTAATACTACATCCAGTGATGTGATGGAGTTGACGAAACACATCATAACATAATTGATCATCCCCTGGAGCTGATTATCCCATTCCTTTTAATGCTGTTTTATGTTCTTTCTTAGTTATACCGATATCTAGTACTGACATAAAGCTTTGCTGTTTTATCCCTGTACTTCATTGTCCTCCCTAATTGCCCTTACTCAGTTCACCTGAGCTTAATGGCTCCACATGCTGTCCCTTTTGTTTTCCGCCTCTATTTAGTCAGCCAGCTGGCCACATCGAGTTGTCATGCTACCCTGTTCTGGTCTCCTCCTCGCCGTGTTCCTGATTTCTTGTTTTTGTCAGTCAACATGTAAGTTTATATTTTGTTTTTCTTTATTAAACCAGCTTTCATCCTACCAAGCTGCCTCTGAGTCTCTGTCTACAAACTGGTCCAGCCACTAAAACACAAAACCTGACAAAGAGAGCTGTTTCAGTTAGATGGTTTAAGGGGGTGCGTAAACTTCTAACAGGCAGTTATAAGAAAAACATTCATTTAATTCTTTTCAAATATACATTTATTGAGTTTACCTTAGAAACCCCTCAAATAATATACCTATTGTGACCTCTTACATCAATAAGATTTAACATATCTTGATCGTTGGTCATGGTAAGCAGGAGGTGAATTAATTATCTGTATCATTATAATTAAAAATTTTGACCTATATAAAATTTTCCTTCATTTTGAAGTAAAGAGGATAATTTAGAAATACTTTAAAAGTTTAACTAATTTTCCCATATTACTTTTAAAAAATGCATCAGGATAATTATAAATTGTAGAAATTATTGTAATTAAACTGAGTCACATAAACGTATGTAATATCGTAAAATTATTCATTTTTATATCAAAACAACAAAATTATTTAATGTATTGGACGAGAATCTAGAATGCTTGTGATGTGCTACCACGGGCAGCCAGAAGAGGGCAGTGTCGTCTCAAAAACAAATTCCAGGATTTGCTTGAAACAGGAAAAGTTTACGTTTGGTTGGTCCTCTATGTTCATTTGCTTTGAATGTTTCTAAACAATTGTGAGAGCAGGAAGCTAATCAACACATTGACAAGTCATAAAATATTTTTGTGTGTAGCATTTTAAATAAAGAAGGATGCCTCCGTTGGTGTTTCTGAACGGTAATAACTGAAGAAACATGGATGTTGAATCAGAATTATAAATAAAGTTATGCTGAAAGATTTATAAAAAAAAAAAGGGGAGACGTTAATAAGAGTCGCACAAATATCCAGAGGACATTTAAAATTGGACTTGAACGCTATTTGGGAAATAAAATTTTGTCTTTAAAGTAATAAAACCACAGTTTTTCCTGTTTATTATTGTGGTTTGGTTTTCTCCTTGATAAGTTTGGATAATATTAATCAAAGTTCTGAGAAGACGTACAGTATTCAATAAATTTGTCATGTTATGATCATTTGATGGAAAGAGGTAAAGACATTTTATTCTAACCTTTTGGACGCGGGGAAATAAACTGCCTGTGCATATACTCAACAGCCGCTTTATTAGGTACATCTGATCGCTTGGAAACACAAACAGCGAATCAGCCAATCACATGGCATCTACTCACTATATTTATCTGGACAAAAATTATATTTTTAAGTTGAAACTGGGCATCAGAATGGGACTGAAATTGGATTAAAGTGACTTTGAATGTAGCATGGTTGATGTTTCCAAACAGGCTTGTCTGAGTTTTTCACTGATTATCTGCTGGTTTTTCACAAACAACAACATCTCAGCTTTATAGAAAATGGTCAGAAAAAGAGGGAGAGAAAAAGGTTCAGTCATTGACAATTGTGTGGTTGAAGATGCCTCGTGATGACAGATGTCTGAAGAGAATGGGCAGACTGGTTCAACATGATAGAAAGGAAACATCCTGCAAGACACTGTAATACCATCTATGAACGCACAAGAAGTCAAAGCTTGAATCAGACTGGATACCGCAGCAAAGGGTCCCTATCCTGTCATCTTTGAACAGGAGCTTTAGGCTACAAAGCATGCTGGCTCACCAAAAATAGACAATAACAAATTGGAAAAGGTTGCTTCATCCCGCAAGTATTAATTTCAGCTGCAACATTCAGATGGTAGTGTCATAATTCCATGTAAAAAACACATCCTTCCCTGTATCTACAGTTCAGGCTTGTGGTGGTGGTCTAGAGGTGTGAGGGGTGGTATTGTCTTGGCACACTTTGGGCCCTTTTACACCAACTGACTATTATTTAAACAACACAGCCCACCCAAGGTTTGATCACAGTGTACCCATCTTCTGATGGCCACTTTCAGCTGGTTTTGTCAAATCCAGCTCATATCAAACAGTTTCTTCATCATGATACCCAGTTCCAGTGGTTTCCCCAATCACCAATTCTCTATCCGATAAAGCTCCTTTGGTACGTTCAGGAATGGGAGCTTAATATCAGGGATGTTCAGCCAAAAGCTCTACCACAACTGGACCAAATCTCCGCTAAATGTTTCCTGCACCCTATGTGAATGTACACCTAAAAAATTAAAGGCAGTTTTAAAGACAAAATGGAGTCCAACCTGGTGCTAGAAAGGTGTACCTAATAAAGTGCCAGTGAATGTTGATTTCTCCAATATATGTTATATTATTCAAAAGATATTCAGTAAATATTACTCTTATATTGCTATTGTTGTTCTTGGTGTGCAGCACATTGGGTTAGTTATATAAAGTTAAAACCTTTCAGGTGACCCATCTAGGTGGACAGTAGTAAACAGTTGTGTTCACATCCTTTGTGGTTCCTTATTCTTGCCCAACCACACTAGACGTCATTGTTTATTGCCACATTTCTCTGTGTTAAGACTAAATCTTTTTAGCAACCTGAACAGATTAAAGTCAATCACATTTATTTCAATGACATAATTTAAATAGCCAATTTTTTAGGTTGATCTTTCATTTCCTGGCTTTTATGCAACACTTAAAACGCTCCAATAAATGCATAAAGAAGAAGAAAAAAAAACACTTTAACCTATTGCAACATCCAGAAATCCTTTCCAGTTTGACTTTTGGACCATTAAAGATGAAAATAAGCTGCAGCTCACAGGAGGTGTGTCCTTTTTGGATTAAATATTCGTGTGACCCCTTGCTTAAATTTTCACTTTGCCACATTAGGGAGAAAAGGCAGCAAACAAAACAGACTGATACCAGCTGTTTTCTGCATTCAGTTAGCAAAGAAACCCCTATGTCCCAATTTTCCCGGAGAATATGTTCTTTTGTGAATTGTTTTTGCCCATCTGGTTTTGTTTGGAGCAGCAGCGTCCCAAAGGACTTGTTTACAGCTCCGAGCATCATCTCGAGACCCAGAAATGTAACTCTGACTCGCAGGTTTTGCCGTGCAGTCATGTACCCAGATGAAATGTTTTTGTCGTTTGCCTCCTTTGTGTATTCCTTTCAACGGGAGGACGCGCAGGATGTTTGACAGCCCCGTTGCACGCTGTGTCCAACCTTTGATTGTGATCATTTCAAACGTTGGAGCAATGAAAGCCTTGTACCATCTGAATGCCAGGACTGGCAGTAATGGGAGGGTAAAGTGTGTCATTAAGTTTAAGCCCCCTACGAATTATACAGAGCTGATGATGAGAGAGATATACCACTGGAAATTGTGCAGACCAGAAACCAGAACGTGGTCAGTGTGAGGTCAGTGCTGAAGACCTCAAACCTACTGAGATAAAATTGCAGGGAAACCACTGGAAATAAAAATACCATAAAGTGAGGAGGAGCCATGTGAACTCATAATCCATGTGAAATGTCAGTTATAATATAGGAATACCAGTAAACTGCAGAGGAAAAACAGTCATAAAACATCATGCAGGATGTTTGTGTTGTCTATGTACTTCTAAATTGCCTAACAGTCACATAGACTGAATGAGCTCTTAATTTATGGGGTACAACTTGTTGGTATTGGGCTGAATCCGCGTTGGCCCTCAGAACTGCCTTAGATATTTGTGACGTAGATTGAACAAGTTGTAAGAAATATTTTTCAGAGAATTTGGTTAATATTGACGTGATTCGCATCACATAGTTGCGTCAAATCCATGATGTAAGTCTCCTGTTCCACCCCATCACAAAAGCGCTTGAGATTTGGTCAATGCAGAGACTTTTGGAAAACAGTAAAAAAAAATTGATGTTCAAGAATTATGTGATTTGGTGCATGATCCTGCCCAAAATAAGCATCAGAAGATGGGTATGGTGATAATAGGATGGGCAGGGTCAGCAGCAATGCTCGGGTTGGTTGTGGTGTTTGAAGGTTTTTCAGAGGAGTTTCAAAGTGTGGCAAGAAAGTTTCCCCTGCACCATTATACCACCACCGCCATCAGCAGTCTAAACTGTCAAAGCAGGGATGGATGGATCTATATGCTTTGTTGTTTAAAATGTGATTTCTGGCCTCACACTGATGCACTTTGTAGAAATTAAGACTTATTGGACCAGGTAATGTTTTTGTAAGATGTTATTGTGAAACCTGGGGGACTCTGTGCAAATGGCAGCCTCAGTTTTCTGTTCATCTGGTGTGGTTTTCTGCTGCTGTTGCCCATCTGCTTCAGTATTAAGGTTACAGTGTTGTGCATTCAGAAATGATCATCTGCATATATTTGTTTCTATGAGGTGTTATTTGAGCTACTGTTGCCTTTCTGTCATTTCAACCCATTGTGAGTGTCCGTGACAGCAAACTAAAGTCCTGGCAGATCGCTGTTACTTGTCCCGTTCACGTCCATTACTGCTTTAAGTTTTAGCCCAGTAATGGATCACAAATCCAGAACGCTTACGCTATCCAGCAGGCCCAGTGCTTTGTCACCCACTCTGCAGGTTGTTAGCTGCCAGCTCCTTAGTAGGTCTGGATTAAGGGACAATGCTATGGAACCAGCTGGAAACAAAAACAAAAGACTCTTTATTGCATGTGTACTCACAGCAATAAATAACTCATCCTGTTAGTTCAGGGAGAAATATAGCCTAAGCAAAAATGGAAATTAGCAGAACATCGGCATTATTTCAAGAATATTAGTTCAAATGGAGAGTAGCAGAAATGTACGTAACCAGAAGTAAAATACAGAAATTATTTCAGACCATAGTAGCCTAATCCAAGCTCCTCTAACATACTCACCTATGGCAGATTCAATACTGGAAAATGCTGCCATTTTATTATTTTTCCCAATCTTGGCCATGACATATTCTGGAAGAACAGAGAAATTAGTTCCATCTCCCAACTTGATTTTTAAAAGCTTTTAAAATGTTCATTAGGTTAATCATAGTCCAGTTTATGCAGAGTATAGATGTATTTGGACTCAGATTCCTTAGTTTTACAGATTCCTGTAACTGAATGCGCAGCTAAAGCCAGAAGCTACCCGCATAGCTAATCGAGGAGCTAACAGCAGCTAGCTTAATCTAAAACAGTACTATTTCTTCATCTGCAACCAGTACAAATCCAATTGTGATGAGCATTTCAGTTTGAAAACAGTAACCACGTAAGATAAAGCAAATCTGCTCCTAACTGTGGATTTAAACCCTCATTATCCTATGCTAACTGTTACAAGCTACTTTAGCAATTCTAAGGCTAAATATGTATCCCAGAATATCCTGAAGTTATATATATATTTTTAGTTTAGTAGTGTTATAGAGTAGCTACAGTAGCTGGTACAGGTTAAACTATATAAACACCAAAAGCATTTCTTTATGAACTACAAAGGAGCAAAGCCAAGTTTCAGAGTTTTTGCAGATGTGCCTCTGCCAACAAGTTGAAATGACACCCGTGTTGTGAACAAGCAAGGGAGAAAAGCATCTGCCGCTGTGACTACATACATCTTTTTTGTGGAGGGGTAATTTCCTCTTGGGTTAGAAAGGTATGAATATTGAAGTTAGCCTGTGTCCTCTTGCTAATGTGCCAATTGTGGCAGAGACTAAACAAAGTAGCCAGAGAGTGAGCTGCCAGTCACAGCCAGGTGCACCCTCAGGTCGCCGAGGTCTCCGCCTTTGACCGCGACTCAGTCCTCTGTGCACCGGTTCCTTAATGGTTACTCCTGCAGGGAGTGGGCCCACTGGGGATGGCCTCATGTTGTTCGTTCAGGCTTGTGCGAGGAGTAACCCGGCGCTTCCCAATGACCCCCAACCCTTGAACCCAACGGTTCAAGGGGGGCTGCCTCAAGTCGAGGAGATTAAGTATCTTGGGGTCTTGTTCATAAGTGAGAGTAACGTAATGATGCATATGCTGCTCTTGATTTGGTCTAAATTCCTTTCCTCACCCAGGGTCATGACATATGGGTTAGGAGCAAAAGAACGAGATCTGTTCCAAATGCCTGGAACAACCTGGGAGGTGTTCAAGGCATCTCCCACCAGAAGGAGACCCAGGAGACTCTCGGAAAGGTGTAAGATGACAAGTACATGAGTAGATTTAAACATGTATCGTTTTATAGCTCTTTATCATCATTTTACCATCAGCACTTTTTTATTAAAATTCAATTATAGACTACTTTTCTGCCATTGAAGGGAGGCAGTTTGTTGAACTGCTTGATTCCTGGTGATTTTACACATTTTTCAAAATAAAAAAAGATGAGGTATAAATTCTGGCAATAGATCATAGATTCATACCCACAGTTTTCCTAAATGGATTTGAGACTGTAATTCATTATGTATTGTATACTAAACTGTGTTAAATCTGTTAACTGTTACCACTGGATATCTATGGGAATTGAAAATAAAACATAAAAGAAACATTAACATTTCCAAACTTTGTTTGCTTCATTATGTCCTATTCTGAATACGACCACCTGACATCTCAGTTTCTAAATACGTTGGTTATCGGTGTGTGAATGTGTGCACATTATTGAGCGAATGTGGCTCTAGTGTACAGCGTTTTGAGTGGTCAGCATGACTGGAAAAGCTTTATATAAGTTCAATCCATTTACAATTTATCTCCAGCTGTCAATGGGTGAGAGGAAGGGTACACCCTGGACAGGTCGCCAGTCCATCGCAGTTACATAGATTTAAAATGATAAATTCGTTAAAAACATGTTTATATTACATAAAGTTATGGTGAGCTCTGACTCTTCTAGTTCAAAGGTCATTGTAGGTAGCCCTGACACTGTACCAGTAAAGTAGCTCTCAACTTCTAAAAGGTTGGTGACCCCTGGTTTAAACTAAAACCTGAAATAAGTACATATGTGGGGGTTGAATCCATTAGTCAATCTAAAAAAATATATTAAATTGAAATATTAAATTTAACCTTTTTTTTTTTAGGTTTTTTTATTGTTTTAACCTAAAAAATTAAACAATAGCCTCTTTAATGAATGACAACGAAGGGCTATTGTAATACCTTCGCACAGCTGGTCCACTCTAATGATGCGGTGTTATTACTAGAAACACATCAGGGTGGGGTTGAGCGCTTGTGGGGGTTTAGGGGGCTCGTGCGCGTGTGTGTGTGTGTGTGTGCGTGTGTGTGTGTGTGTGCGCGCTCTAAGGCAGATGCAGCACGCGGGCTGAGTTGAGCGCGCGGCAGACAGTGACAGTGGGAACTACAGTCAGCGTGCAGCCACCGCGAGGACGAGACGTTACAGTGACGCTGAACGCCTGGACGTGTTACGGTAAGAGGAGCTCTGCTAATGTGCTTTAGTGCTGCTTCTGCTCGCGTTATAACGCAGCGCAGGACTTTACCAAAGAGTGTTTTGCGCTTTGTTACCTTGCGTTACGTTTGAAGAACCCTGTTTTATGGTGATAAAGTGACTCGGTGCGACAGCTGCTATAATAGGATACATCTGTTTCTATAAATAGACTCCAGGTGAGAAACGAAGCAACGCGCAGTCCAGAAAACTGTCTGTTTCAGGATTAATGAGGGAAAAAAATCTGTGGTTAGGAAAAAGGAGTTTTCAGGTCTGACTTTACTCCCATATGATGACTTACACAAGAACTGCCTTGATTGTGCAAGAAAGTTTTGTGAAATTAATAAGAGTGGGTGCTATAGGCTACACTGGGGTGAGATCATCCCCAAATGGTTTGGTCTGATATATTTTCCCCCCTTCTTATTATCACTTTTGGGGCTCTTCCTTTCCACTCCTCTGCAGTTCACCGATTTATGTAATGTTGCTGGAATGAAAAGTGCTGCGCAGGGGGTGGAAATCTGGCGTACTGAAAGTCCAACAGATGAGGAGGATTGTTTTAATCATTAGTCTCATGATATCACTGGCATGCTTTTGCAGAGGGATTGTGGTTTATGATTGCGATGCTGTGCCACAGAGGTGTGTGTGGAGCCAGAGGTAAATCACATTTGATTTTTATTATCTGCTTCATATTGTCTTAAATGTGTGGCTGTAAAAAAAAAAAAAAAGAGCTGTAAACCAATTTTACAGTGTTTTTAAAAGCCCGTGCCTAATATGCCTTTGAGGGGCTGATTGGGTTGTTGATCAATACCAGTGACTGGTCAATTATTTCTCCAGATGCTCAAACTGTTTGGTCAAGTGCTCAGCTGGAGCGGGAAACAGCAGCAAGCCAAGATTCGTGTCGACCTGAAATATTTGTTTGGATTGGCAGATCTTCTGTATGTTCGCTTCAGCTGCATGCCAGGAAAAGAGAATAACAAAAGCATTTCAGACGAAGTGGATTGTTTTTCTAATCCCGGGCTTTTTATGTAAATGTAAGCAACAAAACTGCGTGTTGGGGTTGCAACATGGCTGGACCAACATGAGTAGTGCACAGATAAAGCCATGTGACTAGAAAGTGTAGATTCTCTGACCCTAATTTTGATGTGTTCTGGCAAGATTTGTGTATTGTGTGGATGTGCTTACAGTTGAACTCTTTTGTAATAGTTTCCTTTGATTTCATCAGTTAGAAAAGTGGAAATGATCATTTAATAACCTGCGATCTAAAGCAGTTTCCTAATAACAAGTGATGAAGAAATGTCTTCGTCTAGGCCAAAATGTCTATAGACGCAGCAAAGTTCTAGCTTTTGTAAATACTAATGGGAGCAGTCGTATTTACTCGCTTAAATGCAATTTTCACAAAGAGAAAAATGTTTTAATAGTTTCATTGTTGGCTGTTTTTGAACATGTAAACATAGTTAAATGTAAATAAATTAGAAGTCATGATGTCATTACAGCCCTTTAGTAATATTTAAGCTTACAGATCAATAGTTATCACTAACACATAAATAAGCGTAAGTTGACACAAACAACACATATAACAATAACATAATACCATACTTATGGTTGTAATAATGGTATCTGTACGACGGATGTTATTTCGATTTTTTTAAATAGATTTAAGCAAAATAAATTAAAAAATTAAAAAAAAAATTACCAGCAGCCATCAAGGAATCATGAGTATTTTGCAAAATATCTTATGTGGTTTCGACTGCGTTATGTCTGCAATGCTCAGCAACAGGTGGGGGAGGGGTGCTGTATTACTCCATGCTCCATACAGCCAGAGAAAATACCAATCACTTGTTTTGGCACCGCAACAAAAGGACTTTAACCAAACAAACAGTCTAACTGAAAGTTTCAGTAGTTTTTAAACCACAACTTTATAGAAACGTGGTATATTTTGACACTGGTAACCAACACATGGTTAGAATAGTGAATCCCGAATAAGGTTATGTGATGTAGACGCAACGTTTTATCACAGTATTTTGTTGCTAATACTGTTTGAAAACATTCAAATAACATTTTAGCATAAAGCCCCTGGTAGAGGATAATCATCACGGTATGTACCCCCTCTAAACTGACCCCCAGCGAACCGCTCAAAGTTGTACTACTGGAAAAGCGGTATTAGGGGTGTCTTAAAACCACGCACTTAACATTGCTTAGCTTTAAGAAAACTGTTCTGTTTATTTCAAACCTCAATAAAATCTATCTATCATCATATCATACTATCATCATAGTGCAAGGTCCTCAGGGCGGAGGCTCAAATGCAGGATTAAGGTGTACAAGCTAAACCACAAAACCATAACATTTGAGTATAATAAAAAATACAAAAGCGGTGAATTGGAGGCAGTTAGTTCACATCATGGAGGAAAACGCAGACGCAGAGCTGACAGATTCCTGTTGAAAGCCATGAAGCTGTTGGTCCCTTTTGTAATAGATATGTTACAAGAAAGGATCTCCCTCTGTCAAACCTGTCTTTGTATTGGGTCTTCAGCACCGTTTAAAAATCTGCATGTTTTCTTCACCTCCTTTTAGACCTGACAAGGCCATGAACTGATAGAAGCTGCAAAAAGAATCAAATATAAATGTATGAGCTTGTAATGTTGCCAATTAACATTGCTGTTCGGTTCATTATATGTTCAAAGTTACATATTCACTTCTGTTTTGCAGTAGCAATAAAAATGTATCATTTTTGTATCATTTTGCATTACAACTATGAAAAAGGTTCAACATGACATAACTTTTTTAAAAATGGATACTCCTAAACTCAACATTGATGCTATGTGGCTGCTTGTGGTGCAATAATGTCATGTTTTATTTCTCCAATTTTGAATGTTTGTTTGCTATGGTTCAGGTAACAAATAAGGGCTGGACGATATAGAAAAAAAACACATCGATAAAATAGAAATCATATTGATCGATATTGATAATTATAAACAAATTCAAAAAATATATTTTAAGTTCAGCCTTGGACATTTTATGCTGTTGCTTAGCGACCTATTTTTAGATACAAAACACACAAATGCTGATTTCAAACTAAACCCTTTATTCAACCAACTTTTTACCAAAAATGCAAGTATTTGAAAAAAGAATAAAGAACGCATGCTCTCTGAAGTCTTTGAAGGGGCGGAGCTTGGTGACGGAACATTTCTGGGTCTGCGTTGTGATTGGTTGGGAGGAGGTAATGACTGTAATATTAATCTACACGGCTAGAATGCAAAAGGAAGGAAAACTTTTATTCTATTGAACTTTTTATTGAGACTTTTTTTTCTATCATTGACATATGTCTATCGATCGATATACATTGTTATTGAATTATCGTCCAGCTCTATTACAAATTCAGTGTTATCTTGAGGTGAAGACGTTCAGCAACCCTCAAGGAGTTTTTAATGTCATGCAACACACCTTCAGTAAAGCAAGTACTCTTTCCATTTAATAAAATCTCCTATTTAGCTGTTTGAAAAGTCACTTTGACTGCCTGAAATAGCTGGAAAAGAGCAAAGAAACCCTTAGCATTAAAATCACAGAAAGTAGAAATTAACACATGATACAAATCTATTGTGAAAATTTTATTTTTCATCCATTTTTGATACAGATGTTTGATACAGATTTTTGATGCAGATGTGATCCACGAAGTTTTGAACATTTCTGTCAAGGCAGCTAATAGAGAAACGCACAGCTCCATCCATCCATTTTCTAACACGTCTATCCCTGCTGGGATCACGAGGGGTGCTGGTGCCTATCTTCAGCTGTCAATGGGCGAGAGGCGGGGTACACCCTGGACAGGTCGCCAGTCTATCGCAGGGCAACACAGAGGCAAACAGGACATTCTCGCACACACTCACACCTAAGGAGAAGGTAGAGAGGCCAATTCACCTAACAGTCATGTTTTTGGACTGTGGGAGGAAACCAAAGTACCCAGAGAGAACCCACACATGCACAGGGAGAACATGCAGAAAGACCCAGGGCAAGGGTAGGACTTGAACCCAGGACTTTCTTGCTGCATGGCTACCCCCTGCGCCACTGTGCAGAACAAAGAAGCCCGTAGCATTAAAATCACATAAAGTAGAAATCAACACATGATGTGAATCTATTGTGAAAATTTTATTTTTCATGTTTTTAATTCTGCAGATGTGATCCACAAAGTTTAGAACATTTCTATCAAGGCAGCTGATAGAGAAACGCACGGCTCTACTCTTTTAAAAAAAATATATTATTTTATACTTTTATTCAGTCTAACCAATACATAAATGAAAAAAAAAACTCCTTATTGGTATTCTCTTTGGTGGATAGTAGGGTTAATTTACTGCCACAACTTTGTTACCAAGCTGCGTTTAATACTTGTGTTTACATTACGTAGCACAGCATGACCTAATGCATTTAATTAAGGTTTCAAAGCCACAGAGAAACAACTCGGATCATATGGTATTCATTACGGAAAAAGAGAAAAGAAAATGATTTGCTGGCTCATGTAAATATTTGTGACCATGACAAAAAACAAACAGCCTGGAGTCTGAATTTGTCACATTTTTTGTCTTCCTAGTTCGAACGGACGGTTTATGAAAGTTAGGCTGTTTCCGCACCACACCGCTGAAATGGTTTGTCACGTTTTCCTTAGCTGCCCAGTTCGTACATATATTTCACGGACATTAACAGTGATTGGCCATAGGCAGAGCTCATTTTGGTTTGGTGCAGAAATATTATTCCTGGCTAGGGGTGCCTGCTCTTTTGCAACACCCAAGGGTGACACAGCTGGGTAACACAAACCGCTGCCAGTGTCAGAGGTAACTGTTTCAACATCGTTTCTGGGGTGCATTATAGCTGAAAGCCGGGGCTTTTATAAATTGTTTTTACTTGGTAAATCACTGAAAGTCCAAGAACCTTTGTTTTCTTTTACGCAATGGAGTAAATTAGTGGTATTGGATGAGTTTTGGGTTAATATATGCAGGGTATTTCACCTCCACTTGATGTGCTTCTTAGAGTTTTTACAACAGATGAATGAACAACTAATTTATTTAGGAAACTTATTTGTGTGTATCTATCCCCCCATGATTTAAATTTGAATCTAAAATCAGTAGCGGGGGCCAACTTTTGTTGAAATATTGCTCAAACTCTTTAATGAAATTTGGAATGCAAAAGAGGGTTAAATAGGGGGTATAATGTTAAATCTGCAGTGGCTCTGAGAAGTGCAAATGGTCTTGCAGTACAGAGCCAAACATAAGACCATATAAATTGTTTGAAAAACATTTTTCACATACAGTATAATGTTATATACACCCCAAACAGTTCAACTGAAAGAAAACATATATTTAAGAAGAACAATATTGTGAAAACAAAAACCACACAACCACCTGATTGCACATGAGTACTTTTGGCTGCTCCTTAATCAGGGGTCGCAACCAGGATTCAAACCCAGGTCCCCAAAACAAAGATGCTGACTCAGACCGCTTCGCCACACAGGGACTCAACCTGAATGCATGACAGAGACTAATTAGCAGAAAACCTTATTAAAGGCCTGCAAACCAAGGGGGAAAGATAAACAGAAAATCCAAAAAACTGAAAATCCAAAAACAGAAACGCATGAACTAATATGACAAGACCTACTGGTTAAAATGAATATAAATAAACAGCAAAGAAATACTGAAAATACATCTGCAAAAGAAAATCAAAACCCAAACAGCTGGAAATTGTGACGACGTCCAGTTTAATTATTTTAAAGCTTATTTTCCACAATTGTACCACACAATAGGTTGTTAGGTTGGTGACAAAGATATGATTTTCTTCTTACTTTCTGATGTCAAGAGGATAAATGACGGTGTGAATATATATATATATATATATATATATATATATATATATATATATATATATATATATATATATATATATATAAATTACCAAAAAATCTGGCAGCATTTTTCAGGTCAGAATGTTAAAAAAAACACCACTTTTCTCAGCTTAAGCAAAAATAATAGAAAAGATAGAATACAATATCCTCCTATTATTTCTTCTATATGGACGTTGTTAGAGTAATAAGAGTTTAAATAGATAAAACTGTGAAATGCCTTGCATCACCTCCACTGTAGTAGTAGGCATTCACATCCAAAGCCTTGCTATCCTCAGTTTTAAATAATAGTGATCCTACAGTTGGTCTAGAATGTCTTTAATTCAACATTAAAATAGCCAAGTTTTTACAACATAAAAATGTATATAGGGATCTTTATCCTGTGAGGTTCAACTGAAAACACAATTTAAGAGGTAAATTGTAAAAACAAAAAGCTGCTGCAACACTGAAGCATAATATGCGCTCTCAACAAAGGCGCCGTCCACATGAAGACGGGTTTGTCTCAGACAAACCTTTTAGGTGGATAGGGGGTCCTGTCCAGACAGAGCGACCACAAAACCTACAACATCTGAAACCAACTCCCAGAGCGGGAAAGTTTGAAGTTACCCCCCACGGCGTCTTTATCTGGACACCCCCATCCCTATAACCGGCTACAAACTGCTGTGTTTGCACATGTGAGGCAAAGTAGACCTCACCTCGCACACTCTCCTGCGTTCGTTGTCTTCGCCATCCTCTTGCTCCTTCTTTACGTCTGTGGCAGCGTTACTGCGCCACTCACTGGCATGGCATAAGTAATACAACGCCTATAGCAGCTCCTCCGGCTTCGAACGATTTCACCTTTACGCTCCCATTTTCCTGTGCGGATAGAGTATCATGCTAGCATTGATTCTGTTTTGCTAAGTCTCTCTCAGGGTCCCACATCTTTGCTGGGCTGTATTTGCCCTCTCTACCTCGCAAAGGATCTCAAAATTGATCGTATTGTGAGGAGATCTCTTGCTCAAAGCCAACCGTAGGTGATTTTTGTTAGATTTAGCTCTGAACTCTGGATTCACCATTCGTGGGCACGTTGGGGGTGCAGGGGTGTTTCACGAGACCCATTTCATTTCATTTCAAAGTTTCTTTGGTAGGGACAGACACACATCGACATAGACAAACTGAACAAAACAGCAGTCCCATGTTTGCGTCATAGTGCAATAGCAGCAGCTAATTCGCAGCACTTGTCCCTAGATGAGCTTTTAAAAAGTACCTCTAACAATTAAAGTCAGAGTCATTTAAAATAGCACAACATAATATTGACAATATCTACAAACAAACAGTATGTATCATGTATCTCGGTCCTTGGTGCTACCGTCTCGGGTTCGAGTCCCAGCCTTTGGACTTTGGCCGCATGTCTTCACCATCTGTGAAGAACGTGAGGTCATGTTTTTTTTAATATTTGGATGTATGCTTGGACCCACAGAGATTCCGACGAATAAAACGTTTCTTCATCTGCAGCTTTCCAGCAGATACTTGAAGGTTTTATATGAAAGCTGACTGGTATTTAGAGGCAGTCATGATTACATCCACCTTGACAAAAACTCTGGTTCTATTCAATTCAATTAAATTTTATTTATATAGCGCCAATTCATGAAACATGTCATCTCAAGGCACTTTCCAAAGTCAAATTCAATCAGATTATACAGATCGGTCAAAAGAAATTCCTATACAAGGGAACAAGCAGCATTCACTCCTGGAGAAGCGTAGAGCTACAGGGAGAGTCGTCTGCATTGTCCATGGCTTTGCAGCAATCCCTCATACTGAGCAAGCATGAAGCGACAGTGGAAAGAAAAACTCCCCATTAACGGGAAAGAAAAACCTCCAGCAGAACCAGAACCAGGCTCAGTGTGAACGGTCATCTGCCTCGACTGACTGGGGGTTAAAGAAGACAGAGCAGAGACACAACAAGAGAGACAAAAAAGCAGAGAAGCACACATTGATCCAGTAATCTGTTCTACATTAGATGGTAATAGTAATTCTATCTGAATAAACGTAAACCCCAGACCATCGTTCTGCCAGCTTCATGCCCCACTGTGTGTTTTTGTGCTAAAAGTATATTTCGGAATTGTGACACAAAAGTTCAAGCTTGGTTTCATCAGTGGTTAAAGTTCTGTGAGATTTTTGCGAGGCGTGACGTTCTTCTTTAAAAAAAAAAAAAGGCTCCCGTCTTTCAACTCTACTCCTTAATCCAGACGTACAGCACAAACAATGCAGCAGATTATTGTCTCTTGTTGAATACAACGGCACCAACCAGAAATACGTGCAGCTCTTTCAGTGTTAAAATAATTTTTTTAAATTTTTGAAAGATTGGGCAAATTTCATAGTTGTGACAGCTATTCTGTGACGTTAACGTGTCAAATATCCATATTTGCCATAAATATTGAGCCATCTTTCAAATTATTTTTGGATCTCTACCGTATAGGGTAAATATTTGCTTAACTATGAAAAGGTCAGGAGCCATGAAGCAGAGGTTTGTATTGTGGCACCGAAAGGAACGCTGGTACCTAAGGTTTTATTTATGGAGCTGCATGGAAATAAAATGCCCCATTAACCAGATTATTTAATAAACTCAAGGTTTAACACCAGAAAATAGAAAAGTATTTGGTCCAATTGAAGTTAAGCCTTTAAAGAAATATTGTAACGGTCAGTAGTAGTACGGTGCTATTTTTATTTTATTTTTTTGTCTTAGTTTATTTTGGGACAGGTACAGTAACGAGAAGGCCAGACCTGGTGTTGAGGGATTTCTTCTTAAATATTATTCCTGGGAGCGACCTAAGACTAACATGCATGGATAATAAACATAGCAGGTAAAACATTATAAAAATATGTCAAGATTAATGACGGCACATTGCAGAATCAGCAGAGGCATACAGCGTTCATACGTTCAATAAAGGGTAGCTGATTTACAACATAGAGCAAAATGTACATTTTAAAAGCTGCAGAGAGGTTCGGCTGAAGCGGCAGGGGGTAAAATTAGGACAAAAACGTGTTTAAAATGATGCTGAGCAGGAATTGTTGGTCAGAATGTGGGTTTAGCTTAAATACTAGCTGCAAAGTGCTGAGAAAACCCTGAAACAAGACCACATTTACAGTGTTATTTAACTCAGAAGACTTCCTTTGATGTTTTTTTCTCTATTTCCCCTGCATTCATGTTGAAAAAGACCTCAAAAGTATCACAGGCGTTCAAAGAAAGCTGTAGCTGTCTGCCTGAAGTGATCTTTGGCACCAGTGGGAACCCTTTTCTCCCATTTCAGCTTCATCTAGAAATACAATAAACAGTATTTTCTCCATCCAGCCTTTTCATCTGAGCTGAGATTGGGTCGGAGGGTGGTAAGAGGTTTCCAGCTTAGTTCGGGGGATTTTTAAGACCTTTCCAGTCCAGATGGGTTATGAAGCCCCTCCGTAATCTGGATCTTCCCCAGCGTCTCCTCCCAGTGGGATGAACCATAAAAGCTCCAAAGAGAGGTGCTCAGGAGAAATTAGATGATGGAACCACCTTAGCTGATTCCTTCTGAGCAGCAACTCTACCTTTAGCTCTCCTCAAATGATGGAACGCCCCCCGCCCCATTTTCTTAAAGGCTGGTCCCTGTTCTTGAGCTGGAAATCCTGTAGGAGATCGTGTAGCCATCAGATTGTGACCCTAAACTCAAGCTTACATGGATTACGCAACAGTTAAACCCTCCAACATGGCTGAATTAAAACGGTTCTGCAGATAAGAAAGGGACAACCTCCTTCTAATTGTTATAAAACACACATTAGGGCTGGACGATAATTCAATAACGATATATATTGATCGATAAAGTTATATCGATGATAGAAAAAAAGAGGGGTCAATAAAAAGTTCATTAGAATAACTTATTTTGCATTCTAGCATGTAGGTTAATATTACAGTCATTACATCCTCCCAACCAACCACAACGCAGACCCAGGAACGCTCCATCACTAAGCTCCGCCCCCTTCAAAGAGTTCAGCGAACACATGTTCTTTTTCATTTTTTAAATCCTTGCAGTTTTGGTAAAAAGTTGGTTGAATAAAGGGTTGAGTTTGAATTTAGTGTTTGTGTGTTCTGTATCTAAAAATAGGTCACTAAGCAACAGCTTTAAATGTCCAGGGCTGCACTTAAAATATATGTTATGAATTTGTTGATTATCAATATCGATCAATATGATTTCTATTTTATCGATATGCTTTTTTTCTATATCGTCTAGCCCTAACACACATAGACAGCTGTCACAAATGCTTGATAGTAGTAGCTGCCAGCATGGGGGACACAAGCGGTTTTTAGGTTTCACGTGGGGCCAGGTTGGCTTGTATGACTTTCTTTCTGCCCCGCATAAATAAATTAATCATTTCTACACTCTTTAGTTACTCAGATTATCTTTGACTATTAAACATTAAAATGGGTTTTGATGATCTGAAACATTTAGGTGCAGCAAAAAAGGTAAAAGAAGAAATCAATAACCTGCATGAAAGAGTCCGTCTTTTTTCAGTAAAGTTCTGTAAATATATCTGAGGTTAAATTGGTTCATTCATCAACTCAAAAACACGAGAGCTTATTTTCCAGTAAACTCTAGAAAACGGTTGAGAATAGCTAAAATAAGTATAATTCTTGACAACGAAGGCACAATGGAAATAACTAAAGGGTCTTCTGTATGTTTCAGGGTTAAATAACCCGGAGACAGAGGCTGTTCCTAATGTGACATCATGACTTTCAGCTGTTTATTCAGGCAGCAAAGGCAGATTCGTTATGATGCTAATAATTTAATGTTGCAAAGGAAAAACAAACTTTAAATTTCGGGCTCTCCAGGGACCCCTTCCTGTGTTCATCACTCACTGCCTCCTATGATATCATGTGCAGGAGAGCTGGAAAGTGTTGCTCAACGCTGAGCTGACGGATCCGCCGCCTGAAACCCTGACGGTCCACCAAACATCGCCTCCAATAAACCACAACGGGTGAAACGTAGTCTGTCCTCACAGGGTTCCCTCTCGCTGAATGCCACCCAAAAGCTGCTTGGAAAGAGGCATTCAGGGCCCCTCAGAGCAGTTTAAGTCCGTCAGAGGATAGATTTAACAGATGCCCCGTGAGTGCGCTCGGGTTTCTGACCCGGTCCATCGGCCCTGCTGCCGCCGCCGCTGTCTCTGGTCCGCAGACTCTCTCTTGTGGGTTGGACTGAACCTCTGCCATTCATTCCAGGTGAAATTCCTGAAAGTTTCGGACAAATCCACAGCTGCTTGGAAATATTTTGCCCCGGCACATCCGCTCGGGTAGTGGCGACCGATAGACATCTTTGGTCGAAATATGAGACCCTTTTTGAGTGTATTAGAATAAAAAAAGTTAATAATTGTGACAGCATTTGTTTCCTGTTATTCTTTAGTTGGGTACGTGAAAATATGAAATATAACAGTTCTGAAGGCTATAGACCTATAAATCAACCTGTTAGCAGAAAACCTACAGATATGTGACTTTACTGCACATAGCTTTTAAAACATACATTTTATTTTGTCCTACATGCGTTGTCGCTCACTGCAAAATCCTGTTCTTGATCAGATACAAGGATTAGACCAGAAAGAAGTCAAACGCTCAGAACTTTTTAGATATCGAAAAACAAATCATGACTATCAAAGATGATAGGAATTCCCAATCTGGAAACTAAATATAAAGCAATGGTTGTTCTAAACTTTTCCCAGAGAGCTTCTAAAAGGAAGGCGTCCATGAGACGGCCTGATCCGTTGCTTAGAGGAGCTGACTCTCATCCCGGCCGCTTGCCTCAGCAGCAAACCTCCCACTGGAGGTCATGGCCTGATGAATTCAACAGAACCACGTCATCAAGTAAAGATGAGTTGCTGAGGTTTCCAAACCAGACACCCTCCTCTCCACGACTGCTCCATAAGATCCTGCCCATGAACATCGCAAATATTCCCATGACGCCCTTCACCAACTCTGCAAAAGTAAAGATCTAATCCGGCGTTGCACAACCAGGATGAGAGCCACATTGCTCCTTATGGATCCGAGGTTCGACTCTCAGTCAGAGCCTCCTCTCCAACATCCCAGAGTAAGCTTTCCCAGGGAGGCTGAGAGAAGTGTGATCCCTCAATAACTGGAACACGCTCTCCGGTCCCCGTTCTTAAAAATTGGGACCAACACCTCATGTCTGCCACTTCAATGTTGCTGGCCTGGTCCTCTGTGCGACACTGAAGGGACATGTCAACCATGACGGTCCAACAATGTCCAGAGCTTTCAGAATGTCAGGCTGAATCTCTCTTTTATCTTCATAGTAGGTACACCTGGTCTGGCGTTCTGTTAGCTGTGACATCATCCAGGGAACACAGATCACCCGCTATTACCATATAACATAGAAATGATTCCTGGATCAATGTGTGCTTCTGTGCTTGTTTGTCTCTCTTTTTGTGTCTCTGCTCTGTCTTCTCTAACCCCCAGTGGGTCGAGGCAGATGACCGTTCACACTGAGCCTGGTTCTGGTTCTGCTGGAGGTTTTCCTTCCCGTTAATGGGGAGTTTTTCTCTCCACTGTCGCTTGATGCTTGCTCAGTATGAGGGATTGCTGCAAAGCCATCAACAATGCAGACAACTGTCCCTGTGGCTCTACGCTGTTTCAGGAGGAGTGAATGCTGCTTGTCAAGACTTGATGCAACCTGCTGGGTTTCCTTAGAGAGGAAACTTTTAGACCAATCTTTATAATCTGATTGAATTTGATTTTGTAAAGTGCCTTGAGATGACATGATTCATGAATTGGCGCTATATAAATAAAATTTAATTGAATTGAATCTGATCCACACCGGTTGCTTTTTGACCGGACTTCAGGCTCTGCTCACTGGAATGACTTTGCAAAATTAAGACATTTTAAACACTTCCACAATGTGCCTTTGCACATTTTCTTTGACCACGTGTTTTTTCCCCCCATTTTCAAGCAAGAAGCGTCATGCATAAGAAGACAACATTTACTGTTTGCAAATATATCCAGAAAAGCACACAGACTAAAAACTAAAGAAAGGACACCTATTGCTGTTATTACAGTAATGGTTTAAATCTACGGTTTGCAGGCACTTTAATTAGCTGGGCAGCTAGTTCGACTTATTAACTTGTTAATATTTGTCTCTTTTCTGATGCAAATGAAACATCCAGAATGCTTTTATACAATTCTGATCAAAAAAGGGTTGGGTGTCTGTTTCTAAACCGTGACGGCCAGAAACTGGAAGTTCAACTCACAGGCCCATATACAACCATGTCAGGTTTTTTTGGGTGTCTCAGTGTGTAACGGTGTTGTAATAAAAGTTTGTCTGCTGGGTTTTCTGGTTCTTCTTATTTGTTCTGATTTCTCAGTCCAGTATCATGCTGTGGTTCTGCACACGTCAGCATTTCTGTCACCTGGCTAAGCTTCATCTTTAGATAAAGTCTCATTCGTCAGGTGTTTCAGCTGCTGCTTCACACTGCCCCTGTTCATTAAGCTGATCAGCCACTTAGAAGATTTAAGGTTTCCTGTCTGGAGAAAAACTAACTCAGTCTCCCTGACTTGGCTGCAGTCTGAGCGTCAGCTCAGCAAACGGCCCAGAAACGAGGTGCCACCTTCCTGTCATGTGGTCCTCAACTGTGGCACGAATGTCTCCAGATTTTCTGTGCACCTTTTGGTTGGCAGCGCTGCAGCGCACATGTTACAGGTCAGCTTTGACGACACGCTTAAACTTGAGCTCAGGGCCAGGAAGGCTTAGATAACTTTATTCCCTTAAAAAATGAAAACATAATTTCAAAACTGAAATGTGTATTTATTCAGGTTTAAATCTAAACGCACACATTATTAGATTTAACCTAATTAAATCTAAGTTAAATCTTTAAATTAGTTTGCTGATCTGAATCATTTAAATGTCACAAAAAGTACTACAAGATATTGGTAGGGAAACAAATACTTTTCAATGCATGTTTAGAGTTTAGGTTGGCAAAATGCATGAATATTGTTAAAGTAGCACAGTGTAAATTTTGACCCAAATATAATTTAAGATATGTTCTGGCATGATAAGTTAGGTGGGGCACAGAAACTCAACACATATTAACAGCAACAATTTTTTTTGTGATGAATACAACCTTTGATTACTTTTAAATGAAACAGATAAATTAGCGTAAACCAACACACTACAAATGCCACTATATATGAGCTAAGTGTAATAAAATATTTAGACATGAAATTACAAATAAAGGCTAATCACTAATATTTGTTAATTTAATTAACAGAACAGATTCACATAAATCCTTCAATGAGCCACCAAGGACAACCAACATTAGATAGTGGCACACTTTCCAGCAGAACATAAACGTAACGTGAGCATTTCCAGTGTTTTGATTGGACGAGCCGAGCTTGGGGCCGTAGTATTTGTGCCCCACAGTCGTCTACTGAGAGCGTGTTGGGCATGTGCACTGTGATTTCAGATGTTCATTATTTAAACAAACGTTAGTGGGCCGGCCCCAATATCAAGGCGCCTCAAGAGGATTTAGCCTGCTGAGCTTGTCAGTATTCTGGCAGACTTAGATATGTAGACACACATGTTTATAACAGAATTTTATTGGTAAGGGAATCTGTCTTTTTTACAATGTTACTCTATAAAAAACGATCCTGTCCCACTGATTATTGTGAACAGGGAGCTCCACAGCGACATCTGGTGGGGCCAGGCCCCACTGGCTCCAAATGTAGAGATGCCACAGGTTAAATGATTTTTCAGGTGATTGTACAGCGCTTGGTGCGTATGGATGCGGGCTAGCCTTCTGAAAAACTCACGTATGTAATTTGAGAGGGTCGGATCCGTTGCTGAATGGGTCACATGACCTATTCTAGGCTACGGCAGTCTGTAACAACAAAAAAAAACAGATGATGAAATGACACTTACCTGATCAGCCATATTGCTTCTCAGATGTAGGATTTAACCCAGAGGGGTAAATGTGCTCTTGTCTTTACAAATAACTCTATCACTTCTACATCTGCTGCTCCAAGGTAGTCTGCTATCAGATTCCAAAGCACGGAGGGAGACTGTTTCATTTTGTGACAGTGCAGTGCTGCCAGTGGCCTTCAGGGGCCCTAAACCTGGAAGTTACAGGTCTAGCGCCCCTAGTGGCTAAAAGTTACAAAGTGCTGTTTAAGTGTAAAAGGGGACATATGCAAAATTAACTTTTTTAGTCATTATATACATTTTCTTGTGTACTAGGAAGCCTGTAGGAGTGCAAAAAATATGAATTAACCTGTCCAGGTTCTGCATATATATCTTTAAATTCTCTTGGGTCATATTTTTTAAGCCATAAAGTTTTTTTCTGTTCTCTATTATGTTTTTTTTTTTTTTTTTTTTTACAATTACGTCACAGTATCTGCTGTGGAGCTGCAAATCAAGGTCATGGACTTCCAGTTTACCAATCTCACAAATCCGCTATTTCCACTATTTTGTAGTCCGATTTTGTAGTCCAGAAGTAGAAACGTGCCAAGAATTATCTTGTTTATGCAACAAGTTTACACTCTTTTCTAAAGTTTTTACCTTAAAAACGCATTTTTATCGATACAAAGATAATAATTATCTTAATATAACATTGAGCGGTTTCCCTGTGATTAGTGTGATTATTTTCTGTTTGTTATTATCCATATTTTAAAATAAGCCATGTTGGCATTGTCTGGTGTTGGACTCTAAGGGCATGATAACTTTGAGCAAAAATGCAACAGTTTTTTTATTTTTATGTCGCGAAACAACAACTTCAAATAAAATGTATGATTTCATTGCTTTTACAAAGGAAAAGAAATGCAACTATTATTGTTATTGTTGCTGCTTATTTTGTTTATTCCTTCTTAAAAACTTCCTTTTTTTGTTTCTTTTCCCTGTCACACACAGTCACTCCCAACTGCTAGTGCTTGTTTTAAAACCAGTGATGTTGTATGAAAGCTATGATTTTCTGTTTAGCCACCGGGCTAAGATCCAACCTCCAAAACTTTGAGGGGAATTTCCTGACAATATTTTCACTTATAAATGCGTGTAAAGCACAGTTTGCACGTCCTTCAAATTCCCCCAAAGGCAGATCTGGTCCTAAAATATCACCAAGCTCATAGCAGCTGTCTGCTGCCCTCAAACAGTTTTGCAGATATTATGCATGCGTTTTGGGTAAAGTCCACCCAGATTTATGGATATTTATGTAAATTATAGCCAGAGCGAATTCCTTTGGATACTGAAAGACCACAGCTGATTGTGACGTTCAGATTTGGTGAAATAAATATGATCCGGTGAGAGATGATGCTAAAATAGATATAGGATAAAAAGAGAAAAAGTGACCTCCTGCATTGCTCTCTTTACAAAAAAAAAAAAATGTAACCGGGTGAATTTCACACAAAGTAAAATCCTCTCAAAGACCAACTGATATTTTCAAATGATCTGTCCAATAAAATAAATTGTTTAAGATGTTTAAAATTGTGTTTCAAACTTTATCCTGCAATAAGAAAACCTAAGAAGATTTTTTTTAAATAACAGGATGCAACCATATCAAGATAAATTATCACAAATTAGTCCAATACCTGGCATATTTACACAAACCACCTGTAATAATTTAGAATCACAATAAAATCTGTTTTATCTTCAAATGAATCAGTTAAAGCGATGAATCATTTCATCATCTTTCACAATCTGCAGCTGTGCATTAAAAACATCTGTCACTGATTCCGGCTGATGTTGTTCCTTATGAGTGCCTCGTCAAATTAAGGGCCTGAATCTCCCTAATAGAAAATATTTTCTTCTGCACCAGCTTTGTTTTGGGCGGAAAAGAGGAAAAGTTGCAAAGTGATACAAAAAAAAAAAAAAAACATTGCTGATTGCTTGCATCTGCTGGATGTGATGGCCATGTTTGGGTCTGCATGTATTTAGAGTAAATCCTGAGCAACGATGAAGCAGCATTGGAAAGAGAAACAGACCCGAAGCAACACAGATCCCCCACCGTACTTTACAGGGGGGGGGGAGACACTGGGTGCTTTTCCAAATGTTCATCCTTTGTTTTAAACCCAAGCAGCCTGGAGTGTTTGTTGTTGGAAAGCTCTAACATCCAGAAGGTTTTTCTCTAACTGTGAGCTTTTATTTTTATCTCACTTACCTCACAGTGCTTGGTGACAAGATAAATATGGGGCTTCATGCAGCCCAGCGACCAGCGGCTAAACCAGTGGGTCACTGTGTCACATCGTATTTATACCCCTGGGAAACAGAATTTAAAATTGGAAGTTCCTAGAACCTCTAATCAACCTAAAACGTTTATGAATAAATTTAAAAAATGTCCCTGTTGCATTTATTTTAAATGGATTGTAAGGGGTAAAATTATAATGCCAGTGGTAAAGTTTTAATGACAGTTATTTTTTTTATTTGGAATATGGAAGAATATACTCTGGCAAAAAAATAATTTATTTAAAAAGGTCTTTTCTTTACACATCTTTGCCAGTGCTGTCAATGAATTGGTCCGCAACTGTATTTAGTTTTAATAAAGTAATTTCTCCATCATGAAAGACAGCCACACTCATTTTTCTTTAATTTTCTACATTCATTCAGGAAGTTAGTTTTTAGGGGACCTGTTGAACTGAAGAGTAGAAGCCCCTCAGATGAGACTGAACGTGATCTTATGATAAGCTAATCAATGATAAAGTGATAAATAATGACAGTTTCCACTATTTAACTCATAATATGTTCTCATTTTAAAAATTGCAACAGCTTTGTTAATTTCGGAGAACGTCTGTGCTCTTCTTTGAACCTTTTTAAATGTACTTTTTTAACTTTTTTTTAGACACATAACCCTTTTCTATCACTGTCTGACATTAAATCAGACTCAATCTTTCCTAGTTGAGGTCAGTTAGGATTATGATAGAATAGAAATATCTGTTGTTGTTCTTTGTTGGGAAAATTAATGAATTACAGCAGCAAAGTGAAAGGCAAATGGAAGCATGTAGACATATAAAGATGAATAATAATGAAACTGAGATATACTGGAAAAACTATAGTAGAACATTTAGATTCCAAGAAATGTGTAATCAGTTATAAATATAAAAATCTTTCTGTTTAAAAAAATTATTATTTATGAGAATATTGAGAATTATACAAATGATACCAGGGATGTAAAAAACATATGTTTATTGGGATCAGGGATGGTTATAGAGTCTTACAGCTGCTGGAAGAAAATTATATTTGCTAAATGGCAGAATAATTTGAAAGATTATTTCAGATTTTTATTTTTTAACTATTTTCAAATTTAAAACGTTTACATAGATTTATATAGCATTTGGTAGAATTGCCTTTTAAATTGTATGAATTGGGCCAAACACATCGGGGTTCCTCCTGCAAGCTTCTCAAAATAGTTAATTGGTATTTGGTCCCATTCATTCTGACAGAACTAGTGTAGAGGAGAAAAAAATATGTTATTTTTTAAAGCTTTTTAGAAAATATGTTTTGGGCAGCTGCAGAACCTCCCCTCACTGGTTTAGCTCAGTCAGGTTTGTAGGCCATCTTGCACATTTTCACCTCGGTCCACACATTTTCTCGAGGATTGAAAGTGACGCTTTGTATTGTCCACTCTAGATGTTCGACTTTGTTTTCCTTAAGACACCTTTTGACTAAATTGAGGGTATGATTTGAGTCATTGTACATTTGGAAGACCCATCTGTGCCCACTTATGTATTCTGATCATTACATATAGGACAGTTTAGCCTAAATTTGGAAATAAGCCATGTTTTACAATGTTTTCATCCAGGATCTAAAATGGAGGGGATCAGCTGTCAGAACAGGATGACCCTGGTGTAAATGTGTGCAAAGGTTAGCAGGATACAGCAAGAAAAACACTAACCCTTTCACTTGAACTGGACACATACAGATAATTGATCTGATAGAAGATTAAATACTGAGCACCACGAGCCCACTAAATTAGTTTCAGAAGATTCTGTAATCTGAGGGAGAACCTGAGGCAGAAATTGTTCGGGGAAGTGTAAACGCTGGTCTCCTTTGTCCTCTTAAAAAGACACACAAATGAATGTTATTGAACAAGTTGCGTAATCCGAGTTCTTTCTCCGATACAGAGTCAAAGAGTTCTTTATGAGGTTTAGCTTTCATGTTTTGATATATTGCACCTGTGCAGAGTTGTAAGCAGAGAATTCTGCTTTATGGTTGTTTCAAAGGCAGGATTAAATATGATTTAGTACAAGATTTAAGTGTGAGGGCTGCAAAAAATGGGTGTAAAATGTAACATGTTTTTTTGTTGTTAGGATTTAATCTGTTCGTAACAGCTGTAGATTTCGCTAAATCAGCCTGTTCCGTTTGGAAATATGAAAAATTGATGTTTACTTTCCCTTTACTCAGTATATTGGATCCCTGTTTCCTCAGCTTGAGGATAAAGAGACTTAAAGCATTAAAGGACTGGAGTGTTGGGTGATTACTGTCTGCCTTTAACACCTTAAAGGAAAACCTTTAGTACAGCAGCTTGTAAAGCAGCAGGAATTTGGCTACTGTGAGCTTGGAGTCATATACTCTTAAGAAGTGGCGGGTCGCCCCTGAGCCTCGAGTCCCTGGGGCCATGGCTGGATCCGCTCCGGTGAAGCTGGGTGCCGGCGGTGTCGACATTGTGGCTGATGGGGGGTTTCCTGAGGTTCCTCTCTGCTCTGCCCTAGGATGGGGAGGCAGCTTTCCCTCTGTTGGTACCTCTTGGGCACCTTTGCTCTGGGGGTCCTTTCGGGCATCTGGGGTTCTGGTTCCCCTGGCGTCTGCCTCGGTGCTCTGGGGGGCGGGTCTTTGGCTTCTCACAACCACTATTGAGCATTTTTCTCATGGATAAACCTTTCATACACAAGCGTACTCTCACAAACACCTACAGGTGCTTGGATTCTGGTACTTACAGACTCACTTCTATACAGAAAACAGCTTTAGCCGTCACTTTATACATCTCATATTAAATAATACTGCATATTCTTCAGTGATGATATCAAGGGGTTGGTTATTTGTACCTGTAATACCTTATCGGCTGGTTTAGCTGTTCTTTTTATATCTCTCTTTGCAGGTGTAGAAGCAGACTCAGGATGTTATCTTGTTCTCTCCTTTTCCTCTCCTCTATTTTTCACCTTTTCTCCCTTTTGGCATGTTGTCTCATCTTATTCTCTTCTTTTATTCTTACCTTCCTGTTTTTGTGTCCATTTAGCATGAAATAGTACCAGAATAAAATCTAATAAAGCTTCTTGCGTATATAAATCAAGCGGAGCGATATAGCGAAAACAGTAACGCTCCATTGGTGAAAGTAAATCTGTTGGGCTCCCCCCACGTGTCCTGCCAATTTTTGAAGGCAAATTGAGTCTATAGTGAGAATTTCTCTAAATGTTTGAAGGCAGATTTTGTGTTATATATTCTTGGCTTGAATTAAGGTGTACCTCTAGGAAAATTTCAGTGGATCCCACTTGGATTTTGTTTGTGGGTCCAAAACAAAGCAGTGTGTAGCCTTATTGTGGAAACACGGAGAGAAAACGATGAAAGACTTCCAGAATTTTTTTTACAAATTAAAAACAGAAAAATGTGGCATACTTTTATTTTCAAACCAATTTTACTGCAAGTACAGCTGCAAATCTTTCGGAGTATATCTCTTCCAGCTTTGCACATCTACTTTTAAAAATGTACCCACTTTTTGCAAAATAGCTCAAGCCAAGTCAAGAGAACATTCAAAGTAGGGTCAACAAGTCACAATTATTCAATTTTGCACCATTTTCTTTATTGGATTTATGTCTGGACTTTGACTGGGTCATTCAGACACCTCGTGTTAGAACAGCCTAGTCTGCATTGATCTAAATCATTCAGTTGTAGCTCTAGGTGCATGTTTAAAGTTCTCCTGCTGGAAGGGGAATCTCCACTCTTGCGTTACGTGTTTTGTTGCCTCTAACATGTTTTCTTGCAGGACTGCTCCGTATTTAGCTCCATCCATCTTCCTAGCAAAGGTCTGACTAGCTTTTTGTGTCCTTGCTGCAGAAAATCCTCCCCTTAGCATAATGCTACCACCACTATGTTTTACTATGGTGATGGTGTATTCTTTTTCACGTGCAATATTTGTTGAAGGCCAAAAAGTTAAATTACTCTCATCTGACCAGAGCAGAGGGCTTTCATTCAACAATGGCTTTGAAGGCAATATGCAATATGAAATAAATGTGGGCGAAACATAAAGAAACCCTTAACAAGACAGTGTTAATGTCTTTAGCTTATTGCAAAGACCCCAGACAGTGAGTAGGCCTTGCAAGTATTATAAATACATGAAATTAACAACTTCCATTTCAGCAAACGTGGTTTTGTTGCAAAAACCTAAACCTGGCTACCTTTGCTGTTTCGGTGGGGAAGCAACTCCATGGCAAAAACATAATTAATCATTATAAAACAGTTTCTTAAAGACTCTAAAGCATTTTCTGCTGTATTGTTGCCTTCACAGACACACACATTTCCTTTAAGGGTATCAAAGCTGATGGGGGCTGAATACAATGCACTCCACACTTCAGATTATAAAAAACAAATGACAAAACTCCTCCTTTTCCTTCACGTTTAGAAATATGGACTACTTTCTGTTGGTCCGTCACATAAAATAGAATTAGTGGCTGTAATGTGACAAAATGTGAAAACGTTTGAGGGAAAGAGGACATACCCTTAAACGTGTCGATATTAATCACATCCAGCATCACCGATCTCCTCTAACACATAGAGGAGTAAGAGTATAATTATTAGTATAGAGTATAATTTAAGAGGACTATAATTGGAAATGTTGGTTCTTGTCGGTTTAGGCTCATTTCAATAATAAAACAACAACAAAAAAAATATCTTTCCCACGTTGCAGTTAAACTAGAAGGCATGTAAAAAAAATCCTTTGTGCTTATTGTTGAGATAAGTACATATTAGCTTGTCCTGAAATGCCACAGCTGTGTTTAGCTAACCTCAGCAAGTGAATCTTTAAAAGAGACCAAAAGAGATGAGGCTGCTATTTTACAGCGCTCGCTGGCTCGCTCCAAGGTCTGTGGGACACTTTTCTTAGTTTCACTGTCTGGCTCTTCTTTCTGGATCAGGACCAAAGGGTTTTTGGAGAACAGACAGCTGCACTTACAGCTGGAAATCTGATACATTCATGGAAGAGCGGATGCGATTACGAACAATTGGGTGATTATTATATATATGGTTGGGTTTTTTTTTGTTTGTTTTTTTGGTCTTTGATGGTTTTATTTGCTGTCAAATCGCTAATAGTGGTTCCAGCTCTCAAAGCCAGCAGGTAGTGGTTTGCAATTATCATTCTTCAGTCACACCAAACCACTTTGCTATTAATCCCGTTGAGTTCTCTGAGGCACAGACACATCGCAGTCTCTCTAATTAAGATCCAACCACAGTTCCCATGACTGGTCTGGTACACGACTCCGGTGGGGGGATGGGGGGGGGGGAACTCCAGCGATTTACGGGAAGAATCATAAAACTGTAAACCAGAGCATACCAGGAAACACGGGCCTGAACCTACACTTTGTGACTCCATCATCAGCTAATATAACTACAGAAGTGAACTTACTCATCCTCTTAGCTGTGATGGTTTATAGCCCATAAAGGATCAACGGGATTTCATCAGCATGGATTCCTGTTGAGGCGCTCCGATGACTAATTGCACATGGCAGGGATCCGGCTGCGAATTAGATCATCAATATCTGGCAGATGGAGGAGAACAAGTCACCACCAATAACCAGTGAAGGACGCTTTACACAGTAGAGCTACTGTATTTGTGAGAGGGGCGAGGAGAACTTCATTTTCAGCCCGGCTTCCCTGCCCTGCATCGGCAGTGCGCAGGGAAACGTTTCCCCCCCCCCGTTAATCCTAACTTCAGGCAATCGGCTGCCAGCGTGGTCTCTACACTCGCTGCAAATCTGCAACTCTGGGCGCTAAATGCTGCTGAAGTCAAACTGAAAATAAGAGGTTTAAAAGTCAGAGAGTGAAACACGTCAGGTTTCACGTTTGGGGCGGACGGATTTTAAATTGCTGCACCAGCTGAGTCACAACATCTCTGAAGATCCTGACTCGGTCTGACCGACATGGAGTAATGCGGCGCTTTGAAGGCTCAGTCCACCACTTTAAACACACCAACATTTGTCTTCTGAGCCCTTTTGAGGCAGTTGTGTAAAATAACTCAGTCGCTTAAAGAAAGGTGAAAACTAAACTAGAGTTTAATACTCTTAACTTCTATTATGGCGTTAAATAAATAACAAAAAAATACTAATTTAGGGGCAGTCTTGTGAGAAAGAATGTACACCCATTTATAATTGCAGGATTTTATGTAACAGCACATGATCTAAATCAGGGGCGTCAAACTCATTTCTATATTTGGCCACTTTGGCATCATGAAGTCATTAAAAGGACCTGTTGCACCTGTATAGATGACACTTTTGATTTTATAATTTTATTCCATTTCACATAAAAAAATGTAAAAACCTTTACAGTAATATAAAATTAGCACCCTTAGGCCCATTTTAACAATTTATCTGCAAACATAGTTGATATTGGTGTGAGTTAAACTTTAAACTCATCATTCTGCATCACTTTTTCTCTTTTTGGACATTTCTGGGTTGTTTTAATATGTTGTGGGAAAACTGACATCTAGTGGCAGGATGCTGTTACTACACAGTTTAAAAAAATCATTCGATAACAGGAGGCACAGTTTCAGCCACTTTTTACACTTTAAAAGGATTTATGCCTCTACTTTATGACATGATATGCATTTTCTGGCTCTTGAGGGCCGGATAAATTACCTTGACGAGCCAGATTCGGCCCGCGGACCTTGAGCTTGACACATGTAGTCAAAATAATCTGGACTTCACCAGGTTTTGCGTATATCTAAATCAAACCTCCAGTGTAATAAAACACACGACGGATGCCACACTGTGGGCTGCTATGAGATTCTCACACTGCATTCATTGATACCGCTGACATATTTAGATTTAAAGGGGACGTATCGCACTTTTGCAAACAACCAAAAATTTCCCTTATCCACTTGTAGCTTTGGCATCCTTTAGCTTGGACTACAAAATTGCGCCGAAAAAAAATGTAAATGGTGGATTCGAGAAATCGGTAAGCCGGAAGTCCATCAGCTTGTTTAGCAGCTCCGCAGAAAATACTGTAACGTAATTGTTCAAAAAAACGTAACAGAAAACAGAGAAAACTGAACGGCTTGAAAAGTTCGACCTAAACAGAATATAAAGCTATCTACTCCGCACCTGGAGAGACTACATTAAAATGGTTGCATTCCAAGAGACTCCAAGTACAAAACAAAATGTATTTAAAGGAGGAATAAGTAATAACGACCCCTTTTGGCTCAAATCAGTAAAACATCTGGCCAGTGACGAATCTAAAAGGTGTTTCTGCTGTTGTGAAACTCCATTGAATGTTCACTTCCACAGGATAGATATATAACCTTGTATTCTCCTCTATTTCTGGTCCGCTCCTCTTGGTGGCGTCCATGTTTGCAGGCTGCAGCTCTTTTGCCTAAATAAAATACCAAATGCTGCCTCGGTTTTGGGAACCCTGGGAGCTCTCATATGATTGGCTCAGGAACCAGGAAGTAAATGGGCTACACCATAGACATCATACGTAGACGCCTCGTCGGGCGGGTTCTGCCTATGCTGCGGATGCGTCAGAGCGTCCTCCATGTTGAATGTGGCAAATCTGCAGTTAGGCTCAGTCACTTAAACAGTATCAGAGGGAGTTTAATCTCAGAACATACTTTATATTCGTAATATTTTTATTTTTGTAATATTACGAGTTTATTTTTGTATCCCTTCGGCTTCATTCTCCTGACTTTATTCTCGGAAAGAATAAAAATAATTAAAAGAATCTAACCTGGCCCCATTACTCCAGGACTGAAATAGTTCTGCGAACTGTGACTATTCTGGAAATGTTGCCCCTTAATTCTCATAATATGACGTTTTTCTCATAATATTACCACTTTTGTCTTTTTTTTTACTTTATTGTCCTAGGACCTTTTTCTCATATTAGTAACTTTCTCTTTAATACTCCCTCAAAACGTCTGTTCCCAATCTGTGACTATACCAGAACTTAAAAGATTCACATGTGACACGGTTTTATGAAATAATGAAGACCACAATGTTTAGATTTAACCAACTGATTTTTATATTCATAACACATATGTCAGGATACAGCCTGTAGGCTGCATCCTGAACATTTCCTGCCTCCTCCCTTCCCAGCGCAGCCTGATTAGGAGCACCTGTCAGGCTGCAATCACCTCATGACTGGTTCCACCTGCTTAGACCACTATTTAACTCACCTCTGGTTGTTCTTCCTCGCTGGCTCGTAGTGTTCTGTTCCTCAACATCATGCCTGTCTGCTCCTGTTCCCGTCAAGTTTGGTTTTTGTTTGGCTGCGCTGCTGGTCTCTGTTCCTCTGTCTTGGTCTTGGTCTCTGGTCCCGTTCCTGGTTCTGCAGCAGCCCGGCTCCCCTCTGTATCATGGACTACTGTTCCTCCGCTTCATGGACTCTGTACCTGCAAGCCAACTCCTGCATCCTTCACCTCCGCCTGGTAACAAACTCTGGTTTGTTTGTTTTTTTGATGACACCTGGTGCCACAAACTAATCAGCTGATTAACTCAAAACACCTGCAAAGGGCTTTAAATGGTCTCTCAGTCCAGTTCTGAAGCCTACACAAACATGGGGAAGACTTCAGACTTGACAGCTGTCCAAAAGGCGACCATCGACACATTGCACAAGGAGGGAAAGACACAAAAGGTTATTGCTGAAGAGGCTGGCTGTTCTCAGAGCTCTGTGTCCAAACACATTAATAGAGAGGCAAAGGGAAGGAAAAACTGTGGTCAGAAAAAGTGTACAAGCGATAGGGATCACCGCGCCCTAGTCAAGATTGTGAAAAAAAACCCATTCAAAAATGTGGGGGAGATTCACAAGGAGTGGACAGCTGCTGGAGTCAGTGCTTCAAGATCCACCACCAAGAGACGCTTGAAAGACATGGGTTTCAAGTGCCCCATACCTCGTGTCAAGCCACTGTTGACCAAGAAACAGAAAAGCGTCTCACCTGGGCTAAGGAAAAAAAGAGCTGGACTGCTGCTGAGTGGTCCAAAGTCATGTTTTCTGACGAAAGCAAATTTTGCATTTCCTTTGGAAATCGAGGTCCCAGAGTCTGGAGGAAGACAGGAGAGGCACAGGATCCACGTTGCCTGAAGTCTAGTGTAAAGTTTCCACCATCAGTGATGGTTTGGGGTGCCATGTCATCTGCTGGTGTCGGTCCACTCTGTTTCCTGAGATCCAGGGTCAACGCAGCCGTCTACCAGCAAGTTTTAGAGCACTTCATGCTTCCTGCTGCTGACCTGCTCTATGGAGATGGAGATTTCAGGTTCTAACAGGACTTGGCGCCTGCACACAGCGCAAAATCTACCCGTGCCTGGTTTACGGACCATGGTATTTCTGTTCTAAATTGGCCAGCCAACTCCCCTGACCTTAGCCCCATAGAAAATCTGTGGGGTATTGTGAAAAGGAAGATGCAGAATGCCAGACCCAACAACGCAGAAGAGTTGAAGGCCACTATCAGAGCAACCTGGGCTCTCATAACACCTGAGCAGTGCCAGAAACTCATCGACTCCATGCCACGCCGCATTAATGTAGTAATTGAGGCAAAAGAAGCTCCAACCAAGTATTGAGTATTGTACATGCTCATATTTTTCATTTTCATACTTTTCAGTTGGCCAACATTTCTAAAAAATCCCTTTTTTGTATTAGCCTTAAGTAATATTCTAATTTTGTGACACACGGAATTTTGGATTTTCATTTGTTGCCACTTCAAATCATCAAAATTAAATGAAATAAACATTTGAATGCATCAGTCTGTGTGCAATGAATAAATATAATGTACAAGTTACACCTTTTGAATGCAATTACTGAAATAAATCAAGTTTTTCAAAATATTCTAATTTACTGGCTTTTACGTGTGTGTGTGTGTGTGTGTGTGTGTGTGTGTGTGTGTGTATATATATATATATATATATATATATATATAAGGGTTGGTACATTTCCATGCAGCACAGGAATGAGGCATCTTCTCTGATCGACGTTCATTACAACAGAACTTAACTCCTTTCTGCCACATACAATATGGCGTTGACGTACAAACCCGCGCCCAACGAGGCGTCTACGTAGATGATGTCTATGGGCTACACTCTGAACTGAAGTATTTCTGGACCGTACCTCTAGGTTTGAAAGGAGGAAAACGTGACAAAGACATTGTTGATGGAGAGGACCGATTGTTTATAGGGAATGTTACTGCCATCCTGGGTGAGAAATGAGAATGATTTTGGTAAATTGTGCAGTAAATTTCTTAGTTATTGCTCCTTTAAGAGCCAGAAAAGTAGATTTTGTATGATAAGTCGGCCTTAAAGCAAAGACCCGGCATGATGGAAAGATTTAGCAGCTTTTAAAAGAGGGACTTTTTAAAAACCTTGACCCATCTGGATGCCAGTTACCAGCCCAGGCCTGCTGCCATTATGCATTCAACAAAGATGAAGCCAAATTGAAAAAGTACACCCCATGAGACAACAACTTCTTCAACCATCTTTAGTAGAAATCAGTTCAAGCAGTTGTTTTCTGGATGCATTGGACAGAAATTAGGACCCACCAAGTCTTTAGTCCATTAAGCATATACATATAAGCACAGTTTGACAAGCCTGCAGAGTTCTGGATCAGACTGTTGCAACACCTTGGTTTTTTTTTTTTTTCCTTTTTCAGTCATTCTGCTGTATATTTGCTGCTTTGTTTGGGATCATTGTCCTGTTGATGACCCACACTGTGCCAAGTTTTAGCTGTCAGACACATTTGAACGTAGAAAGCTTTGGTCAGTAGAGGAATCCATGGTTGACTCGGTCCTATTAAGGTAGCTATGTCCAGGAAAACGTTTAGAAAAGTTTTGAATTTGTAACTGGCCAGTCACTCGTTGGCCAATTTCTTAGCTTGTCTTAATTTAAAAACTTGGTTTCCTTTTTTACTTTCATGACTCGATCCCAGATCAACTCTGTATGTTTGATCTTACCCCAAAACCAGAAGTAAGCTTAGGTGGGATCGTGCTTCTTCTGTGGCAGCTCCAAGAATGTGGAACGACCGTCCATTGTGCATTAAAGACGCTACGTCTCTCTCTGGTTTTAAATCGCTTCTTAAAACTCATCTCTTTGCCTTGGCTTTTGACACTATGTGAGATGTTGATTTTTAGCCTGTGAGGTTAAGTTATTGACTTTTGAAGTTCATGTTTGATGTTTATATTTTTTACTTTTATTGTATTGTATCTAATTTATGTCTTTGAGCCTGTGTATATGTTTTTATTATTTTGACTCTGTTGTTTACTGTACAGCACTTTGGTCCTTGGTAAATTTTAAAGTGCTCTACAAGTTGGATTGGACTGGATTAGCCCACCTGTTTGTAGTTTGGTTTTTCTCAGTTTAAATATGTCTTTCTTGCTTTGTTTACTGCAAGCTCCTTGTCGTTGTCAGTCAATCGCTTTAGTTAGTGTTGTTGCGTCGTGATTTTATGCTTTGGACTTTAAATTCAAATTGCTTCTGCAGCTGTTTGGGTTTCCTTCCAATAAACGTTGGCTTTCTTCCTTCATTTGGCTCCTGCCTCATAATAAATGTTGAACGTTGCCTTTCCACCTACTCTTTCCAGCGTACCATCCTGTTGGATTAAAATCACAGAGCTGGAGACATTAGTGTGATGTAAGATCTGTCTGTATCAGCAGGGACTTTTTTTTTTTTTTTTCCTGATCAATCGTTTTTGTTTCTGTTTTCCACAGAGCTGGGTGATAACTAACCAAGCTGCCATTTGGAGCAAATGAGACAAGATTACCTCTCTAGAAGATGCCATCCACTGCACTTTTACCAAGTCTGGAGGATGTCATGGAAGGTTTTGCCTCCAGAGGATTGTTAAGGTGGTTTTAAGAAGATCGGGCGTTTTATCGGCAGGGTCTCTTGGCGGTAGAGGGGGCTGGTATGTGGCCCCCTGACCTCGGCCCTCCAGACGTGCAGCTCACTCTTCCCAGTTTCGGCAGTGTGTTCGAGGATGCCGAGGAGCTCCAGGCGCCGCAGTCCTTTGGGGGCCTCTGCCAGCCGCCACTACATTCAGGAGGTCTGTCCTCTCTTCCCAGGATCTCCCTGGGCTGCAACCCCAATTCCCTGCTCAGTTGTAAGACAGCAGGACCCCACTTAGAAAAGACGGTGGAGGATTTTGTCATTACAGGTCAAACAGACCTAAAGACCAACGCTCAGAGGGTCAGCTGCTACCCTCAGCCCTCCCTTCCTCTTTCCTTCATGCTGACCAGTTGTGCCAAGTCTCCATCTTTTGAATCTTCACCCTCATCCCTTTCCTCTTCTTCTTCGTCGTCTTCAATTCTTACGCCCCACGTGCCTTATTCTGATTACTATCACAAAATGTCTGCACAGCAGCGCAATCTACACGAGGATTACTGTTCAATCAAACAAGAACCTTCGGACAATTTCTCGCCATGTAAAAGGGAGCCGTTTCAAATAAATAATCAGCAGGGGGAGCTGTTCCGTCTTGGCCAGCATCCTCGGGGTAACAATGCTCAGGACATAAGCCAGTCCCCTCTTCCCTCACCCAGCCTCAACAGCCTAGCAGGAGAAGACCACATGTTGGACCAACAGGAGCAGTCGTGTCATTGGATCGACTGCAGCGCCACCCACAGCAGCCAGGAGGAGCTGGTGAGGCACATCGAAAAGGTGCACATCGATCAGCGAAAAGGGGAGGAGTTTGCATGTTTCTGGTCCGGCTGTGTCAGACGACACAAACCCTTCAACGCTCGCTACAAGCTGCTCATCCACATGAGGGTCCATTCTGGAGAAAAACCCAATAAATGCATGGTGAGTAGTGGCAATCTTCCCCTAAAACATTTTATTTAATATTAAACCGTCAAATGACAACAAGTATAAAAAAAGCTAAACTTTTTTTTTTTTAAAGCGTTACCTTTACAAAGACACCAAGCTTTTGCATCTACACCAAAGGGTTCAAGAACAGCATTTAATTGAATTTCAATACACTTTTCTCTTTAGACATTTTTTTGCATTTTTGGGGTCAATTAATGTTAACTTGCTTTATCTATTGCAAAACCATTTTTTTTTTATATTTACAAGAACTCTCCAGTTTCAGAATGTCAACCGTCTGTCCCATTAACACATCTATGAGTTTTAATTGGGTATAATTATATCATATCATATATCATATCATTATTCTAGGAAAAATTTGTTTCCCTAGAATAATTACACAGATAAGCAGTAACCTTGTAAAACTCAAGCAGAGGTGCGTTGCCCCAGGTATTAGCAAATATGGCTACTATCTGATTGTGGAGAAATGCATTTTCATATCAACAGTGGCAAGAGCTTTCTGAAGGTCTCATGATGACAATTCAGGGTTTTTGGAGACTTCATTTAACAGCTTGCGGTCTTCTTTCAGCGTTAACTTGATAAAAACGGTCAGACCTGAGCAATGTTGGCAGGTGCTTTGAATATCCTCACCAGTAAACTAGTTTCTCCTACAGTCAAATGGCTAATTTCAAATAATTTTGAGACCTTGTTAAATCCCTAATCTCACTCATAAACTTTAACAATCCTTGTTTTGAATCCCCATTCAGCTCTTTTGACCTCACCAAGTTGCTTACGCTCACTTCAACAGTCAGGAACGCACCAAACTAAAAAGTTTAAACGTCCTTCAAAACACTGCATAGTAATATTCTAGACATTTTCATCTGATGTGGTGTATCTGTGTGTGGTTTTAACCATTTAAGGTGGTAATAAATGTGTGTGTGTGGAGGACTCATTTATATGACCTATTAAGGACATTTTCCAGTATTTTTAATAACCTGCTGCCTACTTTAGATTTAGTGTATTCAAACCTTCCATGTTTGGTCCACCTAAAACGGGCCAGAGGTCATTTCCCCCCTGGTCCGGACCTTTTGTACAGGTGTGAATACAGTCAAGTGAACCCTAGTCCGGACCAAGCAACTGGGCCAAGACCATCTCAAAACGTGGGTCTTGGTCTGCTTCCAAAGGAACTCTGGTGCAGTTCACTTCTGACCAACCCAACTACACAAAACACGCAACTGTAGTGCTCAAATCATACATGTTGCTTAGCTGCCAGCATGCTGTGGGACTCCTTCAACCTGCAGGATGCGTTCTCCGATGTCTCAAATGTCTCAAAACCTGCAGTGAATGAGCTGCTCTTGCCACTCCCAATGATTTAGCAGCTGTGGCAACAGCACAAAAATGCAGAGGTGCGAGGTGGTGCACGCAGGATTTCCATAATAGTCCCCCCGCACCCCCCCCCCTCCCCCCCATTTCCTGGTCTGTGCAACGTCCCGTCCTAGTTATTTATGTCCAATATGGCAACAACGATTGTCACACGCGTTGCTCTCTTCCAAATTATAGTTCACTTGCAGAAAGAACAATGTGAAAGCAAACCGAAGCACACGAAAAAAATTAAAATAAAGCCCGGTAAAGCGGACCCAAACACTTTCCTGGTGTGAATGCACCCTTAGAAGTATGTTGTGAATAAAATTGTGTTAGACGTTTGCTGGTAGCCATTGGAGTTAAGGATGGTTTGGGTTTAGGCATAAATGTATTTATTAAAATTGATGGAAGTCAATGTGCGTAGGGATACACATTTTACTACTAATACACATGTCTTATTATATTATACAAAAAGATTAAACATTTCTTTGTGTAATTTTAAATTATGTTAGAGGGGGGATATCATTCAAAAGCCACTTTTTTATTTAAATGTGAAAAAGAAGGCATTAAAAAGCATGATATGGACAGATTTTGCTGGTTTGACAAAGATTAAACATTTCAGGTGGGCAACCTTGTTGGTGAGCTGGACTTTCTCTCCACCTGCAGGTGTCTGCAAAGGAAAATGTAAAATATGCTGGGAGTTCAAACTGCAGGACAGAGGACACTGTGCCCCTTTTAAGGCTGCATCTCAAAAGAGTACAATAAATAATTCAATTCAATTCAATTTTATTTATATAGCGCCAATTCGTGAAATAAAATCCTCCAATCAGACTTTATGTATTGGGCTTTCCCGTATAGGTTGCTGATTGCCTCTGTTGCTGTCGGGCCATCTTTCCTCTCATCTGGTCTTCTCTCCTCTCTGACCCACTAATGAGTTCTCACATGCTGTCCACAGGGTCCTAGATTGGGATTGTGGAGATGTTTTCAGAACTCTTGGAAAAGTGACTTTAAACAGCGAAGGTTGAATTAGATTGGATAATTTCAACAACCACCTATTTGCATCTACAGAGTTTTTCAAGGCAAAGATATGCTGACTGTGAAGGAAATCTAACCTAAGTCATGCATAGGCCTGGACGATATTGAAGAAAAAACCTTATCGACAAAATAGAAATCATATTGATCGATATCAATAATTATCAACAAATTCAAAACATATATTCTAAGTGCAGCCCTGGACATTTTATGCTGTTGCTTAGCAACCTATTTTTAGATACAGAACACACAAACACTGAATTCAAACTCAACCCTTTATTCAACAAACCTTTTTACCAAAACAAAGTTTTTAGAAAATGAAAAATAACACACGCTCTCTGAACTCTTTGAAGGGGGCGGAGCTTAGTTCCTGAGTCTGCGTTGTGATTGGCTGGGAGGATGTAGTGACTGTAATATTAACCTATATGATAGGCTAGAATGAAAAAGGAAGGAAAGCTGTTATTCTATTGAACTTTTTTTTGACCCTATTTTTCTATCATCGATATACGTCTATCGATTGATATATATTGTTATTGAATTATCATCCAGCTCTAGTCATGCATCAAGAAAGGAATAAAATTGAACAGTATATAATTTATGAAAAAGGATAAATTTGTACAAATTATTAATGGGATATTTCAAAGAGGTTACTGAGGTCTGAACTAGCAAGCAAAAGATTTTTTTTACGTGAATAGGTCATTTGATCATTTATGGTAACGATGTTCCCCGTTTTTTACTGCTTTAGGGTTATCATGTATGTTGACTATCAATGAAACACAATCTGATGAAAAAGCATCCAATTAAGCTCAGTATAATCTCATTATAATTATCTTTTTCAAACTCAGGAACAACTCTGTATGAATATACAACGAAAATAGAAATATCCAGCTAGTTTCTGATTTGACAGCAGGTATACTGTGCATTTCTAGTGACATAGATGGTCTACCCTGAACAGGAAGTCCTTATAGATTATATGTTGGAAAAACACACAGGCATTCATAGGCTGCCCTGATTTTCACATGACTGTGAGTTATTCAAATTTCAGGACCTGGCCTTAGTACCATGGGCATCATGAGCAGAATGATGTGTTACAGGCAGGAGTATCTAACAACAAAACATTAGTGAACGCCACCAAACAAGTGATGGCTTGTAGACGCATTAGACATCATTATATTACTTGATAAAACTTGCTAAAGGTCATATTACAAGGCATGACACTGTGGGGCCATTTTAAAGGACGCACAGCGTGTACATTTGTCACAGTTTCCTGATGTTGGAAGTAATGGGTAAGTGAAGGCGAGCTATCCCGAACAAATCTCATCATTTTTACCTTTACGTCAGGTCTTTTAAAAACTTAGCAGGCCTCGAACTGCTCTGAACCTGCTTTCAGTTCGTCTCGATTTGTGTCAGACTGATCAGGCCGTCTGTCAGACATGCAGATGATCGAGCCGTTTCCTCTGCCACGCAGCATGTTTCCCTTACTCATGCACGCAGAGGAAGAAACAGGGCTTTATTGAATGAACACATGAATGCAGGATGTGTCTTCAGCGCTGAAACAGTTGGAGACGTGCAGATCCACCGGGTGTTAATTCTAAAAATACAGTCAAAATTAGAACCATAACACTGACATAATGCAGTAATCTGGGATGTACGGGTACGCCACAGTTTTAGAAAACAACTATCAACAGGTTGTTTTTTGAAGTTTGAACAGTTTTAGGGACATAGTAAATACGAGGATTCTTCCTTTTCTGCAGAGCAATGCAGGTTAATTATTGTGTTTTTTCCAATTCAACAGTTTTCTCCAAGTTCTAGAGAGAAGCAAATTAGCCTCCAAAGAATATATAATATTTTGTTGAATAACAACCTTTGCATTGATAATATATTTGCATTGAGCTTTGTCACATGGAGGACAGTGACAACGCCGCTGCAGAGTCAAACTGGGAAAGGGAAAGCTTACTCTGGATCGACTCGGATCCAAAACGAGCAACGAGGCCTTCGTCCTGACCATTAAAACAGTGGACCAGACCTTTACTCTCGCAGGGGTCATGCTCTTGTGGTCTGCATTTGTAATGAACAGAACCAGAGGACCCAGAATTCAGCCAGACAAGACAGTTAGCGTTTAAAGACAGTTTATTAGATGATAAAACGCTGCAGGTTGCAGGTAAATCGTCAACAGGCAGGCAACGGGTCAGAACCGTGATGACAGAGGCAGGCAAGAAGATCGATGGGATAAACCAGAGTCCGTACTCCGAGAGCCGGTCCAGAGTCAGAGCCAAGTGATCAGAAATCCACGAATAGTCCAAATCAGACTCCGAGGGCAGAGTCAGGGCACAGATACAGGACAGACAGGCTAGGCATGCTCAGAAGGTCAGAAGGCAGAAACAGGTCAGGAAACAGGCTAGCAGGCAGACAGGATTGAGGACGCTGGATTAAACTCACCAGTGGCTTGTAACAATCTGGCACCAGTGACTGGTCTGAGGGCCGGTTATATAGTCAGTGGTGCAGGTGAAAATGAATGAGAAATGGGGCGAAGCTGTACAGGCAGGGTCCGAAATTAACACTCGCCAAATGCGAGTAAATTTCCCGTTTGGCGAGTGAATTTCAGAGGGCTAGCTGCCACATGGCGAGTAAATCTTTGTACCAAATAAATTAAAAATAACATAAAAATAACAAAACCCATCTGGGCTGCGGTGATCCGTTCACAGCTCTGTCCATCCAGAGCTCAGTCTAGACCCGCCTTCTGCTGAGCTGGTTCAGCCTCTTTCACATCTTATTTCTGGGGAGAGCGTCTCCCAGATAAAGCCTTCATTCAGAACCAGTCATGGCTGCACGCTGGATCAGAAAACAGATCTGCTAACCAGATACAGTCTAAAACGCCAATTAGTCTGTTTATAAGTTTCGTTTTGATTAATTCTGCATTTAACTACGTGCGCCGTGTTTCTGTGCCTCAGAGCTGTAACTGCGCCTCTCCCCTCCCTTCCGTCGGAGCCAGGTGCTTTTATCAGCAGCCAGCCTTCAAAACGTGAATCATTACGTTTAATGTCCTTCCACTCGTACCAAAATGTCCCAATTAAAATCAATAGGAGAGTCAGTAGCTGTGTTTCATGCTCTTTTGTATTTAACGACACAGAGCCAGTGGTGCCTCGGTGGGCTGCTGCCATGCGCTTGAATTCAGGTGCACAAAATTACATTACATGTAATTTAGGTGCAGACTTTTTAAGGAACTTGTAGAATCAGGGGCTTCAGCTCAGACCCATTATTCATTCTCTCCCCTCTAAAGGAGCCCTTTACAGTCTTTATTTATGCATTTTCCCCACTGTTTATCCCTCGAGGGTACAACCCAGCAGCTGGATCATGCGTAAAGACGCAGCGTGAACCCCAAGTGTTGCAGCTGAGGGGAAAATGTTGGACCGTATAGGGTTGATGAAACTCCGCCTCACACACAAATTAGACCAACATGGATAGAATAATGATAATCTGTAGTGTTTTTTATTACCTGGATGTGGATGTGATAATTCATATTGTGCCTTTATAATCAACTACAATATTTTCTTATAAAAGTCAGGAAACAAAGATTTCTCTTCCAGGGTCCAGAGTTGGACTCAGGTAGCCAGCCTGCATTCAGCTGCTTAACAAATATGTTGCCCATAGGTTACCAGGTGTAGTTTAAAGTTTTAATTAACAATGACAGGGGACACATGACACACGTTTACTACACGCAACGTGAGAGAGAAACGTCCTCTTGCATCCCACAAAATGATTCATACAGCCAAGATACAACGAAATGTTAGCCAAGGGTAACCAGCTGCATACCTTTAAGTGTTAGTCAGTGTTCAGTTTCAGTTTTTTCAAGATAAAGAATAAAGCAGACCTCAAGATGTTTTAGGAAAAGTACAAAAGGTTTCTGCGTTACCCATCGCATCAGACCCCAAAGCAGCATCACTCTTCATCACTCATGTCAGCAGTCATCCTCTGCAGCTCAACTCATCACATCCACACCAGGACAAACCTTCTGTTTGGAGCCAAATTCCCATCTCTGAGAGTGACTAGCCCTCTGTTATTCCCCTCTGTCATCAGCCCAGAACCTCGGATTAATAATTCATTTAAAAGGTTTCGCTCGGGGACACACGCTTCCCATTTAACCGAATCACTTCGTTACTGCGCCCCGCGCCGCTGCCCGCTCATAAACGTATTACTCTGGATTAATATTAAATCAACATCAACACCAAAAAGTCACACTTGGACTGGACGGATAACGTAATTTCATTTTAATAAGGTGCTCCGAGTCGGACACGACGGTGAAGTCACTGCTGGTGCTGCAGTGGAAAATGAATATCTCACATGAATGCGGTCAGTGTTTATTAACGTATTCTGAATTATTTACCAGCTCGTAACGTCGGCAGGTGTTATTCAGGCCGTAAACACGAGTCCCCAAAGAGTTTTTGAATCCAACATGTTGCTGTCATGATTTATGGGGCTGTGGTGAGATTACCATGAGGGCACAGCAGCAATTATCCCATGAGCGAGTAATATCTCTGAGGCTATTTTAGATTTGTGTGGCTGGGAAAGATTGCTCACACCTGTAACTGTCAATGCTTGTATCCAAACTGTAAGCTCTCTCTGCGTTTATCCAGCACCCTTTGTGTTTAAACCTCAAGAAAGATGACATTTTCTTTAAGGGTTTGGGACTGAGGGTAGAATACAGAGTAGTCTACGGCATTTTGTGAGAAAATAACAATGTTGAAGGCAAAATAAAACTGATTTTCGCTCCTCCTGAAGAAGGAATTCCATAAACTGCTTTATTATTCTCCTCTGTAATGCTGTAATTTTTGTGTCCATGAACACAATAAAACATTTAGTGAAGGTTTTCTGTTCAGTGAAACCGAATCGCAGTTTTGCATCAATATAATATTTAATGTGGAAGTTTGTTCCTTGATAATGTTCTGCCAAAATAAATACATTGTAATAAAAAGTTCTACTAAATGTGCACTAATATGAATTGCCTGGAAGTCATTTAATGACTTTTGATCCTTGGAACCATTTAAATATGCAGGATTACGGTTATTCTTTGGTGTCAGAGTTCACACGGACAAGTCAATGGTCTTGGTGAGTTCTTCTAGGAGGAATTGGGTTCTTCCACAGGGGTTCTCAGGGTCAGACAGATAAAGAAAAACACATCCATCCGTCCATCCAGTCTGGGTATTTTGCATGTACCATTCTTATTTATTTATTTTATGTATTAGTTTGTTTATTTCACATTCTTATTTATATATTTATTTATTTTTATGTATTAGTTTGTTTATTTCACATTCTTATTTATTTATGTTATGTATTAGTTTGTTTATTTCAAAAAATTATTGGAAAATAAAAGTACTTGTTTAGGTGTTCAAGCCATTCTTTGTCAGGAAGAGTTAAGTTAATGAGAAGAAGCTACAGAAAGTGTAGAAAAGTCAAAATGTTATCAAGTTTGTTTTTTATCTTTATTTAAAAACAACTAATTTTTCGGTGACTGAATTTAAGAAAATCACTTAATACATCGAAAATTGCGGTACTGCAATTAAAAGTTTGTCTGGTGCACACACACACTGTACATAGGTTATTAAATGCATTAAATGAAAGAAAAAGTTTTTTTTTAGTATTAAAGTTTAAGTTTAATGAAAGATATTTCTTTGTTAATTTATAAGTTAAAGTCATGTTTGTTTTTTCAGCTTGGGAGCCTCAAAGCTGCAGCTTCTTGATTGTGGACGTTTCTCAGGATTTCTTATGTTTACATGTGGTCTGAACTGTATTTTTACATTGAGGTTTTTTTTAAGCCTTGCATTAATTAATCATCATGATGTAGTGGGATGTTTTTTACGCAGAGACTTATTAAAATAAATGAGGTGAGTGACATTTACAGACTCATTAGCGAGAACTAATAAAACCTGGAGTGAATGTTTGGAAGGAAAACAGTTTAGAGGAAAGTCGTTCTTCCTGCTCTTAGACTCACACCTTGAAGAGGTTTGAAGCCCTTATTCTGAGAACTTATGAGTAGTTTTCAAAAGCAAATACACAGCGCTGTTTAACTTTCATGTCAGCCTAACAAAGTTCTTCATTATAACCTTAAGTATGAAAAATTAACTGCTGATGGTGATGTTTGCTTCTAGTCTGGATTTAGCCAAAAACAGAGAGTCCTGTAACAACAAGCCACCACAACGTGTGTTTTTGGTTTAGTTGATTATTTGGGAAAAAGATTACCTAATTTTTTTGCTCTTGAGTGGTGATCCATTTTCTTCCTTAATATTGCTAATAAATGAGTTTTAATTTGAAAAACATGATTGTTTTTGTTAATTAAATTGAAATATTAAAGTTGGTTGTTAATTTATGTTATAAAATCAGAGAGAGGATAAAACTTGGACCATAAATTATGAGGTTTTATCTTATGTCATTCCTATAAAAATGTTGTTTTTGTCATTAGCACGACATAAAGTGCATTTTTACGTGCTTTGGGTTTTTTATGAGGACAAGCAAGATTTTATGTAACGTAATGGGAAAAACCTTGTTCTTTATGAGTTATTGTATGAAAGACATAAGTTTACCACAAGGCTCAATAAGACTTACTAAAAACGGAGCAAACCTTCAAGATGTCATAAGGCGAGCTGCTGCTGGGAAGTTTTAAATAATATATAAATATAAATGACCTATAAATATAAAGATTGCTGTGGTAATTGTTGGTTTACATTTTTCTGTGCTGTATCAGATTCACTTTTATTTCTTATTATTTTGCATGTTTGCAACATCTGTTTACTTTGTCAAGTTACAAAGTGGTTAAGTTTATTGACAAGATTTGTGTTGTTTGTTACAATGTCACTGAATCTCCAGGTGTTTGGGTTTCTGTGCTTTTGTGTTCAGGTTTTTTTAGTATTTCTTTTATTGATTATGTCAATCTACATTGTTACCAAGTTAGTTTATTCCCCTCGTGTTAATGTAATGTATAATGAAAAAACATTTCTCGACAAATTAAAGATTGTTGACCCATGTCCCTAAAATCCCCTGTGCACAAGTAATGATACAAGCCCCTGGTATTTTGTTTATGATACCAATTGTTGTCCTCATTGACTTGGGAACATGCTGTTTTTTTGTTTGTTTTTTTGTAAGTCTTATAACATTCAATAAAACAACAAATAAATAAATAAAATGATAATAATTTTATGTTTTATAAAAGGATAATCAATAATTTCTCACAATGGCCAAAATATTCTCAGACGTTTGAGGCCTAAAAGCATCTGCTAAAGTCATTAGTTGTTTTATTTTAATATTTTGCTGTACTATTCCTCCACTGTTTGAAGGTGTGTTCACATCGAATGAGAACAAGAAGTAATAATTTTTGGTCAAAAGGAGAATCGATCAAGAGTTAACGCACAGCTTCAGTTACCACAGCTAGAAACCACAGATCAAAACCAAAATCTTTGTGTCATGATGGACGCAGAACTGAACCTTCACATAAAGAGAGTTACTACTGTAAGTCGGCCTTCTATCACCTGAAGAACATTTCCAGGATTAAAGGACTAATGTCTCAGCAGGATCTGGAAAAACTAATCCATGCGTTTATTTTTAGTAGAACTGATCACTGCAACGGTGTTTTCACAGGTCTGCCTAAAAAGTGGATCAGACAGCTTCAGCTGATCCAGAACGCTGCTGCCCGCGTCCTCACTAAGACTAAGAAAGTAGAGAACATCACCCCAGTTCTAAAGTCCTTACACTGGCTCCCTGTATCTCAGAGAATAGACTTTAAAATACTTCTGTTAGTCTATAAATCCCTGAATGGCTTAGCACCTAAATACATCACAGACTTGTTATCAGTGTATCAACCCTCCAGACCACTCAGGTCGTCTGGCTCCAGTCTACTCTGCAGAACCACAACCAGAACCAGAACTAAACACGGAGAAGCAGCATTTAGTTCCTATGCTCCACTTATCTGGAACAAACTTCCAGAAAACTGTAAAAGGGCTGAAACCCTGAGTTCCTTTAGATCAAGGTTAAAAACACATTTGTTTAAGATTGCCTTCGATTGTTCTAGTTAAACTGTTTTACTAAAACATTAGTTTAAGTATGTAGTCCAACTGTTTTTAATATTTGCTTTTAGTTTCCATTTTCCTATGTTTTATTTCAACTGTTTTTTACTTGATTTTATTCTGTTTTAATCACGTAAAGCACTTTGCGCGTCTTTGTACTGAAATGTGATATAAAATAAACTTGCCGTGTCTTGATTTACATGTTATCCCCTATGTAAAGGCGCGATTAAGAGCGAATTAATGGTCGGCGATGCAAACGACGTGTTTCGAGCGATGTGAATGACACGAATTGGGCCAGTAGAGCGTTTCACATTTAAATTATTCAGTTCTTGTCTATATAAAGTGGAACTGCAATGCTTTGGTCTGAATTCCTCATCATTGTTGCCCCACTGCTCCCCTTTTTAACCCTGTTCTGAGGTCCGCCTGAGATCAAATCATTTTGGTGCTGTCTCTTTAAATGTAAAAGTACTTCACATCCCGCCCTCCTCCAGGATGCACAGCGTTCCACTCCACCCTGTTCAGCCATTTTTGTAGTTTGATAGCAGAAATACGATAATGTAGTGAAGCAAAAACGTTTCATTCGCAAATTGATTAAAATATGTTAAGAAAGGAAGATTTGCCGATCTAGCCTTACATGTTCTCTTATAGGGAACAGAGAAAACTGACCGGAGTGAAAAATATGACCCAAACAGAATATAAAGATATCTACTCAGCACCTGGAGAGACTACATAAAATTTTTCTGCATACATAGAGACTCCCAAGTGCACAACAAAATGTATTTAAGGGCTTAAAAAGTGGATTTTGCATATGTCCCTTTTAAAAATAAAGTGATATCGGAGTGTTAACTTCCTATGGTGTCATTGAAATGAAATGCTGGTACGACACTGATAATATTACCACCTCTGTTTTTTTTGTCATATATCTTTTTAGTTTGAAGGCTGCTCCAAGGCATTTTCACGTCTGGAGAACCTGAAGATCCACTTGAGGAGCCATACAGGAGAAAAACCATACATTTGCCAACATCCAGGCTGCCTAAAGGCCTTCAGCAACTCCAGTGACCGGGCCAAACACCAGCGCACCCACCTGGACACAGTCAGTTGACACATGCACTCACGTGACAAGACGCTCTGTTCTTTAACTAATTATAAAACATGCTCTATAGATATTTGTCCCCTCATAAAAAGGAAACAATCATTTAAACATGTGTAAATGATCGAAAGCTGTAGTTTTCGACTCTTCAAAACGTCTAACGGGCTTTAAAGTGTATGTTTTCACACATAACTTTGTTTTATAGCTCAAAATATTTTATAAATTATTATCGAATCAGTTGTGAGTGCTTATCCAAGGACACGCACATAAAACCAGTTTAATTTAAAGAGCCATTGCTCCTCTTACTCCCCTTTCTGCCTGATATACAGTCTCATTTCAGTGGAACGGTTGGATTGCAGACTTTCTGTGGATTTACTCCAAAAGCCCGCAGTTATTTTTGCTCCTGCTGACAAGCAATGAGGATTTAGCTGTAATCCTGCGAATCAGATCTCCTATTACATGGATGAGATGTCACACTCAGTTGTTATTACAACAGGAGCAGAGAGCTAGTCTCTCCCTCTTGTGGTTTCCCTCTGGTTAATGGCAATTTCTTAGTTGCGTCACAAATCAGGAATCAGACACTTCTGGCGCCATTTTGGAGGCCCAGCAAAGGACTGTCTGCATGTAAGTAATTACCGAATATAACATAACGACCTCTAAAATGTTTTTTTTTTTTTTTCATTTAAGTTTGATAAAACAACATGAATCGTGCTGGTGTAGTTTCAAGATGGGGGGATTTTTATTCCCTCTAATTTAAGGGCACACAGAAATGTAAAATAAACAAAAAACTGCGGCTCAGAAAGCCCGAAAATTTGCTTCATTCTTTGAGTTTCACAGAAGTATTAGAACTCGTCTTACTCAGGTTTCTGCTATATTTGGTACTAACAGAGCGTTTTATAACTATAATTATCGTTTGTTTTCCCACATGTTCAAGTAGAAAGCGCTCATATAATTTTCGCTGAAGTTTTTTGTTAATTGTATCTTTTTCCCGACCTGTTGTGATGTATTTTTACGTCAAATAACAAAATATGGTAATTTAAAATGAGAAAGTGGGTTGGAGATTATAAAAATGATAATAATGGCACAGCAGTTGCACTTCTCGCCCGCTGAAAAGAGCAGAAATCTCTGATCAGATGCAAAAGATGTAAAGTTTTGTTTTTTAATACATTTGTCAATTATTTTTATTTCGGGACTACCTACTTGTGTTGTGTGCACGGAGTCATAATTGAAGCTAAACAACACATAAGTGCCTAAAAACGGAAAGATGTGAATTATTTTTTTGTGAGTAAATAATTATACAAAACACGAAGCAATTCACTTGTACGAACATTTTGTTGTAAATGCAAAAAAATAAATAACATATGCTGCGATTCAGTGGGTAACTATAAGGATCAAACTAAAATGATTAAACAACTAAAAATGCAAGAGTTAGCAAATAAAAAATTATAACAGGATCTGTTTAATAAGCAGATATCTTGAATATAAACACAATATTTCCTTGTATGCCTCTTTTTGGCAGAAAATGTAGCGTTAGAGTTAAGTCAGAGGAAAGCCATTCTTGAATCCTCCTGTTGCTTTATTTACTCCAAAACTAGTGTCGACACAGCTTAATGATCAATGTCCTTTGGGAACACCCAACTGTCTCCAGGTTTCAGCCACTTGACCCAAAACTGTCCCCCTCAGATGAAAGGAAGCTGGATGGGACGCTCAAGAGCAACGCAGGAACCACTAGAGCTCAAGCTGAAACACCAGGGTCTCTGGTTTCGATGAAGCATATTTTACTTTGCCTTTCAATGAGAAAAGTGGCGGCTAAGAAAAAAGGCCCTATGGCAAAACTGGCACCTTCAAGCTTGACAGAAACTAGCAAATTCCCACACTGCCAAGATGCATTCCCTCTGGGGAAGTTTTATGTTCAAACGAAACAAAGATTGAGCCTGACAAACCTAAGAAAGCTGCACGGTGGAGGTAGCACAATGATGAGCATCTGTTTGGTCACCAGTGGCGATGATGCACTGGACAAAGTGGGTCGAGTAAAGAAAATGAAGCAGCACATCCAAATTCTTCAGCCGTACCTTAAATCAACAGCTAGACAGTTTAAATTTGGGCATAATTGGGTGTTCCAACAGGATAATTATCCCAAACACGGATCAAAGCTGCTTCTGGCATGGATCAGGCAGCCTAGCCTTAATTTTAGGGAATGGCAAAGACCTCCGCCCTGGGAAACGTTTGCGGACTGTGTTTAAAACTTGGGTCTGTGACAGCAAATCAACAAATGGTAATGAGTTTTATTATTTCTGCTAAGAAGACGGGTCAAACTACCCCAGAAGTCTACTAAAATCCCTTGGTTTCCCTATAGGGGCTAAGGAGCATTTAACCAAATATTAGTGGTGGAGTATTCATATATTTTCGTCTGTCTGAATAACCTTGACCCTGCATGGATCAGAAAATATCCACAATAAATCCAAACATCTGCTTGTCGTATAATTATTCCCCATGAAAAAAGCAAGTTTCAAACAAATCATTAAACCTGCTACTTCTGTCTTAAAACTTTGAACCCGTCTTGGTTTTAATGAGCCTGTAGGATATTTATTTGAGAAATTAAATCTGCAAAGAAACAAAGTCATTAACAGGAAATTAGTTAAGTCTAATCACAGATTTTAAAATAATATATATATATATATATATATATATATATATATATATATATATATAAATCGAAATATTTCGATATATGACTGACTTTTACACTGCAAAAAGGGAACTAAAAGCAAGTACAATTTTATCTGTCCTTGATTTAAGCAGGTAAATAAGATTATCTGCCAATAGAATGAGTATTTTGACCCTTATAATAAGATAAATAATACGTTGACTTTGCACTCTGAGCTACTTGCACATTTTTTTCCAATGCAGGTAAAACTGCAAATGGCTAATAAAGTGAATCTGAATCTGAAATAAATATACTTCTCTTGAAATAAGATGATGGAGATGAGCTATATTTCTTTTAAGTGCAAAAATCTTATTCCAAATGCAGATCATTTAAACTTGCGTGCTCAAACAGGGACAAATACACTCATTTCAACAAAGTGTTACTTCCTTTTAGTTCCCTTTTTGCAGTGCAGCATTTTGAGTGATGTCCTGCTGCTGCTGTGAGACTTTGTCCAACTGGCTAAATATTATATTACTGTGTTAAATGCAACTTCATAACACTTGGAATATATTAGCCAACAATTACTGCACTCCTAATGGTTCTTTGCTATATGAATAATGCCCACATTGTATAAGTATATTTGTGAGTAATTTAAACTGGGCAGTTGTGAAGTGGAGGGTAATTTATAGGCAGAAGAATTTTAATTGTGGAAAGTATTTAGATACTTTAAACTGAGAGGCATAATATGGGAAATATGAAGGTTTTATTTTATGTTTTATTATTCATGTTTTTATTCTTATTACGTTGTTATTCTGCTGGCATTTGTTGTTTACATGCTTGGAATAAAAGATTTCATATATTCAGTTATTCATTCCTGCACTGATGTTGTTGTAATATATCGTGCAGCACTTGCCAGTAAATGCTGGCTCTTAAATTAAACCGAATAAGAAATATGAAATATTTGAGTGATTTCTCCTGCGAAAAAAATTTTTAGAGCCTGTTTTGTGTCCGTTTCATTGTTTGTTTTACACTATTTTATGAATTTCTGCTTTATCCCACTTCTATTAAACACATAAATGAAGGATTTCCTTAATTTATGGTCAGAGGGCCCGGTGGCGCTGATGTATGGCAGCCTCGCCTCTGTCAGTCTGCCCCAGGGCAGCTGTAGCTACTAACATAGCTCACCACCGTCAGGGTGTGAATGTGTGTGTGAATGAATGAATGACTAAACTGTAGTGTGAAGCGCTTTGGAGGTCGTCAAGACTAGTTAAAGCGCTATACAAGTACAAGCCATTTACCATTTAAATTATCTTTTCTGCTAGGAATAAATTACTTGTTGCTCATTTTCACAGTAAATATGTTTGTTTCTGAATTTTCCTCTTGTTTTCCTCCCTTTAAGCTTTCAGATGAGAGGTAAATATTCTCAGGTCAGGAGTAAATCGTACTCATGTTTCCTTTCTCTGTGCAATCTCCATAAAATTCTCAAATTTGTCCTAAACCTTTACATGACATGTGAGGATGGGGCTCAGTTGGACAGTCTCTAATTTGTAATACAGTTAATGCATAAATATATTTGGCATTATAATGAGATGCCATGTTTTAAATGCTTTGCAGCTCATAGGTTTTCGTGCAACTATAGGCACGATTAAACATATAAAAGCAAAATAAAGTAGCATGTAAAGCTATCATGTAAGGCAAATGCTTCTGCTGTAGTTTTCTGAGTTTTCCTCTTTGTGTCTTTATTGACAGAAGCCGTACGCCTGTCAGATCACCGGATGTACCAAGCGTTACACAGATCCCAGCTCGTTAAGGAAGCACGTCAAAGCTCATTCTGCCAAGGGCCTGCAGGAGAGGGAGGTCAAGGTACCCACAGCTACCCCCACTTTATCTCTCTGATCATCCACATGAGAAATACACATCTTTACCAAACCCTCTGTAGAGAGTAAAGGTGGCGCCAGGCTTTTAAATGTTAAGAGGCATGTTTAAAGCACAAAGATCATTGCAGCAGTCGTGTCGATTCAAGTGGAAACTTCTCTTTAACAAATTAGCATAAACACCTAAATCTTTTGAATGCTGAATAAACTATTTGTAGTACACACAAATCAAATCTGACCTTTTAGCACATTCAACCTCTTTCACCAAGGGATTTTTAAAATTATCTTTACGGGGACTTTAGATCTGCTCAACATAACCTCTTATCTCAGAGATGATACCCTGACTGCATTAGGATGTTATTTTTAAGACATTGCGTTGCTGTTATGATTAAAAATCTGAGGGTGAAATAACCCTGCCTCTTAATTCCTAATGGTGCGTTCACACCAAATGCCAATGACGCGACTGGATCGAGTGATTGTAGAGGCACGATGCGAAGGACGCGAATTTCCCTGCAGTTCAAAAATCTGAACTTTTCTGTCAAACAGCGTTGTGTCAACCAATCAGGGACTGGATGTTGTTGTGACGTAGGAGTACAGGAGCACAGCGGATGCTCCAGAAATGAGAGGTGAAAGAGGTGAAAAATTCGCTGTAATCGTGCGCGGTGTGAACGCACCATTAGAATACTACCTGTGTTAAACCTGCCGGTGAGGCATCAATAGTGGGTCCCCCCAAGGCTGCGTTCTTTCTCCGCCTCTACTCTCCCCGTACATCAGCAGCTGCACATCTGGTCACCAGTTTGTGGAGAACACCGCCCTCATCGGCCTGAGTCAGCCTACATGAGTGAAATGGACCGTCTAGCGTCCTGGTCCAGCAGCAACCACCTGAAAATGCTCTAAAGACACTGGAGATGATGGTGGACTTCAGGAGTGATCCCCCCCCCCCTCCCCCCGGTCATCTTCTTTGGTTCTCCAGGTAAAATCTGGAGAGCCCACCAGCTTTCTGGGCACCACCATCACCCAGGAGCTCAAGATGGAGCAGAACATCACCAATAAGTCTCAGCAGAGGATTTACTTCCTACAGCAGCGGCAAAGATGATGGTGAACCTCAGCTCTGCCATCGTTGAGTCCATTCTCACATCGTCTGTCACAGTCTGGTCTGCTGCAAGGCCAAGCTGCAGCGGATCATCCACTCAGCAGAGAAGGTGATTGGCTGCAACCTCTCATCTCTCCAGGAAGTGTCTATCTCCAGGACCCGGAGATGTGCAGCCAGGATTGCAGCTGACCCCTCTCTCTCCCTGGACACAGACTGTTTCAGTCTCTTCCCTCTGGACCCGAACGATACCAGGACAGTTTCCTCTATTCTGTTTTATTTTCCTATATTTTAATCATGTAAAGCACTTTGCATTGTCTTTGTACTGAAATGTGCTATACAAATAAATGTGCCTTGCCTCCCCGCTGCAGGCGGTCTGCTGAATAGTGGACCAACTAGCAGAAATGTCCTCGTCCTGTAATATTTTAATGGTACTTGGCAATAAAGTATTTCTGATTCTGATTGTGATATATTTGCAACATTGATATATTCTCCTTTATTACTCATTTTACCAGATGAGTTTTTTTGTTGTACCCAGGCTTTAACTTCCTGTCTGATTTATCGAGAAGGAGCCTCAATATTTCTTCATAATGGTCTTTTCTTTATGATGTCATCTATTTTGCAACAGCCCCTCAACAAGATTTGGCCAGCCACGTAATTCACAGCATGGAGGGAGTTCTCCAGCTTGCAAGCTTCCCCCATTTTTCCTTTAAATCGTTTTGGCCAAACACTTGAAATTTTGTTTCATCAGACTACAGGACATGCTTCCAAAAATTAAAGTATTTTGTCCCTGTGTGCATTTGCTAATTTTAATCTGACTTTTTAATCTTGCTGTTGGAGTAATGGCTTCTTCCTCGCTGAACGGCCTTTCAGTCTGTCCAGGACTTTAATGTTTTAATGTTCATAATGGTACTCTCTTGCCAGCCACCATCTAGCTGGACATCCCAAATATTTTTATATATGTGAATAATTGTTTAACACGTTAAGAAGTCAATAGGAAATTTACATTATACCCAAGGATGAACCAGACTGAAAAAAAATTCAGAATAATCCTTTTTGTTTATTCTAATGAATAATTATTTGTTCCTCTGAGTTTTATTTGAACTTTGATAAGAAATAACAAATAATAGTTACCTTGTAAAGGTTTAATATCAGCTGAAACATTGCATTAAACGTTCAAATTGCCTGCTGCTTTCTGTAGAGCTGCGTTCAATTTCTGGAATAAATCCTTGCTGTTGTGTTGATTTTTCCTTTAGCTCTTTTGGGTTTGGTCGGTTTTTTGAAAAGGTGCTTTTGGTGGTGGAAAATGCAAAGATCTGGACCAATGCAGTCTTGCACCGTTTAGAACCAGACTTGACACACTGAAAAATTTGTTTTAATGTGTCTTTTTTTTTAATCAAATTAACATGATGAGGTTTACTCAGCTATATTATTTTCTCATAGGTGCTCAACTAGCTTTGGTTTAAAGAGCAGGTGAATCACCTGTTAAGGTGTTCTGTATGTGTTTTTTTCTGTTCTGTATGAGTTTTTAAATACTGTATCTCCTAACAGGTCTCTCTCGTACATGAGAACTTGTGTCTCAATGAGACTACCTGTATAAATAAAGGTTTATTAATAATTATAATGGCCCACCACAGCCATAATGCTAATTTTGTTTGTCCATCCATCCGTCCTTACAGTGTGCTACCACTGTCAGGCTGGTCCTGACAAGCTGCTCATTCTTCCATAATGGTGCACAGTGTCCTTTGCTTTTCCTAAGAAACAGTCAAATGACATTTGATGCATATTTGGAGCAGAGAGAATATTAATTCAATCAACTTTTTAAGATTGAAATGTGTATAAATATGACATGTATTTTTTTTTTTATCTCGAAACATCAACATCACTTGGCTGCATAAACATTCAGTGAAAAAAAAAAAACTTTTATGTACAAATAAGAATGATTGAGTTATATATTGCGGCCTGGGACTTGACCACGAACAGAAGGAAGCTGTCATGATGGGGTTTAAGGAGGACCCAAGCGCAGAGCGCGGTAGTGGCAAACACTTAATAAATGAAGACTTACAAACACAAGGGAATCCAGGAGGAAACACAGGAACTGGGCTGGGCACGAAGAAATTGCAAAACAGAGAGAAAGAGATTTGGCAGAGAACGGAGGCAAAGGAAAAAGAGGCAGAGCAACAAAGCGTCGAAGCTACAGGGAGCAAAAAAATCAAACGGAAGAACCCAGGGGACAAAGAGAAGCAGGGAGGAAATATACTGAGAAATGACAAAAGAAGAGCTAAAAAGGTGGGAATGAGGAACAGTTGAAACTAATGAGAGCAGAGGTGAGGAGTGTAATGAGCAGAAACTGAAGAAGGAAATTAGAACTAAATCCACCAACTAATCCACAAAGGTGTGATCTAAAATGGGAGCGACTAGAAAACGAAACCAGGAGAAAAACAGAAACCCAAACAACTAAAGATAATAAGCATAAGGGAATAAAAGCACGACAGGAAACTTAACAGCCAAGAAACAGAAAAGGAACTCAAGGTTCAAACACCTGGAGATTGTGACAGATTCAGAAAACTGGATGCTTTATTTTCTGACTATTAGCTGATAAAGTTCAACATTTGGCTTGTAGGCAAGTGGAAAGCCACTTTGAATCTCAAGCGGTTATAAAAGATCATCTCCTTTCCCCAAGATTATTTTTCTTTAAGGGGAAAAAACTATTTAGAGGTTAACAGGCTATAAAGTAGGTCTGATTTCCTTCTGTGTAAAGGAGATGGAGATCAACAACATGGGGGGAAAAAGTGATCATGCTTATTATTCAGTAGGATGAAATACAACAAAAGTATTACACAAACTCACTGGGAGTCCAGAATAGTGGAGCTATTGTTCTGTGTTATCTGGGCCTTATTTGTTTTCTATGGGCCATGAGTGACAGTGCATTTGGTGCGTTTTCAGATGCATCATTGGTTTAAACAGAACAACATGTGCTTCATGTGTTATGACAAAGCCAACACACCCTGCGCTGCAGTAAACCCTCTGGGGCTAAATAAAACTTTGATACACACACTTGATAAACATTCATTTTAAAAACTCCCTACGGTTAGAATATTCTTAAACCTTTTGTGGCCGGGCTATTGATGCTTGCATCTTCATAAACATTGATTTGGGCAAATTTTCTCCGCTGATTATACATACTTAGCTCTTTGGCAGTCGCTGAGAGCTTCCTCTGTCAGTTAAATGTTTTAGAAAGTCCCCGGGGATGTTCTGTTAACAGAGGATAATAAAGTAAATTGTCCTGCTTTTCTTTTACCTAAACATCTTGGAATAACTTGCCCGACACGATTTCGGGGTTTTGTTCCTCGTGAGGCTGAAGCACAACATGAAATAAGAACCAGGCCTCATATAAGTGGAAAAATGAACGGTAGAACACAGCAATAAATGTGCTTTCTATTGATCTACTGTATGTAATCAAAGTCAGTCCTTTTAAATTGGAGCTACATGGGAACTGCATGACCTAAACACAAAATCAGAAGAAAACTAAGCTGTAGGATTTACATACACTGACCTGTAAAAGTATTCGTACCCCATAAACTCTCACACGTTTTGTCAAGTTTCAACCACAAGCATTTTATTTGTGTTTCAGTAGTGTTTTATGTGATGGACTAACACTAATTTAGTTTATAATTGTGAAAATGATACCTGGTTCTCAAACCTTTTTCTCAAATGAAAATCTGAAAAGTGTGGTGTGCATTGGCATCCAGCCTCCTTTACACTGATACTCCAAAACAAAGTCCAGTGCAAACAATCATACCCAGAAATCAACCATACGGACATTTAGGCCAGCTGTGTGTAGTTTAATTACAGTATAAATCCAGCTGCTCTGTGCCTCAGAGGTTTGTTGCAGAATATTATCAATGAAAAGCCATCATGAAGACCGAGGCAAAGGTTGTGGAGAAATTCAAAGCAGTCAGATTGTAAAACTAAACCCCAAGCTTTGAACTTCTGACAGAGCTCAACCATCATCTGAAAATAAAACTACTATGGCAAAGTTTCCAAACCTACCAAGACGTGGCCGTCTACCTAAATGACAGGCTGGGCAAGCAGCGCATTCATCAGTGGAGCGGCCTGGAGGCACATGGTACCTCTGGGGTGGATGCAGAGAGCTGCAGCTCAGGTGGGAGAGTCTGTTGACAAGAAAACTATTAGTCATGCCCTCCAAATATCTGGCCATAATAGAAACGGTCAGAAGTAAACCGTTGTTGAAACCATCAGGAGTCACGTTTGCTGTTTGCCACAATTCATGTAAGGGATAAAGCAAACACATCAAAAAAGGTGCCTTGATCATGATGAGACCAAAACTGAACTTTTTGTTTGGAGTAAAACCTACACTGCACATCAACTGGAGTAGAACTTGCATATCAACCGGATAACACCTTCTTTCCAGGGAAGCAAGGTGGTGGTAGCATGATGCTTTGTCTTTGTTCAGCAGCGACAGGAAAGGTGGTCAGAGGTGACTGATTGGAAGACCGATGGATTGAAATACAGGGCCATCCTAATAGAAAGTCTTAAAAGCACCCAGAAAACTGGGAGTGGAGATACCTTCTAAGAGGATAGATACCCTTAACGTACAGAGTTCCGGTTCAAATTATTTAATATAGAAAAGTTAAAAACCTAATTGCTGTACAGAGGTTCAAAAAACAACAACAAAGTACAATGGGACAAAATAAAACAATATTGGAATGATTTAAACCAGGAGTCTCAAAATCCGCTCCTCGAGGGTCAGCTTCCTGTTACTTTTAGACGCATCCCTGTTCCAATGCAACTGATGATGGCTAAACCTCTTAGCATGTCATCAGTTTCTACAGTGTCCTGTTAGTATCTATTTATTTGATTCAGGTTTCTTGAAGCAGATACACATCTACAAGTTGCACAAAACTGGCCCTGAAGGACTGGAGTTTGGCATGCCGAATTTAAACAATTCATGTGTTAGAATGGCCGAGTCAATGTCCAAACCTAAATCCAACAGGAAATCTGTGGCAGGATTTAAAGATAAATGTCTACAAACACTCTTCATCCAATTTGAGAGCTCTCGAGCTGTTTTGAAAATATACATTTTAGTCTCTACATGTGTAAGTCTAATAGAGACAAACTCAAAAGACTTCCTGCCGTCACAGCATCAAAATGTGTTTCTGCAGAGCTTTGGCTCAGGGGGAGGGCGGAATATAAATACACATCACATTTCTTCAGATTTAAACCATCTATAATATTCCTTTCATTTCCCAATTATTCACAATGATGTTTATCACATAAAATTCCAATAAAATACACTGATATTTGTGGTCATAACGTGACAGGATAGGGAAAAGCATACTTTGGCAAGGCACTGCAATTATTCTCATTCCTTCACATGCAACATAAAAGCACCACTCCACATTTAAGGACGAACATCTGTATTTTGTCTTACTTGCAGGCTCATGTGCATACCGTGTTGGAATCGGACATTTTGAGTGATTGTTTGGCGAGGCAGCATCTCCACAGCTCGGCTTGTTCCCACCAGGAAAACAGCTCGCCTCTACCAGCCTTAGATGACTTCACAGGTATTAAACAGTAGCAAATGTCTGCGTTTACGCTCCAACAAAGAGATGTTGTAACCACCCAAACACCTGGGCTGTTTAAGCTGTCTCTTTCATTTTCTAACATGGCCTCATTTGCTCCTTTTCCGCTCCCTCCTGTCTCATTCCTTCTACGATAGCTCATTGCGCCGGTGTTTACCTTGTCCAATTACTGGGCACTGAATGCGGGCGAGCTGGCCCCCCTCACTCCGCCCGCTCTTTCAGCTTCTTCAACACCAGCTTTAGGGCCAAGCTCTATTTTTTTCCCTCCTTCAATGGCTGAACATGGATCAAGAAGCTGTCAGGGATACTGAGGCTGAGTTGGCAAAGGAAAGGAGAGTGTGTCCAGGAGAGCTGTCCATGTCTATTACTTCAGACTACTTGCAGTTTCACTCCGAGGACTTTGAGGGAAAAGCCTCAAACAGCTCGCTGCAAGCTATGTTTGTTCAGTGAAACAAGCGTGTCAGTGTTTTAATTCTCAAACTACCCAATGAGGACTCCCTCCTTATCAAAAAATTGACAAAATTTTGTCACAAAACCATTCTTCTGAATAAATTGCTTGTCTTTTTGCTGGCTTCATGGGGACAGACGTCATTATCATAAACTTTGCAAGAACTCAAAGTGTTGAAGAGCGAGCTTATGTTTAAGCTTTACATAAACATGAAAAAATATGTTTTTGTATTACCAGTTGGCTGAGGGAGGCTGCACAGGTGAGTCTGAAGCCTGAGGCCTGCTTCTTTCTTCAAAATCGTTAACCATTCCCATTCAATTACAGCAGGCAATCAAAGCACATTAAAATTAAATCTTGGTGTTGCTATATAAAGTCATACGCTAATTAGCACATTCATTATTGCATTGAGTAATGTTTGCATGGTGGGGGTTTTTCTGATTGCTTCTTTATTATATCTGCTGACATCAACTGTTTTTCAATAGAAAGAGCTGAGCCCAAAATTATTCACATTACCTTTAGATTTAGGTGTAAAGTAATTTTCATTGTACCAAAACATTTTGTTTCTGATAGGAAGTGAGACAAGCTTCTTTAAAATATAATAAAACAATGAAAAAGGATTATTAGTTTTTCAAAGAAAAGGTGTTTTAATTTACATTTTATTACAAATAATTACTAATGCCCTTCTCAGTAATACATGAAAAAATTCTTTATTTGCCTACTTTGCCATTGATATTTGGAGCTTCAAGTTGGAAGTCCTCCTTGCCATCAACCTAATCTTGAGCTCTCTGGAGAATCTCAGTTTCAGGCAGAGGTCTGGCTAGGCCTCTCCAAAATTTTAATAGTGTTTCCAGTCAGACGAAATTTTGGGTGACATTAAAAGATTACTTTAAAAACTAGAGCTTTTCTTTATAATTGTAGTCACAAAAGTTGAGGTGACTTCTATAATGTATTTACATTGTCTGAAATCCAAAAATAGTAACTAAATACTGAAGGAATAAAAAACGAGTCAAAGGCATTCAAGTGAAAGATTATATGTAATGTCACACAATTTTATGCTATCAGAAATAGCCTACCAAAACAGTTAGTGACTGTTAACATTGTTGGGAGCTAATAGAAATTTGGTTTCTTGCTAATGTGGTTAGCAGTTATTTGTTAAAATCTAACAGAAATGCTGTTTCTAGCTGTTACAGTGTAATGAATAACTATTAGGATTGTTGAAAGGCAACATAAATACACAAAATAGTGAATGGAATTAACGATTAACCACTAGCATTGCTGAAAGCTAAATAAGAATACTATTAGATAACGCAATCAGCGTTTAATCGTTAATATTGTAATGACACAAACACGGAGATAGAGGTCCCATTTGCTAGCGTTTATTTTGAACAACAAGCTGCTATTCAAAGATTGCAGTTCACACCTCTAACAATCAAACTGGACACTGGTCCTTCAAACAGAGTGCATGAAGAGCGAGCGAGCCTGTCCCAACCCCTGCTGCTCTGCCAATCTTCACCTGATATGACAGCCACCATAAAATATGAGTGACAGGTAGCAGAGTCCAGGCAGCAGCAAGCCAACCCGCTCCAACTACACATAACAACATGAGCAACCATAACAACATTCTGCACACAGGATCGTTATGTTATAACTAGGGCTGGGCAACGATTAAAATATTTAATCGCGATTAATCGCATAATTTGCCTGATTAATCATGATTAATCGCATTGTATTTACAAACTCCAAGAATTAATTCAAAAGTAGTATAAAGAGCACTTTTATTTTAATGTTCTGCTGCCATATGAACAAAAGTGTTGTAACATTTGTAGCACTTATCATTAACACATATTTAGTGTAAAGCTCAACTTAAACATGTAAAACAAAAAATAGCAATAATAATAAATTAAAGCTTATTGCCACTGACAGGGAATTCTCTTTATGGGGAAAAAATCTACCAAAAACAGGCAATTTCTGAGGTAACCGCAGGGAGCAGCATTACCATTTTATGCTAAATACCAAAGATTAACTTGGCAGTGGTTACAACTAACTTGTTTCTGTCATATTCGTTGCTGGAAGAACTTTAAACTGAAATGCTTGCTAACTCGATATGCTTGCATGTTTATTTGACGTTAACAAGCGTTTTTTTGTTGTTGCTTTCTCGCGTGCATATAGTGAATGGCAGGGAAAAACAGGCAAAAACACATGGATACTTTAAAGCGAGAAGCGACTTCACCGACGGCGTCGATGCAGACCCCGCTCCGCTCCGCACAAAACTTGTTCCGGCCGCCAACTCACCGCCTCGCCTAAGCAAATTCCTGCGGGAAACACCGCCTTCCCCATGTCGGCTGTTTTTTTCCGGCCAGCACCTTTCTTCCTCTTTGATTCCGAGGCTGGGCTGACAGCGAGGTTATTGGCGCATTATCGCCACCTACTGTTCTGATTCAAACCCCTACACCGCAGCAACAGACCTTCACAAAATAAAAGCATGTGAGCAACATGCGTTAACCCGCGTTAAAGTAAATATCGCCGTTAATAGTCTAATGAATTAACGCGAAATTAACGCGTTAACCTACCCAGCCCTAGTTATAACACTTGGATACTGAATATTTTATCTTTTAATGTGCAAATTATACTTGTTAACTTGACCAACATAATCAAAATATAAATACTGTTTCTTTCTAATGCACTCGTCAATTATTTGGACCTTTGTCTTCCCTCCCTCCGTAGGCCTATTTCCAATCTGTCCACTTTGAAATAAAGGCCACTAGTGCAAGAAACAATCGTTAAAACAAAGAAATTCAATCTTTAGATAATGCAGTAAGCGGTCTGCTGCTAGCATCAATGGAAATAAATGGAAATTGTTTTTTACTGATGTGCAAGAGTGGGTAACTGTTAGCATTGTTAAAAGCTAACAGAAATAGCCTGCAGTTAATCATCAATAGTGTTATCAGTTTACTGTTGCCATAGTTAAAAGCTAAAACTGGAATAGCTAAAGCAGTTAAGTTATTTGTTAGCATTGTTAATACCTGACAGAAACATTATTATTAGATTAGTTAGCTAGCTGTTAGCCCAATAAAAAGCAACAACAGAAATACTGTCGGGTTTTTCTGCTAGCATAGTGGGTAACTGTTAGCATTGTTGAAAGCTAACAGAAATAGCTTACAGTTAATTGTCAATACAGTAATCAGTTTACTGTTGCCATAGTTGAAAGCTAATACTGAAATAGCAAAAGCAGTTAGCAGTTGGGCTATTTGTTAGCATTGTTGAAGCCTGACAGAAACATTATTATTAGATTAGTTAGCTAGTTGTTAGCACTGTAAAAAATAACAACAGCAGAAATACCGTGGGGTTTTTTTTGCTGGCATAGTGGGTAATTGTTAGGATTGGTGAAAGCTAACACAACTAAGAAATACCATTTTTAAATAGTGGATTTAGCCGCTAACCATAACATTGAAAGTTTACAAAATACTTAGACTGGAGGACATTAATTACTTGGATAAGCTAAAACCTTAATGTTGTTAAAATATAATTAGATTTTACTTTTTTTAGATTCAGTTTATGTACATCCTTTAAAAATATCTGTGGCTCTGTTTCAGGTTTGTATTCAAACAGAAGCTTGTCACACAACAGTGGGAATCCAGAGCTGATGCCACTATCTGCAGATAGCCACTCTCGTTACCCGGGTTCGGAGGGCAACTTTGATGCTAACAGTCCAGTATCTTCAATGACAAGCCTGGGAAGCATGATAGATGGGTGAGTGCAAACTCAGAACCAACGGCCTTTGTTGTATCTCATTTCAAATGACCAAATCTTTATTAATTTGAAGACGCTGAAGATTTTACTTACTGGCACTAATAGCTGCAGTAAAAATCGTTTTTTATTCCTCTGGGTAAACCTCATGAATGACGTGGTAAATGTCACGATATTTTAACATTTCATTACTATTATCTTAGGTTTTTCCCATGAAAACAGAGCACTTTAATGACATTTAATCATGCACCCAGAGGCAACCCTAAATCTTCAGTTCATTCAAATCCCCCCAAAAATAAAGAAAAAACATGTTTTGCCTCTTACCCCTTGTTGTGTCTGGCAAAGTTTTAAGTTGCAGGGATTTCTTTTGCAAACCTGATACAGCTGAGCTGAATTGGACTTTGTTTTTTGCAATTGATATTTAGAGCTATTTTATGCTAAACATAAAAATAGTTCCCCCCCTGTCTCTCTATTTAAAGCAGTCTCTTATCCTGAAACTTTTCCGCCAAAACTGCTCTCCGTTTTGCCCTTTTAGTATGCTTTGTTCAGCAAGTCAGATGTGACACATCCATCAGGTAAATGCTGCAAGATTGAGCCAAACGTCTTCCCCATAGCCAGGTGTGTGGAATGAAATAGAGCAAACCAACTAATACACAACGAACAAAAGCCCCACGTAACTTTAAAGATATTGTCTCAAAACGTTCAGTATACTTCTGTGATTTTTTTTTTCCTAAAATTGTACCCAGAAACACACTAATGAAAGGATTCTCAGAGTTTTCTACAAGCTCAGAACACAGAATCTGCTTTCTGTATATTTACATTTCATTTCTCCACCCTGGACACACCTGATCAATAAACGGACTGAATGTCCTTGCGTAGTTTGCTGTAGTTTTGGTTTGTTTGGAGTTTTTTTCTGTGGAAAGAAACTGAACCACCCAGAAAAGTTACAAGTAACCAAACTTAAAAACTGATTCTGACCAAAGTAAACAAACGATGCGTGTGAAAGTGTCCTTAAAAGACACAACTGAATGTTTCCAGGGGTTCGGTTCCTGGATATTGTGGTCTTAAATTTTGGGTTCTTGAAGCTTTGCATATAAACTAACTTTTATTGGCAACATAGGATTAGTAATGGCAGCTTGTCAAGTAATGGAATATTTTAAAAGTCTAAGTAATATAAAATCATGACGTTTTCTCGTACTCTCATATGCAGTTCAGATGGTGTTTTTGGGCTTTCTTTAAAATGAGAAGGATGAAATAGATTATCAATAAAACATCTGAATCTGAGACACGATTGCAAAATAAGTCACTTTTACAGTGAACTAGAACTTAACCACATAACGTTTTAACAAATGTTTGAATTTTTCTAAAGCTTCAATTCCATGAAATGAAATTTATACATTTTCAGGAAACTTATTTCCCCCTCAGGAAATAACCCTTAGCACTCTCTGAGTATTTTTCTTTGTAGCCAGAAAGCATTTGTTCATTATTTGGGCACTTTAAAAAGGTAACAGATCCAAGAACCTTCTCGGCTGTCGTCATTAAAAGCAACAAGTCAGGGAGTTCATTAAATCCTACGTCATTTACCATCCTTGTGGGGATTTCTTTGTTGTATACAGACTATGTAGAGCAATTTGTATGTTTTTTTCTTCACCACTTACAGAGAGAGAACAAAAATGTGCATTTCTTGGATGTTAATCATACAACTTTGCTGAGCTGGAGGCAAAATAAATCAGGAAGAAAGCTAAGTTTAGTTAGCATTAATAGCTTTATAGTTAACGGCACGCCGAATGACACCAAGTTGTCTAAGGAGAACAGAATTATTTTTATCGTTGTATATATATGTATCAGTGAGTATGAGATTCTCATTTTATGTAATCTTCCCAAAAACGCCACAGTGTCATTATAACACAGGGAACAGACATTTTTTATTATGCATTTAAGGCAGAAAAGCAAAAATTATTCCTGCTGCTTTTATAACATAACCTTGATGTTGAACTTTGTTATGTTGATTTGATGCGTAAAAAATTTGTGGTTTTCAAGTAAATGTGCTTCTTGTGCAGAATATACTGTTTATTCTGCTCTTTATAGACTACCACTGAGAGGGTATTAAGATCATATTAGCTGGTGAATTGGTGGTGAGCTATCAGTGCTGTGAAAAAGTAACTACCCTCTTACAAATTTCTGGTTTTGCTTTTTTGTCACAATTAACTAGTTTAGATGAATGAATGTTTAGTTTATAAAAAGACGACCAAAGAAAATATATAATGCAGTTTTCAAAGTTTAGTCAGGGGGTAAAAACTAACTTGGCCCTTAAAAATAACCTTTCTGACAACATGAAGTAGGCAAATAAAATAAAAATAAGAATCACCACATCATACCCTGATTCCCTGAGATCTAAGAACAGATGAGAAGCAAAGTCGCAAAATTTGGGGGACCCAAATGCAGAGACAAGGACGTTGAGATATTGTTGAATAAAGATGATAGGTAACAGAAAATCAACAGGGTGTAGACAGCCAAGCACTATTTGAACTGGGGAGTTTGTTACTCAGTGCTACACAGGTGAGTAAATTAAAAGGTGAGGAACAGCTGTGAGGGACAAGGAAGCAGAGGCACAGAGGAATATGAGTATTAGCAGAAAACCACTGAGACACAGGATGCCACAAAGGGCCCAAAAATGACCAAACCTAACTCAAAATCCTGCAGATCATGAAACAATTATCCACAAATAGAAAAAACATGGAACAATGGTTTCTCTTATTAAACAAAAGCATCATAGGGAAACCAATATTTGTATTTAATCGGGTTATTTTTATCTGATATAAAACATCCTTGATGATCTAAAACATTTGAGTGAAAAAAATGTGAGGGATCAAAGTAAGTACGTTAAGTTTCTTTATTGGCGAGGCAAGTTCATTTGTTTAGTACCATTCTCAGACAGGATAATTCAAAAAGTGCTTTACACAAAGAATAAATTACATTTATTAAGTCACAAAGCGCTGTACAACATAAGAAAAATTACAGTGCAAACAGTATAAACCTAATACAACCCTTCACAATTAAATTATGACATAAAAGTTTTAACTTTTAAAAACATTCACTGTGTTAACAAAACAAAGTATCAAAGGCAAAACTATTCCACAGATGGTCATAGGTGAGTATAATACTTTAAAACCTGCGTTAAAACCCACGACGAGCCAATGTAAAGAGTATGAAACAGGTGTTTAACAGGTGTTTGACTACTTGATGTAGTGAGTCTGGCAGCTGCATTTTAAATGGCGTGGAGACATGAAATTTATTATTTATCGAGACTGAAGCAGAAAAATTCAATAATCAGATCGTGATGACATGAATGCATTCAGATTTTTTTTTTCTTGATCTGTAGCAGAAACCACATGTCGTAATGAATGGTTCCTAAATCAAAGAAACAGAAACAAGAAATCTGATATGCTTCATGATTCAAAACTTAAAGAGGATTTAAATAAAACTCTTAGATTTCTTAAACTGGACTTGGCCGCTGAACAAAAAGGACCATTGATTTCAAAATGTAACAGATTAGGAGCCAAGATCGGGATCTCTGTCTTGATGGCATTTGAAACAAGAAAAGTATTTGAGAGCAAGTCACTGATCCAGGGTAAAAACCGGACGAGGATGGACAGCCGGTGATGCCTAAAAATCACACAGCCGTACGTCACCCACATACAAAGGAGACGTCAGAGAAAGACTGAATGGTGCCAGCTAGGATGTAAATAGAAAACAGTAATGGGCCCAGAACAGAACCTTGTGGAATGCAACAGGTTACAGAAGCTGAAGCAGACCAGAACCTGTCTGTCCCAATAGAAAGTGACAGTTTGTAGTAGAACCAGTCTAATGCAGAGACAAATACCAGTCAGACCTTTCTAGCTATTTGGCATTTCTTTAACTTTTTCATAGCACTCTCTCTCTGTAAATGATAAAAAAATATATGTAACTACAATGAAAAACACTCATACAGCACTGTTTCAGTTCACGGTTGCAAAATAGTTTGTTTAGAATAGATATAAGCCTCAAAGTTCAGGTGTAGTAGCACCAGTGACAGACAGATGGAGGCATGCAGATTAGATAAAAAAAATATAGAAACAAAAATAATAATAACACAGGGCCAAAAATGTGATTTGTAGTTAGGAAATCAGGGCAAGAATTTGCAAAAGGGGCAACTTGGTTCAGAGCCCAACATGTCACCTCTGAGTTGGTATGTTTGATTCAAATGTAAATAGAGAAGGAGTTTAAGAAACTACTTTCGCCTTCAGGGAGCCACTTACCCTCATAAATGCTTTTTAATTAACCAGAAAGCCTAATGGCTGTTTGAAGGAAAGCACAAGTCTTCCTAAAAGAGAAAACGGCCTCTTGTTTAATGCAAAGCTCTGAATATTGAAACAGCATGTTTGGACCAGTATAGACACCAGCGGTATTCGAGACAAACTTTTAAGTGTAAGCGTGTTAGGAATCCAGAGGCCACGGCCGACTTTAACATGCCTTAAAAAACAACAACACATCCTCCCCCAAAGTAAGGCTTAGCTCAGCCTGTCATGTCATGTGTCTTCGCAGATTATGAAAGTCAATTAATCCTCCCGGTGCCCATCGTATCCACAAGCCTGCCAAAGCCAACGCCAGACAAGCACTTGTTTTTCCTCCAAATAACTTAGTGACACATTAAACACGTGAAAGTAAATCATCTTTGCTTCACGGCCCCGCCAGCATCCCGCTCTGACCTCATAGCAAGGCGACTGTTTACTCTGGCTGGAGCGGGCCACTTCGACCTCCTTTATACTCGCAGGATTCAGCGGCTGCACTGAGCCGTGTCCATCAGCGAATATTTCTGATGTGCAGTGTTTGTATGTTTTGCGGTGGAGGGGAAAAAGGGTGGGATGGAGGCAGTGACCAGGATGGCCCTCGCACAGAAACACTGTTATACCGTTCGAAGGAAAGAGAAGTAGTGAAGTTTACTTTGCAGAAACTCAGTGACACAAGACTTCAAGTTTGACACATATGCATATTTTTTCTATTTACTCAACTACAACATAAAATTAGCTTTCTTAGGGCTGTCATTGGTGATGCTTGTTTCACTTTAGTTCTCCATCTTCGTTGACATGTTGCTGAGCGTTTGTTGCAGCACTTCCAGGGCGAGCAAAACCGCAACTTCTTAAATATGTGGATGGATAAAAACCCGACGGGGCAAGTTGGCGTCCTTTGGATAATCACGCTGCCCTCAAATAAAACAAGATAACTTGAACTATAGTAAACAAACATTTTAGGAATGAGTGTTGAAGTTTTTTAAAAAGAGAGGCCAAAATAAAACATGTTGGACATCCAATCTGAAGCCTTTAGACTATTTTTGTATTTAGACACAAATGTTACTAATTTTGTAAACAGTAAGTCCAGAAATTGGAAAAACCTTTATCTTTAGTTAATATTTAATTGTGGTTTATTATTTCTATTTATAATTTCATAAAGAAGAACGTAATTATTCGAATAAACATTAATTTAGTCAGATTAGTTTTTCATTGCAGCTTGGGACTAATTGATTATGATCATTTAATTAATTTTGACTTCACTAAAATGCTTTTATGTTCATTATTTTTCACCACACCCAAAGAAACTGAGCAGCAACAAACCCTAAAGGTTTCCTTCTGTTTATAGTTGGGTTCTAATGCAGGGAATCAAACACATATCATGACACTATTCACTGACTTTAGACTTGACTTGGTCTTTAACACCAGTTACTCAAGACTTGAATTGGACTTGAACCTGTTTGCTTCAAAAGACTTTATATCTTACCCAAAATCTAAAGCTTAAGACATCTATCATTTAAAATGTGCGCACCATTAATTAATTTAACTCAATCAGCATCAACAAACGCAGACCGTCTCTCTCTTTCCCCACTCTGTACGTATGTGTGGGTGAGTTGCAGCACAGCCAACCAAATTAACCAGATATTTAAAAAAGGAAAAGGAAAAAAGCTAAGGGCAAAAATGCTCCCTAGAATAATTTTGTTTGGGTCTGAATATGAAGTTTTGCTGTTGCATTTTTTACTGAATATTCTGGAAAAATATAGTTCAAAGGAGGACTATTCTTGAAGCTAAGTTTGATTTAACTGTTTTGTAAGGTCAGTTGCATTGGTTTCATTACGTTTTGAGATAAATACTGATTTAAGAACTCATGCTCTATTATTTACATTATTTCAACATTATTAAAGACTCAAAATGACTTGAAATTTGAAGTTTCAGATGTGGGACTTGACTTGAGAAATACCTGTTTTGACTTGAGACTTGACTCGGGACTTGAGGATAAAGACTTGGGACTTACTTGGGACTTGCAGTGACCTGGTCCCACCTCTGCTTACATGTTAAGCAGAAACAGGAAGTAAAAGCAGCACAACACATCTAAATGTAAAAAGCAGCAAGTCCTCCATGTTGACTGGAAATTTCTCTCACTCATATTCTGGCATGAAGCTATTTATTTATTTTACCACCAGAATAATTAAAGATCCTTCATGGCCGATCTGATATGTTACGAGAGAAACTGAAGCATACAAGAATATGTTTTTATTACCTTTTCTACCTTTTTATAAAAGTACAGTGGCTTTTGAGGGTCAAGCAGAAGAATATCTACTTATTTAGTCAGATATTGAAATTTGTTGAGGACTTGAACCATTTGAGCGTGGCAAAGAAAACTGTAAGGGGGTAATTACCTTTTCTCTGTACTTAAGTGCAATATTTGACATAAGTTAAACATTAGATCCTTAAAACATTAAGCAATGTATTTTTTTATCAGTTTGCCAAAAAAGTATGGGCAAGCCAGAGTTTACTGTCATGAAAGCAGAACTCCAAGCCTTGTTCTGAGTTTTAAAATTTTTTAAACGTAATAAAAGTGGACAGCATATTAAGCCCATATATCATTTTAAAGTGTTACCTTTCAAATACCGTAACTAAATCAATATGAGTCACTAAAAACAAAGTGCTGCCCACTCCTCTTTGAGATACACGCCGTGTACTACAGCTGGCTCTAGTTAAAGACGGAAAAAACGTAGCGAGACGGTGGTTAGCTGGTAATATATGATCCAAGGGCCCGTTTTCCTGAGGTCCCGCTGACAGCCGCGCTCTCCTTCATGGGCTCATACCGCGTTAAGCTTATGCGTCGGAGCGGCCACAGAGCGACACATCAGCCCAGCGCGGCTGAAACATCTCAGCTATGTTGCTGCAGCGTTACAGGAATGTAAGCTGTGGAGCAGACTTTTATAGCCAAGGTCAGCCCTTAAGTTTCAGGGGCCACTGCGGGGAATCCAGAGACGTGTTGGATTTTTGGGGCTTAGAGTCATCGCAGCGCATTTAACAGTCCCACTATATCAAAGCCTACTTTGTTTACATAATCGAATACAAAGCATGGTCTTTATTACCTCAAGAAACCACAGCCATCTGTGATTTATATCAGTTTGGGTTTCAGAAAGTCCTCCTGATTAATTTAGGCTTTTATTGGGTTTCTCCACTGAAAGCAGAGGCTGTTAAATTAAATGTAATAGCATTTGACATGGGAACTCCATAATAAAGTGCTCTGGGGATGATAAATGGGAGATACAAAAAGAAATCTCCAAACATTTTCTTTTTTTTTCTTTTTTCTTTTTTCTTTTACAGCTGGTCAAATGCAAATATAGACTGTATTTGGGCCAGAAGCCATCGGTGTGTTTGACAAAGGCCAGCTTGTTTATGAAGCCCACTAAAAAGCCTCCCAGAAGAAACCAAGGCCGCCCGGCTCCCTGGGGATGAATATGCTACAGTACATCATCCAGGAAAGGTCCCAGGACTCATGAAATTTAGAGAGAGAGAGAAAGAGAGAGAGAGAGAGAGAGAGCTGTTGAAGAGGGGGGAGTGAAATACCATACTAGGGGGTTCAGCTGCATATCTCCTTTGAGATATCCAGCTGCCTTCTTCCTTCTTGTCGAACTGGCTGCACTGACTCATTTGTTTCCATGTTGAGTCAGGGTGTTTGTGCACAGTCAGCACATTCCTGCTCCTCAGCAACGGATACAGCTCTGCACAAACCATCAGGGGGTGTCTACGTTACGCTCTCTGAGGTGGAAAACGCTTTTTTACGCTCCGGGCTGTTTGTAGATTAAAAGTGTTTCTTAACAAAAAAAAAAGATGATTTATGGTTTCCTACGTTAAATGAAATGCCAGGTTGTTTTCATTTTGAGGGGCGCGTTTCAGGAGTCCATTTTGAGAAGCAAAATCTATGATGAATAAATATGTATCAATATGTAGTGCGGTAAAAAAATGTTTGCCCTCTTTTTTTGCCGTTGTTTTTGCTTTTTTTTTTTTTGCTCACACATCATCTAACAAATTTTTAAATGACAAAGAAAACATGCGAAGATAAAAGGCCATTCTCAAGCCATGATATCACTTAGTAAAGGAGAAAAAGTTATCCATACCAGCCTAGCCCTGTGTTAAAAAGCAAACGCCCCCTAAACCCCAAATCACTGGTTTTGCCAACATTTGAGGCAATTGCTGCCAACAAGCTCTTGCAATAACTGGCAAGTCTTTACTAAATAAAGTGATGGTTCAGGTTTTGGCAATGTGGTTCTGTGTACTTAAGAAACATAGATGAGTTTTTTTATGCGACAGTCTCCCACTGGTATGCCTTAGCTACAGCAATGCTAAAGATAAGCTAACCTAAAGCTAAGCTAATCTAAAGCTAAGCCAAAATTAACCAAATTGGTTGCGCTTATTTACATTTACCTTTCCCCGGATTAGCAAAGACTAAAGGTACGTTCACACCAACGCGAACAAGGCGAATGGAGCGAGTGATTCACATGTCATTTCTGTGTAAAAGCAAATTCAGTAGCGAATTAGCGGTCTGTGATGTAAATGCGCTGAAAAAAGCCGTCGGCACCCCTGGGTCCACCAGGTCCCCCAGCGACACACCCAGTTCGGCGAGTATCTCCAACGGGAGCTGCATCTAGATGACGGTGGCCTCCAGCGGAGCTTCCGTCTGTCCAGGACACAGTTTTTTAATGTAAAATATATTTTTTTTACATTTTGATGTCACAACAGCCCAACTCAAATGTCACGCAATGCCGGGAAAATCTATCCTACAGTTTCCTAATTTCAGTCTGCAAAATACACAATTAGAACCGTAACTTACATTTAGGTACTTGAATTAATTTTTGGATGTGGATTTTTTTTTCCCTTTCCTTTTCCATCATATAATTTAACATCCGCTTGAGGCAGGGACTCACCTCAAACCGGAGGGAGTGCTCCACTTTTTACCGGTCGAGAACAAAAGCCTCAGACCGACTCTTATCCAATCTGATCCGCTGCGATCCGCCCCGCTGAAGATTATGGCATTATATTTATCCTGCGGCCTTCTCCTTCTGGGCTGATGGTCAGTCTACCTTAAGGAGAAGAGATAAAGTGTCTTGTTTCTGGTTGATGGTTGGATGGAGAGCTGACACATCAGGTGGCGTCATCTTCTGTAATGCGGTCGCTGATCAGGTTTGTTGTGGTGACTAAAGAGGTGACCCAAGTAGGGCTGAACGATTTTGGAAAATAATCTAATTGCGATTTTTTTATCTTAATATTGCGATGGCGATTTAATGCGATTATTTTTTTCTGTTTAATTTATCATTCTGTTTCATCGCTGTGCAGATCAGGTGCTAAAAGAGCCACTGCGTCTCAACTCGCAGCAGAAATGATTGCGTTCTGTCTACGATATATTTCAACCAAAATTGCGATTTGATTTTGAATTTTCCCTGCAATAACAACAAGCAACAAAAATGGTCTCTAGATAAAGATGTTTGTAAACAAGGACTATTTAAAACAAGAACTTTTAATGTTTTTATTAATCAGAATATTATTCAAGAGAACAGCTTTTAATTGATTTGGACATCAATTCTTGTTGAACATAAAGTGCGTCCAACAAACAAGTCTATGTATTAAATTGATTGACCAGAACCTGAAAGTTTCTGGTAAAACAGTTTGATTATATAAACTCTAAAACAAGTAATAAAGTTAGATTATCTCACTGCTGCAACTCTCTTCCCTTCCACGTGGAGCAAACCCACTTTAAACATATTACGACACCTAAAGGACGCGTCTGATCCATTAATTGTTACATAGCCAAAAATTTCCAACCCTCACCTATTGGCAGGAAAGATGGATAATGAACAAAACCATTATATCCACCGGAATGAACTGGGGCAATCAATTTCCCAGAAGGCAATCGATGGAGGGAAGCGTGATGTACTTGAGTAATATATATGAATATCTATATTTGGAATAATGTAAATATATTTTCTTTCACCAGACACAGATCGAGGCCCATGTTCAAGTCTGCTGACCTGCGGCCAGTGACGTCGTCCTCAGAAAGATGCGATATTCAGCTGCAGGGTTTCCAGAAAGCCTTCAACCACCAGCACCCGGGGTTCTTGCAGCAGCAGCAGCAACAACAGCAACAAGGTAATGACAGCTTTCTTATCTCCAGGCAATGCAAAATATTTTTCTTTAGCTCAACCCTTTCGTTTGCTACTCTGTGGCTCTCCAAGAATGTGTCTATCAAGAGGGAAAGGTAGTTCCTCCGGTCATCAACGGCGGATTTGAACCTGCCAGTTACTTCACAAACCCATCCGCCTCTCACTGTGCAGGTAGGACGTCCGTTTCCATCCACTCATCGGGAAACTTTGCAGCTTTGTTTAGCTGTACGAAAACATTTTGTTGTGATTGAGCATCATTACGACAACAACACAAAGGCTAAGCTTCCCATTCTCTTTCTCACAGGCTTTGACTTGCTGCAGGACATGCAAGGCCAAGTCGAGGACAATTACTCCCCCTCTCTGTGCCCAGAGGACAGCTTCCTCTTTCAGAGTGGAAGTGTGGACCGCTGCCTCAGCCAGATATACTCCATCTACTTGGATTCATGATGAAAAACTGAACATATTGTGCGTAAAGACCAAACGAAATGCAGCATAAAGGATCATTAATCTACTGTAGAATGTGCTGCAGCCCCATGAGGAGTTTATCATGATCGTTTTTTTTCTTTAATGGTACAAAAATAACTGGAGAGAAGGAAACTTTTGGGGCAAACTGGCACACACGAACGACCAAAACAGGACATCTGGTAACAATACACAGATGTAAATAGCAGCGAACTTTGTATTCAGAGATGACCGAAGCATTTGTTATCTGGATGAAACGAGCTACAGTGCTTGCTCCATATTCATCTCCACCTCCCTCAGCCGTGCCAAACTATTGTGAATGTTTCTGCTTGCACAACGCAATAAACTGCAGTATAACATAGGTTTTCTGCAGCTGGGGTCAATACATAATTGTCAACAGAAAATAACAAAAGTCAGGTGGTGTTTAGCGTCCTATCAAGAACTTAAATACATTTATGATTGATTAGAAGAAGAGTGATGGTCAAACATTAACAGCTTCATTATAAGGGAATCAAAAGCAAAGAAAACCTGAAATAGGACGTATTAGGTCACCATTTTGAGAAAAGAAGGCTTAGTTTGTATTTGTAAAACCGATCCAGAAGAGGTTAATTGCCACTTGCGCGAAAACACAGTGCAAATTTAACAGAAAATTGTCATTTTTAAAAAAGATATTCCTTTTACATCCAATAACATTCTATTTCCTGACCAAGTTCAATAAAAACAAAATAATTTTGTAGTTAAGGCTTGTAATTCTTCTCAACTATCATCAATATAAAGAATGCAGATTATCAAAGGTTTAGTTGACGCAAAAGCTGTTTGAATCAGTTTATGGTCTTTATCCCAAACTGGATATTTAGAACCACTTAATATCAACTAAATTCAGTGTCACCAGAGAGTATCCCCACCCAGCGGAGACATGTCAATAGGGGGCACCGCCCCCAACAAAACTGCAGGAAAAAGGTGTAGATCCAGTAAACATTAATTATTAATTATCACATCTGTTCTCTTATAAAATATGTCTGAATTTTGTTTGTTTTTTAGCATTCCCATTCCATTTTGAGTTTATTTGGGGTTGCTTTTTGTCTAGGTCTAATTTCAGTGTTTCAATGGCGAGGGACGGCGGACAGATGAGTATGTATGTAAATGTGTGTGTCCTAAAGCTTTTAGCTTCCACGTGACTTCTCTAATTTGTTACTTAAAGGTTCTCCTTGAGGTGCAGCTCTCTGCGTCCGCGGCCAATCGACGCTTTTTGTGTCGCTCTTCATCCAATCAAATTAATTAATGATCTGCCAGCTGAAGTTCCACCCCACGGCATGAATGTTGCCTAAACGTATGAATGTAACCAGAGAAGTCAGATTAAAACAAGACAGGAGAATATGGTGCAGCGAAAGAAAATAGGGTCATTTGTTTACCAAATAGAAAATTTCTTCAGGCTTTCACTGAAGGAAAAACAGTAGATAAAGAAACTTGGATCGGAGCGGACAGACATAAAAATCCAGCAGCAGACAAATGACTGATTTTGTTGTGTTGTAATCTCAGACCTTTGGTACTTTCAGCACTTATTCCCTTGTTTTTATTTAACTTGACTTTTTGCGCAACAGACTTATTCTACAGTAGATTTATTTCTCTCAAAGATCCACGCGCAGTACGTTATCTTAACGAGGTAAAAAAAAAAAGAGCTTTTTAGAACAATGTGCCTTTATTTTTGTTACAAACACTTCTTGGTCCAGGTTGTTTTTTAAGTATTTACACCAATGGTTTAGTAATTTGTTAAAGCAGCTTTAGCAGTAATTACAGTCTCAAGTCTTCCTACAAACTTTACACGCTTCTTTTGGGGTATTTCAAGGTTCCTACATAGTTTTGAAAAGTCTGTAAAATGATAGGTATGGAAAAACTATGTTATTATTATTTTCACAATAAAACCAGATTATTTTCTATACTCGATTGATTTGTTTTGAAAGTTACAGACAGGAATCACAGATGACAGCACATAGATGGGCCACTTCTTTTCCCCCCTGAGTTTTAAATGTCATCTGCGATTCTTCAACTTGGCCCAAATTAGATGCCAAAGAATTGTTATCCGAACTTTTGGGGAATTTTTACCAACAAAATAAAGATATCACAGATAACAAACTGTGATTTGAAGGCTCTGGATGTATGATGATCTGGTCCAGATTTGAGAGGTCTGAGCCGTAAAGCTAAAGAAATAGAACGGATCCAAGTTGTTGCAGATGTCAAGAAAAGCATTGAAATAATCACGAATTGGAAGCCATACTCAGCATGGTGTTGTTTAATGATTTGCGGAACATGTTGATGATAAAACCCACAGTAAAAGTTCCCCAAATGTTTTGCTGGAAATTGGTAGGAAGCCTGGTATTTTTATAAGTCTTTTCTGCCGATACTTTGAATCTCTGTCGGCTCGGATGGATAAAGATGGTTGTAAGACCTTTTTAGGTCTTTCCAGAGATGTTCGGTCGAGTTTAAACCCCAGCTCGTTTAAAGGGGCCTTTCTTTCCTTTACAGGCATTCATGTTCTAACATTTTAAATTTAAAACACTGACCTGCCTGCCTAAGTGAAGCTGCACCAAAATGGCTCATCGCTGCCCACTAGTGTCTGAGTGAATGTACAGAAAGGCTCAATAAACTAAAGAAACAATGTGCAGAAGGAAAGAGAACAAAAGTTACTTTAAAAAAAAAAAGCTTTATTTTAATAGATAAATGTTTCCTCGTTGCTTTGGTTGGCTGCCTTTAACATATCCATTGTACAGTGTTTTATTTACAGTGAGGAAGGTTGGGAGCTGTTTACAAGAACTTTTCTGGACTCTTTGCTTTCTCATGAATAATAAAAACTAACTGACCAACCAGGAAATGTTTACACTGATTTTGTAGCAGATCAGAAATGTCTCATTATCACTGATCATTGTATAAACTGTATAAACATTCTTCTGTCTTTTGCATCTCAATAAAGAAACAGTATTTGTTGGTTTTTATGACTTTTGTCCGAAACATCTCTTTCATTTTCAAAGTAAATCACAGTTGTAGCCTATCTGCCAGGTTGAATGTTTTAGTCAAAGGTCCTCCTCATCTGCTTTACGTCTTTCAACCACCTCAGAGATATTTCACACACAGCTGCAGACAGTGTGGATGAGTTCAGTGAACTGATGCTGCCCTCTGTGGACCGAAACATATAAAAACCAGAAACAGCTCATCTGTTTGTGGCCAAAAATAGGCATTTCTATCTTTCTCTAAACTTTTGGTTGTTTCCTTGACTGTGTTTTTCATTTGCGTAGCCTTCGGTGAAGCTCAGGTAGTAAATCCCATCTGTAGCGAGTGTTAATACGTAACAACTTCAGGGCGTTGCAAAAGTTTACATACGGCTTAAACCTTTTCGCATGTTGTCACATTGCATTTAAAGTACATTGCGTCTATGCTGGTGCAAGGAAATCCAAAAGACGCACCGCAGAACAGAACGGGGAGAAGAACGAGCGCAGAAACATTGTCATCCCATGTTGCTAGAATCTCTGGAAAACTCAGGAGTATTTTCTCTAAACACAAGATCCCGGTACATGTTAAACCCAACAGGATCCTCAGACAGAGGCTGGTCCATCCTAAGGACAAAACCCCCGAGCATAAGATGAGCAGAGTGGGTTATGCAGTTCAGTGCAGTGAAGAATGTTCTGATCTTTATATTGGAGAAGCCAAACAACCTCTCCACAGACGCATGGCTCAACACAGGAGAGCTACCTCCTCAGGACAAGACTCTGCTGTCCACCTACACCTTAAGGATGAAGGACACTCGTTTGAGGACCAAAATATTTACATTTTGGACAGAGAAGACGGATGGTTTGAGACATAAAACGAGAGAAAACAACTTTAAACAGAGGAGGAGGGCTCAGGTTTCAACTTTGAAAAACGTATAACACAGCGACAGGTTTGATTCCTGCCAAGTTTCCCCCAATTCACACCTCCACTAATGTGACCACAACATTTCTCCTGTGAGCCAGGCTAACAATGAGCCTAACGACGGGTGACCAGTTCCAGGTGAAGCGAAACTTCTTCAGCTTCAGAATAGAAGTCCATTTTTTTTTTAACCTTTTTTGGATTGATACATTGCATCTACACTAGGTCATTACATGTTGTACCAGAGATCTGTAAATATATGCTAATTTCCAAATGATATTTCTGGTCATGAGCAGTGTTTAACTCAGTGGTCTTTCTCCGTGTTATCTGAATGTGGAAAAGGTGTGCCTCAGGGCTCTGTATGAGGGCCTGTGCTTTTTACCATTTTAATCAGTAATCTGGGTCAGAATCCACCTGATTAATCGCTTCATCTTTATACCGAAGACACGGTTGTTTACTTTGAGCAACAGCTGTGCAGGTGTTTGATTGTCTTACATTTTTCAGTCCCATTTGTGCCACCTGGGAATATATGCTGAAAAAAACAAAACAAAAGTCCTTGTTCTCTCTACAGTTGTCTGCACACGATAACCTTGTTGAAATTGAATCTGCTTATAAATCTGTTGTATTTTAATAGATGGAGCTGTTTAAAATTAAAGCAATCTTATAGAAACAATTAAAGGCACACTATGCAACATTTTTCAGTTAATTAATGTGTTTCATACCGTTTTGGATGATTAAATGAGTCATTTCAGGTCGAACAAAGGTTTTCTTGGCCGCCCTGGTGGTCTGTGGGGGAAATACCGCACTTGCAACTGCAGGAGCCCTCGGCCCGCACCCACAGGCTCAGAATCTCGTGCAAGATCGCGAGAGTCGGTCTTGCTTTACGGCGAGAACTGCTACACGTCCCCAGTGAAAGGCATGTTTGTTGCTAGCGCAGTGGCGATATCTGTGCAGTTATCATGGCGGAACCGGCGATAAAACAGCGAAAGCCCATGTTGGAGCAGGCAAGAAAGAGGAAAAGGGCTCTGGACAGAGAGAGGAGTCGTACACGGGTGAACATCGGGAAAGCTTTTTCCGAATGGCGAGAGCTAAAAGAGAAAGAAGGCTGCAAGGCTGACGCGGACCTCGCGTTTCTGCTGATGCGATTGTAAGTAACATTGGAATGGTTACTCTTTCTCTCTGTGCATGTTCATACTTTCACTGTGTTAAAGCCGGGCATACACTGTACGAGTTTTTCAGTCGTGGTACTTATATACATCTCAAACTGCGACGGAACCACGGGGTTTAAACGTTCACCGCTCATCTGTTTGCTGATCTGTGTTTCTAAACTGTGCAACGGAACCGCGGGGTTTAAACGGCCACCGCTCATCTGTTTGCTGATCTGTGTTTTCAAACTGTGCGACGGAACCGCTGAGTTTAAACGGCCACCGCTCATCTGTTTGCTGATCTGTGTTTTCAAACTGTGCAACGGAACCGTGGGGTTTAAAAGTTCACCGCTCATCTGTTTGCTGATCTGTGTTTTCAAACTGTGCAACGGAACCGTGGGGTTTAAAAGTTCACCGCTCATCTGTGTGCTGATCTGTGTTTCCAAACTGTGCAACGGAACCGCGGGGTTTAAACGGCCACCGCTCATCTGTGTTCTCAAACTGTACCGCGCGACGCTCGGATGCGGCTCGGGAGGCACCGGGCGTCGGGGGGAACGGAGGGGAGAGAGGAAAGACGAGACACCCCGGCGGCCGCGCGGCATACGGAAACAGACGGCCAGCGCGTCGCGCGGACCGGGACCCTCGCCCTACCCAACCCCCCGCGAGCCGACGTCCGGGCCCAGCGGGTCCCGGGCCAGGCGGAGGTCGTTTCGGGACGCCCGCTCCCCTCACTCCACTGGCGGGGACAGAGAGGAGGGGAGGGCGCTCCCTCGTAGCTCTGCTTGAACAGCAGGATGGTGATTCATTGTGTTCGCCTGTCTGCTAAGCTCAAAACAACCACGCCTGGCTTGACGGAGAAACCAGGAGAACAGCTGAGCATATTTACGACAGTGCACTTTTACTTTCGCCCTCTGGGGGGCGCCTCGCTGGAAAATCAACCCCGGTTGCATAGTATACCTTTAAATAAAACAAACACTTAACAGAAATAAATCTGCTTTTCGTTTAATGTGAAAAACAACTTGTTGCAGCCACCTTCTTACCTCACATTGACCATAGTGATGTTATTTATACAAACGCTCCTGTGGTCTCTCTGCAGATGTTGAATGCTGTTTATTGCATGGCACTGAGATTCATCACTGGATGTAAGCCTCTTATCCACCATTGTACTTTATGCTAACTGATTAACTGGCCATCATTGTCCTCAGACCTTTGCATATTTTTATTTACAAATCTATAGTAGCCTTAATACCAGCTTCTTAAACAGAGCAATTACAATCTCTGCACACCAACAGGGAGGAGACCAGTTGACAGAATAAGTCGTAGTCAGGTGAGACCAAAAGTACTCAAACACACCATCCGCATGGTAAACCATGGTGGTGGCAGCATCATACTGTGGGGAGGCTTTCTTCAGCACTGGGCTTGTTGACGGGAAGATAGATTTAGCTAAATACAGGACAATCCTTGAAGGAAAGCTGTTTAAGGCAGCAAAACTTGAGACCAGGGTGGAGACTCGCCTTATAGCCGGACAACAACCATAAACATACAGCCAAGAAACAATGAAAGGGTTTAGAGTAGCTAAAGCATTTAGCGTTAGACCAGTCAAAGCCTAGACCTTAATCTGTTTAAGAATCCATCAACTCATCCATTGTTTATACCCGATGTAGTCCTTGTAGGGTCGCGGGTGGAGGGCTAACTTCAGTGTTTACTGGGTGAGAGGCGGAGTACATCCTGGACAGACTGCCAGTCCATCACAGGCCAAGACAGAAACACAGGACAGACAACCATAGGCACTAACTAAGGGCAATTTAATCAGTTCACCTAACACTCGTGTTTTTTGGACTGTGGGAGGAAGCTGGAGTACCTGGAGAGAACAGGGCAACTCCTTTCATGTAATGACCAGAACCAAAGGACCCAGAATTCAACCAGACAAAACAGAGGACGATTAAAGACAGTTAAATGATGGGTAAACTGCAGCAGTTCGCGGGTGAATTGTCAGGGACAGGAACCACTGGAAGCCTTCTCACAATCTGGGAACAGGCGGGGAAAGTGAGTGTAGGCTCCCATTGGTGGTGAATGATGCTGATGACTCTTTTTTTTTTTTTTTTTTTTTCCTTTTTTTTTCTTTTTTTTTTCTTTTTTTCTTCTTTTTTTTCCTTTTTTTTTCTTTTTTTTTTTTTTCTTTTTTTTCCCCTGATGCTGATGACTCTTAATGTGATCCAGAGTCCGGTCAGGGAAGTTCTCAGGTTGTTTCTCAAAGAACCGGCAGGAGTTCGGTCGTCAGAGGACAGGCAAAGGGTAAGAACCGTGATGGCAACGTCAGGCAGGATTATCAGGGGGAATAACCAGAATCTAAAGTCCAAGAGTAAGTCCAGGGTCAGAGCCGGGTGATCATAGATGCAGGGAAATCCAAAACAGAGTCCGGGGCAGAGTCAGGGCACAGAAACAGGTCAGGTAACAGGCAGGCAATCAGGTCTGACAGGGGTAAGGCAGGCTCAGAGAATCAGGAGGCAGAACAGGTCAGGAAACAGGCAGGCAGGTAGACAGGATTCAGAACGCTGGATTAAACTCACCAGTGGCTCGTAATAATCTGGCACTAGTGACTAGTTATATAGTCAGTGGTGCAGGTGGGTCTGATGAAGATTAATGAGAAACGGGGGCGGAGCCGTACAGGTGCGACAGATGAGAATCAGACCAGCACTATTGCTGAGATCATTGACATTTCAGAAAGATTGCATGGCCGGATTTGCACATAGAACCTCAATGCAGCAACCGCATTAGCCAGATTTAAGAATCTGTATCAAAAATGAAAAATAAAAAAATGTTTTTCAGACGCTCTCCATCCAATCTGCCTGAGCTTGAGCTATTTCGCAAAGGAGGGATCAACATCATGGTCTAGGTGTGCCAAGATCGTTCGCATGTGCCGCTGTCATTGCAGCCACCAGGGGGCGCCCTGTCCCCACTGAGCCGCGTTGACGCTGTGTAAACTTTGCCCCGTGGTCTTCCAGAATGAAACCAGTCGAACAGAATAAGTTAAACAAGGACCAAACAAAGTCTCTCTAAGCGGATAAACCTTATCACTCCCTCCCAGATAAATAAAGCGGCTCTGCACGCAGTCCCTCTCACAGAGGAGGCTGTGGCTCCCCCGTTCCGCTCACAGGAGACACACCCTCAGGGCTGCAGGAGCGGCAGGAGGAGAGCTTCAGCCCCGAGGAGTTGATGGGATGCAGAGAGGAGACACGCCGCCAGATTGAACCCCTCCATCATAAGAGTTTCAGAGAGAAACAGGCTGCAGGCATGATGGAGACAGTAGGTAAGACAACATCAATACACCTATTCTGCTGTGGTTTTACTAATTTTTGCACCTGTCACACTACTTTGATCATCCAATACTTGGATTAGGCGTATAAAACCATAGGTGGGCTCTTAAAGTCTTTTTCTGAAACCAAATCTTGTGGCTTCATGGGAGATTATAATTTCTCAAACATCCCAGTTTATAGATTCAAGTTTATTTTCATTCCTCTTAAACTTAAAATGAGTGTTTTTATGCAGCGCGTCACCTTCAAATTCAAACCTTCGGACATTAAGAGTACAGGAGACACGGCTCAGCCGCAGCCTTGATTCCTCCTCAGATACGTCCTGATGAAAGGATCCATGAAACCGTTATTTCAGAGGAGGCTCGGCTGCCAAAGAGGAAGCAACAGCTCACATTGTTAGAGAGTGAGATCATTCACAGTCTCCAGATTTAAACCCTCTTTCTCTCTCTTAAGGCTTTCAGAAGGCCAGCCTGTGTATTCCTGCTCTGTTTGCGCTGATTGTTTGATACAGGAACCTCCACAGCAGACGGTGTAGAGACGGCTCCAACCTTCACTCCACTTATCTCACTCAGACAGGAGTTGGACGTCTCAGTTATCTTGACCGAAGAATGCAGACTTTTGTCCTGGTTTAAAAGTCGCTCAGATGAAGCTGTGGACATTTGAACCAAAACTTCCAAATTTAAGCAAATAACCCAAGCGGCGCAAAGCGACTGAAACACTTTTCCTGTTCTGTTTTGAAAACCTCGCCGTACTTGTCCGTTGATCGTAATCAGCTGAAACAAAAGGCCTGCACATGGCCTTACGGCATGCAAATAGCCACACAGGAAAGGGACATGCCATGCAGGATGCTAAATGTAAACACAGAGCACCATGGGAGTTAAATTCAAATCGTATATCCTCAATTCGGTCCTGAATTTGAATTAAAGAGTGTAAATGTTGAGCTTAAGTCTTCATCTGCAGTTACAAACCAGAGTCAGATGCAAAAAGGAATCAATGGACTGGACTGGACTGGACTTATCCATACAGGGTAAAAGACTGGACTTTAGTGGCTGTGTTTAGGTCCAAATGGAGTCTTTGCAGCTTCAGGGGCTAATGCAATGCTTCTCAAATGCACCCTAGGTGGGCGTGAAGTTTTTTTTGTCCAGCAAATTCAGGCCTTCTAAGTCATTCTAAATGTGACAACAGCACCCCCTGCTGTTTGCTCTGTACCTGCGGTCAGTAGAATGATGAATACTAATAATAAACTCCCAAAAAAAAGCACAAAGCTTAATGCAACTTGAGCTTATCTTTAATGTTAATGGCTTGATATTATTTTTGCCATATGAGGTTCATAGCTAGTTAAAAGTTGACTGGAGGTACAAGTCTGGCCAAAAGCCATTTATAGTGTTGTTAATATTATATAGTAAAAAGAAAGTGTGGCAATGTTGAATCATTCTAGTTGTTTTATGCCATTGTTATGTGTTATAAATGAACTCATAGGCATGTTATACATTTCAAAAGGGATTCTGGGTAATCTTCAGAACAACAGCTTTAGTGCATTTGAGAACCACTGGGCTAATGCAAGGCGTACATATTTAATAGAAAAAAAAACAAACATTAACCATTATTTTCAATCAGATCGGATGGACAGCGTCCACAAACATCAATGTTCATTTCTTGCTGCAGATTTTCAGTTAAATTTAGTTCTGGACTAACCATGAATACGTTTTTAAATAAATCAGTTTCTTTTATATGTTTAGGGTCCTGCTGGAAGGCGAACCTCATCTCAAGCCTCTAACATTTTTTCATCCTAGTATTTCTCTGTATTTAGCTCCATCCATCTTCACATTAACTCCGTACAGCTTCCCTGTCCTGCTGAAGAAAAGCAGACCAACAGCATGAAGCTGCCACCACCATGTTTGACCGTGGAAACGTCTGTTCAGAGTGCCACTCTTCTACAGAGGCCAGATTTATTTAGATTCCCCCAGCTGTGGTGTTAATCTCTGCAGCTCCTCCAGAGAAGCTTCTCGGATTAATAATGTTTCTCACCTTAGCAAGTCATGACAAGCACACAGACTAGGCAGAGACGTAGCCCGCTACGCCACCACAGACGGACTTATTACTCCATAGACGGAACCTGCTTCCATCTTCTCCACAACGTTCTCCCTGTCCCGTCGGCCATCTTCCTTGGTCTTCATAAAATCCCAGCAAAGTACACAGAAATTTGCTTTTGTAACAACAAAACTTTATCAAAGATGTCAAACTCCAGTCCTGGAGGGCCGGTCTCCTGCAACGTTTGCACGTGTTTCTGGTCCAGAACCCCTGAATCAAATGTGTGCATTACCCGCTAAGCATGCAGTACGTTTCTTCAGAGTCCTGCTAATGACCCGGTTATCTGATTCAGGTGTGCTGAAGCAGAGACACATTTAAAAGTTACGGCACACTTGTCCTTGAAAATGTGAAACTCATGCTTTAGATGATGGCTGAATGAAACCGTCACAGCAAAACGAGCTTCGTTAACTCAAGATAAGGAGATAAATACCTTTTGTGTCTCAAGATAACGTCGTCAAAATGAACTGTTAAGTTGGGTGTCTGTTGCTTCTTCTAGGCTCTTTGTTGGAGTTGTCAAAAAAGAACTGGTTTGCTTTTCCAAAGGCTAACCACATTTTCGTCTCTTTTTGTCTTTGTTTCAACCTTTCTGGGCTGTGTTCTTGGTTTCTGTGGTGGAATACAGTTTACGTAGATAAACCCCTGTCTTCTTTTCTGTTAACAAATAATTTAGTCAGTCGTTTAGAAAACCCGTGGATAATATGACTTTTAATTCCACTTTTCTTACTGTGAAATGAGACTGTGGTTGATCTGCGGCACTGATATTTTCTGAAGTTTGTGTCTGCCCAAACGGAGCCCAAAGGGGGAATAATCTGGACCTCAACAACGTCCAGACCCGGGCTTCTACGTCTGCTAAATCACATGTTTGCCGGGTCGGCCAGTTCAGCCTGTATGTCGTCTACAGCTGGACCGATAACTCCCGGACTCCCTGCAGATGTACTCAGCAAATAATTAACTGGAGATTGCAGCAAGAAGCATTGATTTCGGTTTATTTAGAAACAATCTGCTACAGAAAGCGCATAGAGGCGCTCAGAGCTTCTCTGCACAGACCCCCACTTCCTGCCTTTGTTTTAGAGCCTCGCTGGACCTGCTGTTGTTCTCAGAAATAGCCTTCTTTATGACGCCGCTCTTTGCTTTGCATCGCATTAAAGAGTAAAGGTCAAGTCATGGGAGACTGAAAAACTTTACAGCTGTTTTACATCCAAGTTTTACTTTTATTTAGAGTTGACGCAGACAACACAGCTGACCTTTAAAATAAGGAAAAAAAACACACCTTTCTTTGTTTAGCGATAATCTATGCCATTATCGTCGTTTCTAACCCCAACCAGGCCTCAGTGTAAATTACCTGACCTCAAGCAACGTGTAAAATAACTATTCAGATGTCTATTTGTCTTCAAAGATCCCCACTGGCTCCTGCAACAGCAATTTTACAAGTGCTGTCATTCCACCAGGAACAAACCAGCTTCACTAACAGATGCTTGGAGTCATTTATAAAAAATAAATAAAATAAGTCCCTTTTTTTTCGTCTGCTGGTGCTAAAAAATTATCTTTTTTTTGCAAAACATTTCATTTTCATGCATGTGTTCCTCATAAATGAATAGGCCATATTTTTTTTCCTGTCTGCTTAAAGTATAATACCTTGTTATTTTTCTTGTTCCTTTTATTACTCATATTATTTAATAACACAGATTTAATTGATTCCAGAGTAAATACAAGCATACAAGAACAAGAATGTTGTGTATTGTTGATATGAATTTAAAACCATACAATAGGGACAGGACGCACAAAATGTTGAATAAACACTCATTAAAATAAGTTTTAGCCACTTTTAGCACCCAGGTTGGACCTACAGTCCACTTTTACTTTTCTTCATTAAGGGGATCAGAATAAAGAGACTGAATATAAAAGTGTGTCAAATACTACAGATGTGTATTTGTAGTTGGAGAGACATATATTCTTGTTTTTCTACTTCATAATTACTTTGTGTTGGTCTAATGCAGGGGCTAATATGGATATAATGACAAATGTTGCTTTTAGCAAGTTTTCTGTTTTTTATGGAAGAATTTCATTGAATTTTCAAACCAACATGATATGGAGGAAAAGTACCGATCATATTTTTCATATCTATTTTTCTTGTCTTCGTGTTGGAAACTATGTGGGTTTTTTTTTTACATTATTTTCCACAAATCTCAGCATCTCTTTGAAGAAAATGTATCTATCCTCTGTTTGCCATAAAAACAAATATTTAGTTTAAAACCTATAGGTAGAAATAAAATGTAATCAGAAATTACAAGTAGTCTTTTTCAAAAGGAAACGTAACATTTGTGACTCTAAATAAGTTTTATTTAGCTGGACTGAGGGCAGAAATGGCTCTTTGGGTTGTAAATATTGCAGAAATCATCTTTTGTGGGTGAGTTAAGCTAACCAGAACCTTTATGTAACAAATACGGCACGTTTGAGGTTGTTGCTCAAAGAAACATGGGATGGAACCGGAAGACGCGTTTATCTCATCTCTATCATGATGAAATATGTTGGCCTGAGGATCAGCTGCGTGTTTTAATATCATCTTCTTGGTCTTTGCTTCATGAATGTAATGCACTTTGTTTAGAAGCTGCTGTCCTCAGCACTGGAGACCAACTGGCATCATCAGCGCTAAAACAAACTTCCCTGCATCCTGTGTGCTTCACGTGTAAGTCATTTAGGGATGGCAGGCCTTGTTTATGTTCACCACATGTGCTACAGTCAGGCTGAGGCAGCCCCACTCTACACCCTTATTTCAGGAGGTGACCAGTAATTAGTTTGTGTCCTGAAAACATCAGTTTGGCCCAAGTGTTTTCACCTCACTGTCTCCCGAAATAGAAATAAAAAATAAGGTGGTGGCAAATGGATGTGTGAGGAAAAAAAGACCCTCTTCAGAGCCAGTTTGAAGCCTTTTCCCCATATGTCTTGTACATGTTAGTGTTTAACTTAATTATTTAAAGAAAAATAACCTCAATTTACCAGTTAAACTGTATAATTTACAAAATCACTGTAAAGTTAATTTATTTTAGTAATTCAGTTAAAGAATCAAAACACACGTTTGTACTCATACTTCAAACGTTTATATATGTTAATTGTGAATATTATGGTTAATAGCTAATGAAACAAAAAAAGCTGTTTTTCCAAATATTGAATGTTGCAAAAATGCAATAAAAAACTTTTTTAAACCAGAAATGTTATGTTAAGCGCTACACAGTCATGGGGAAGACTGCTACCATTACAAAAGAAACGGACTCTTCATAGTGTGCTGTATCCAAACATATTGAAGGAAAATTGAGTGGAAGGAAAAACTGTTGTAGCAAAGACTGCACAAGCCACATTCTGCCGTTTTTGAGAGATTCAAAAGATATGGACTGAGGCTGAGGTCAGAGTTTCAAGATCCACAAAGAATGGACTTATCCAATAAATGGGCAACAACTTTCACGTTCCCTGAGTTAAGCCACTCCTGAACTGAAAGTTATATCAGAGAAGTATTTCCTGGACTATGGAGAAATAGGCCTGATGCTGGTGCAAAGTCCTATTCTTAGATAAAAGTAAATTTAGCATTTTAATTGGAAATCCGCCCTGTGATGGACCGGGAACAGGTCTGGGTTGTACCGCTAGCCCAAAGCCCGCTGGGGGTAGGCACCAATCCCACATACGTTTTAGCTAAAAATTAATTATGAATTTTCAGTAGCTGTAAACCATAATCATCCGAAATAACAAACAAAAATATAACTCTCTGTGTGTAAGGAGCCTCTATGAGTTATGTCTCACTTTTTAAATTGAATAACTGAAAGTATTTAAGTCTTGCCATGGTTGTAAAGTTGTGGTTTTGGTGTCCATTAGCAGCAAGACTGAGTGCTTTAACCCTACAACCAGCCTGCTCCTTTGTTCTTAGGGCACAATCACTTCCTTATTTAAACACAGAGAGTGCTGCACATGGTGATAAAACAAGACTTGCTCTCACTGATGTTACACACTAGTCCAAATAAAATGACCGGTACCCCTCCAGAGAAAGGTTGACTAACTGATTTTTCAAGAATTCAAATCGTCTTCTTCATCCAGATTAACCCTTAAACGGCTCTTTTTATTATTCCAATCATCTAATGCCCAGCGAAACCTTCACCCGAGCATCTGTTTCCTCTCCGGCAGCCAAGCAGAGGACTGCCGCTCCCCAGTGATCCTGTAGCCATGCCAACTTTTACAACCCTCAAAGCAAACAGGAGTCCTGGGAGAAGCCGCTGAGTTTACCGGCATATATATCGGCTCCCATCTCGCTCTGTGGGAGAGACCGGGAGGCAGGTAGGGCGGAGGGGGAAGCAGGGTGGGTCACTGTGGGGATATGCGCTGATGAGGTCATTCTCCCTGTGATTTTCGTTGCAGAGATGGTTCTCCGGCGGGATCTTCTTCTGATGCTCACCTTGCTGTTGAAGACCGGGCTGGTTCGTGGATGTTTTTGTCCAGCAGCGACTGTTTTGTCCCAGTCTCCCTCCGAGGTTCCTGCGGACGTCTGTTGCCTGAACTACTCCGGCTCTGACCTCAGTCTGGTGCACTGGTCTGTGTTCACCAACGGGACCAACGTACAGACTCTGCATCTTTCCAACTGTAACATCAGCGTGATTGACGTCAACGGCAAGCAAGCTTCCGCACTGCGCAAGGTTTACTTGGATGGAAACAGACTGAGAGCCTTGCCGACGCAGTTCCTGGCGGGCCAGCACAGTCTGACCGAGGTGGACCTGAGTGAAAACCTCCTTCAGGAGCTTCCCAACGGCTTTCTTCAAGACTCTGATAGCCTCCAGAGGCTTGATCTGCAGGGGAACCAGCTGCGTTCCCTCCCCGGAGATTTATTTCAGATGCCCAGTCTTCAAAGACTGGAGTTGGATGGGAACCTCTGGGAATGCTCCTGTTTGTTCCTGGAAAGGCTGGAGGAGGGCAGGCAGGCTAACAGGACCACCAGGCTGGAGGATCTTGTGGGGAACCTGACGTGCTCCTCCCCTCGACACCTGGCCGGTAGGACTGTGTGGTCGCTGAGGATCAGTGATGTTTGCCGCCCGGCCGGCCTTACGGCGCTCTTCATCGTGCTGCCCCTGCTCATCCTCTCTGCCTTGCTGCTCTGCTGGTGCTGTGGGAGGAAAAGGAAGAAAAAGGAGACACTTGCCTTCAGCTCATCCAAAAAGAGGACTTCCGGCTTTGGTTACAACAACCATAAGCAGCACAACAAACAGCCGCCTGCAGACAGCGAGCAGGGCAAAGCTGCCGACTGTGGGAAAGAGGGCATCTTGAAGAACCAGCTGCTGCTTCGACCAGCTTCGGCACTCCTGGGCAGCACTCGGGACATCTACGAAGAGGTGGAGATCAAGCTCAGCTCAGTGGAGTCTCTTCCCAGAGCCTCCTGCTCCAGCTCTGCAGAGGGGAGGCAAGGGTCCCAGGGGCCCGACGGGGCCAGCAAGACGGAGCTGGACACGGTCAGCGTGACGGAAGTGCTGAAAGACTCGGCGGACAGGGAGAAGGCCTACCTGACTCAGTCCACTGAGTACTACAGCCTGGTGCCGGGGATCGAGCTGGAGGACTCGGACCATGGGGAATATGAGAACGTGAATCTGTCATGACACCGCTGAAAAGAAGACTTGAACACTTTGAAGAGATATGTTAAAGTTTACAGAAAGGCTTTCTATCTTCATAGGCATGAATGTCATATTGACTTTGGACTCTTAAGGATTAATTTGACCCGTTTTTTTTTTCGGACTAAAATGCATTCATATATTGGATACCTAGTGTGTGTCTTTATCACACACGTTTTATACATTTATGATATGCCGTTTAGTTTCTTGGCACATGAATGTTTGGTAGCAACCCTGTCACATTAGAGTTTGAGTTTTAAAAGGCTTTAAATACATAACAAAGATTATTTTCTATGCAATGATATTATTTACTTTTTTTCCCCTCGTCAGACTCAACTTCTTAAATTTGGTGACAGCGACAAAAAGAAATATGTTTGAATGAGTCCAGGTCAGGCTTTCAAATATGACAACACCATCAGCTGTCAAGCATGTTGGTGGCGGCGTCATGGATGGGGGTGTCTCGCTAATGGTGACATAAAGTGGATGAAATAGTAAACGTCTTCAACTTTATTTCAAATCACCAGATACATGTTTGAAACATGGACATAATTGGATGTACCGATAAGGAAATGGTCCCAAATCATATCAGAACCGGTTTTGGGATACATAAAGCAGGCTAGTGTTAAGCTTCTGGAATGGGGTGGAGCTCAACCATATAGAAAATCTGTGAAATATTAAAAGGTGGATCTGCAGCAGAAAACAAATTTAAATATGATCTACCAATTCTGGTAAAGACGAGTTGATTTAGCCAAAATTATGTCAAAATTATGTCAGAACGTAGTTAAGGTGAAGCTTGCTAAGGGACATTTATCCAGATTTTATTGGGGTGGATGTACATATTTAAGTCTGTGTGAATAATTTGGACTTTGAGTTTATTTGAGAAAAGCAATGAGCTCAAACTTGTGCCGCCTGTTCTTAATCGTAGAATTCCTTAACGTTTATGGTATAATTAATTCCCAATGTTCAAATTAATCATTAAAGAGCAAAATTAGCAAGACACTAGTAGCCTTGACGAGTGTATTACAACTTCAAACAGCAACTATAAATATAAGACACATAATTTCATTAAGGTTACAGCCAAATCACATGATCATAAGCTAGAAAGAAACCAACAAAGAAGGTGCTACTCTTCACATTGTAAACACTACTTCAAATATTTGATTAAAAACAAAACAAATCATCACTATGAAGACAATACTATAACTTTTTGAAAAGATGGTAAAGAATGGTAACCAACAGACATTCAGGTTTATAAGACATTTATGTCTTGAGCTAAAATGTCTCTTCTACTGGAGTTTCACGTTAAGCTAACAGTTAGCATTGACGCTAACTGAAAATTATTTTCCACGATGCAGATTTGATTTAACATGTATGTGTTTGAAAAATACTTATTTGAGGAGCACTCTCTCAACATACAGAAAAGGGCTCTACAATTTTGGGTCCAAGTTGCTTTAATTAGCCAAACCTTTTTTTCCTTCTTTTTTTTATTAGCCAATTAGCCAAACTTGAGTCTGGCTCCAGCCAGGTAACAAACCGAGCGAATCACACGTGTCCATTAGGTTAGAAGGAAATACGTACAGCCCTTAAACTTTCCCTGTGGTAAAGGTTTTGTGCAAATCTGTTTTTTAAATTCAGGACTAATCCAGCTAGAAACCCCGCATTAGCATTAGCATCATGTGGTTATAAATATAAGCCCACAGAAGCTCTCCAGCAAAGATGATATTTTTATTACAATTGAAGCTAATAAGATTTTGTGAACTCTGCAATAAAGGGAAACAAAAATAAATGTTATACTTATTCTTGTTTATTTACCACCTGGCATTAGCATCTCAGCAAAGCTAGCTAGTATACTAACTATAGCTACTGTAGGCTGCATACAAAGGTAAAACATTATACTCCCATTCTGTCTTTTCTATTTTTACACTGTTTTTAGACTGGTTTAAGGTTTGCGTTGGACATAGTATCCACAAACGTTTTTAATTGGGGCTTTATCTTTTCTAAATGAGTGATTATGGTGGAATCCGTAGTGTGCTATTTTGTACACTTGAGGCTGGTTTTAAGTAATTTAGAACATTGTAAATACAATACAATGCATCTGTTAAGAACCTATCATTGAAATTGGGTTTACTTTCTTTTAACTTTGACTATTTGATTTGTGGTTTTACAAAAAAAAGCACAATTGTAATTCTTTATACAATTGATGCAATGGAATTAGAAATAAATAAACTGTACATTTCCTTAATTTAGCTGTCCTTAAATAATTGGACACCTTGTTGTTCTGTGCTTAATTTAAAAAACTAATTTCAACAGTTCAGTTTTTGTAGGATTTTAATGCTCAATAATGAATATTTTTGACTGAACATTTTGTTATTAAGTTTGAACTAACCATATTCTCTCAATAGATGAGAGGGAGGTTGCTAAAACGGGTAAAGGAAATGCCAGGTCACAATGCCACACTAAAACAAACATTGTTGACATTTAATATCTCCCTGCTGGACAATCCAAGATTTTCATGTTTCATTTTAAGGGCTACAAATGTTTAAAGTAGGGCACTGTAACCAGCATCCCAAGGGCCACACATGGTCCCTTGTCCCTTCAGGATGACTCTTGATAACAAATGTTATATAGAAATAAAAATGTTTTTTTTAACGTTTTGTTTGAGTCAACAAGAAGGAGTTATTTTCTGTTTTAATGCAATAGCTGCATAGAACTTAAACCACAGACTGACAGCAATGTTAAAATAGATGTATTTTCTTGTTCATCCATCCATTATTTCTACCATTTATTCCTGCATATCATAATTTTGGAAAATATGAGCTTTGTTTCTTCAAAGAGGGCTAAGCATTTTTCTCCTATTTCCATTAGCCACAAAGGACTCAACTGGCCCCAGTCTTCTCCAGAAATAATATTTTTACCTCTTTTGTAAAAATTTTATCTTTTTCTTGCATCTAAAAATCTAAATAAAACTGTGATTGTTTAGTTTTACAATAAAAACTATTTTTTATACATTTATACACAATGAAACAGCAAAAAAGCTAATTTTTCTCTCTGTTTATACAGTATATGTGTCACGATTTGGGTTTTGTCTTGGGTTATGTTATCAGATTTATTAGTTAAGTTTCTGCTTTTGGGGTCTTGTTTGGTTTTGTTTTAGACATGTTGTTCTGTTTAGGTTACCTGTTTTCCACCTGTCACTTTATCAGTTCTGTTTGGTCTCCCCTCAGCAATCTGTCAGCTTTCTTGCCTTGATTAGATCCACCTGCTCACTTATAATTAGTCTTCACTCCTGTTCACCTGTTCACTCCCCTATATAGTCCTGCCACAAACCTCTGCAATCTGCCAGATCATTAACGAGCCACGGTGAGTTTAGTTCCAGCATTCTTTATTCTGATTGACCTGTTGACGATAACCCGAGAGCCTTTTTGATTCTGAGCCAGCCTGTTCCCTGATCTGTTTTTCCTGCCCTGTCTGACTGATTTACCGGTTTACCGACTAGTTTCTGTCCTATGGTTATCCGAGCTTGCTTTGCCCTGTCTGTACCTCTGCCTATTTTTGACTGCTTTTTGTGTACCGGATTTTGGACTGCCCTTTTGACTATTGAGCCCGCCTGTTCCTGTTTTCATTATTAAAATCCTGTTTTTTGCCTTAACCTCACTTGTTGGGTTTGAATACTGGGTTTGCCTGATTCACGATCATAACAGAATGATCTGGCCCCACTAAAACCTATCGCCCAACAAGTTTTTTGAGGTTTTTTTTTTTTCCCCCTCCACACGCTATGGCTTGGGAGGGTTCCAGATTGGCGTTCTGTCCCCCTGGTATCGGTCCCAGACGCCATCTCTCCAGCAGCCGCAGCAGCAGTAACCCGCTGCCTGCTCCGAGTTTACGATTGGGAGGGCTCTTTGTCACAAATTCAGATTCAACTCAGAATAGAAGGGATCACTCACCCAGCGACACCGCTGTCGGCTCTGCCCATGGGTTTTATCCAGAACCAACTTTGTTTATGGAGGTCGAAGCGGAGGTGGTGCGGGATCTTCGCCCGGATCTTTTTTTCTCTCTCCCTCCAGAGGAGGAGATGCAGGGAACGCTGTGGGCTCCACCGATCCCGGCTCTACCGACAGGATCAAACCTCCAGCAAGTCCTGCCGTCCCGCCGTCGGAGGAGGGGACGGAAACCTGTGGGTCGCTCCTTCACCCGTTCTGTTCGGCCGACAGGCGAGTCAGTACCGCGCCCGTCCGTTGCCACTTCCTGCCCAGTGGATCGGAGTCCGGTGCTTCCCAGAGCTGAGCAGCCCACAGCGCCTCCTGTTGGCGCCCGTGATGCTGAGGATCTGGCTCTGGAGGACCAGTTAAGAGCTTTTGCCCCTATTATTAAAGACCTTAGGGAGGCTCTTTTCTGCCAGTATTCAGAGGAGCTGGAGGCAAAATTAAAGGAGGTCGAGGGGCACTATAGAGCGGCTCTCCAAGGTTTCTATAGTGGACTCAATCCTGTCCCCAAGGGTCCAGCCGACGCCCCGGCACCTGCACCTGTCCCAGAGGACCCGCCTCCTACCTCAGCTCCAGTGCCGGCCTCCGGCAGCTATAAGGCAGCACTGTCTGCGCAGCCGGCCCAAGACGCTGCAACCCCGGAGGGTCCGCAGCCGGCCCAAGACGCTGCAACCCCGGAGGCTCCGCAGCCGGCCCAAGACGCTGCAACCCCGGAGGCTCCGCAGCCGGCCCGAGACGCTGCAACCCCGGAGGCTCCGCAGCCGGCCCGAGACGCTGCAACCCCGGAGGGTCCGCAGCCGGTCCGAGACGCTGCAACCCAGGGGGGTCCGCAGCCGGCCCGAGACGCTGCAACCCAGGGGGGTCCGCCGCCGGCCCGCGACGTGGGAACCCAGGAGGGTCCGCCGCCGGTCTGCGACGTGGGAACCCAGGAGGGTCCGCCGCCAGTCTGCGACGTGGGAACCCAGGAGGGTCCGCCGCCAGTCTGCGACGTGGGAACCCAGGAGGGTCCGCCGCCAGTCTGCGACGTGGGAACCCAGGAGGGTCCGCCGCCAGTCTGCGACGTGGGAACCCAGGAGGGTCCGCCGCCAGTATGCGACGTGGGAACCCAGGAGGGTCTACCACAGGCCCACGATGAGGGGGTTCAGACGAGCCCTCTTTCAGGCCGCAACTCGGGGGCTCATCGGGACACTGGGCGCCGTGGTCCTCGCCCAGACGACAAGCGGCGCCGTGGCCCTCACCCAGACGACAAGCGGCGCCGTGGCCCTCGCCCAGACGACAAGCGGCGCCGTGGCCCTCGCCCAGACGACAAGCGGCGTCGTGGCCCTCGCCCGAACGACAAGCTCCGTCGGGGGCCTCGCCGAGAAGACAAGCACCCAGAGCCCCATGGAGACTTAGAGGCCCCTGGACCTCTTCGGAAGCTCTTACCCCCTCATCTTTGGCTTGACAGCCAATTTCCCAAGTGGCTGACCAAACTGTCTTTGTCGGAGGTTCTGGAAGGGTTATTGATGAGGTTCTGGGTGTCAAAGGGTCTGGGAGCATCTGAAGTCTGTAGCCCGGGGCCTCCTGAACCTGAAGTCTGTAGTCCGGGGCCTCCTGAACCTGAAGCCTGTAGCCCGGGGTCTCCTGAACCGGAAGCCTGTAGCCAGGCCCCGTCTGAACCTGAAGCCTGTAGCCAGGCCCCGTCTGAACCTGTAGCCTGTAGCCAGGCCCCGTCTGAACCTGTAGCCTGTAGCCAGGCCCCGTCTGAACCTGTAGCCTGTAGCCAGGCCCCGTCTGAACCTGTAGCCTGTAGCCAGGTCCCGTCTGAACCTGTAGCCTGTAGCCAGGCCCCGTCTGAACCTGTAGCCTGTAGCCAGGCCCTGTCTGAACCTGTAGCCTGTAGCCAGGTCCCGTCTGAACCTGTAGCCTGTAGCCAGGCCCCGTCTGAACCTGTAGCCTGTAGCCAGGGGCCGTCTGAACCTGTAGCCTGTAGCCAGGGGCCGTCTGAACCTGAAGCCAGTAGCCAGGGGCCGACTGAACCTGAAGCCAGTAGCCAGGGGCCGACTGAACCTGAAGCCAGTAGCCAGGGGCCGACTGAACCTGAACTCTGTAGCCAGGCTCCTCCTGAACTCTGTAGCCAGACACCTCCTGAACTCTGTAGCCAGGCTCCTCCTGAACTCTGTAGCCAGGCTCCTCCTGAACTCTGTAGCCAAGCGCCTCCTGAACTCTGTAGCCAGGCGCCTCCTGAACTCTGTAGCCAGACGCCTCCTGAACTCTTTAACCAGGCCTCTCTTCTAGCTCTTAGTCCGGCGTTGTCTCCAGCCTTTAGTCCGGCGGCAGGTTCTGTTCTTTCTCTCTCCAGACGTCGGTTCCTGAGGGTCCGGTTCTACCGACGGTCCCCGAGGTTGCTGCTCGGCCGCCGGCCTATGAGAGACCTGCTCCGCCGCCGGTCTATGAGAGACCTGCTCCGCCACCGGCCGCCGGACATCGTTGCTAACCGGGGCCGTCCTTCAGGACACCCGCCGGATTACCTGTCTCACAGAGGTCGTCCGCCGGAGAACCTGACACGCCTAGGACGTCCGCCGGAGAACCTGACACGCCTAGGACGTCCGCCGGAGAACCTGACACGCCTAGGACGTCCGCCGGAGAACCTGACACGCCGAGGACGTCCGCCGGAGAACCTGACACGCCGAGGACGTCCGCCGGAGAACCTGACACGCCGAGACCGTCCTTCGGGACGTCCGCCGGAGAACCTGACACGCCGAGACCGTCCTTCGGGACATCCGCCGGACAACCTGACACGCCGAGGCCGTCCTTCGGGACGTCCGCCGAACAACCTGACACACCGAGGCCGTCCTTCGGGACGTCCGCCGGACAACCTGACTCGTCGGGGCCGTCCTCCTGGACGACCGCCTGAGAACCTGACTCGTCGGGGCCGTCCTCCTGGACGACCGCCTGAGAACCTGACTCGTCGGGGCCGTCCTCCTGGACGACCGCCTGAGAACCTGACTCGTCGGGGCCGTCCTCCTGGACGCCCGCCTGAGAACTTGACTCGTCTTGTTTTGTTTGAGTTTTTATTTGGACATTTATTTGATTCTAGCCCTCCGTCCTGTACCTCCCTCCACCCACCCGAGCTAGTCTGTTTTGTTTCTGAGGCCGTCTGGAATCCGGCCTTGAGGAGGGGGTTCTGTCACGATTTGGGTTTTGTCTTGGGTTATGTTATCAGATTTATTAGTTAAGTTTCTGCTTTTGGGGTCTTGTTTGGTTTTGTTTTAGACATGTTGTTCTGTTTAGGTTACCTGTTTTCCACCTGTCACTTTATCAGTTCTGTTTGGTCTCCCCTCAGCAATCTGTCAGCTTTCTTGCCTTGATTAGATCCACCTGCTCACTTATAATTAGTCTTCACTCCTGTTCACCTGTTCACTCCCCTATATAGTCCTGCCACAAACCTCTGCAATCTGCCAGATCATTAACGAGCCACGGTGAGTTTAGTTCCAGCATTCTTTATTCTGATTGACCTGTTGACGATAACCCGAGAGCCTTTTTGATTCTGAGCCAGCCTGTTCCCTGATCTGTTTTTCCTGCCCTGTCTGACTGATTTACCGGTTTACCGACTAGTTTCTGTCCTATGGTTATCCGAGCTTGCTTTGCCCTGTCTGTACCTCTGCCTATTTTTGACTGCTTTTTGTGTACCGGATTTTGGACTGCCCTTTTGACTATTGAGCCCGCCTGTTCCTGTTTTCATTATTAAAATCCTGTTTTTTGCCTTAACCTCACTTGTTGGGTTTGAATACTGGGTTTGCCTGATTCACGATCATAACAATATGTAAATATCAGTTTTTTATCATATATGTTATCTGATCCCAACCAACACCTGAAAAGCTTTGTTTGCTGTCAAGGTTTTAACATCCTTGTTGACATCATCATGCACTCCTCAATTTCTTCCCAGTTAGATCACCAAACAGACACTAGGTGTTTTGACTTAAATTAAGTGTCTGAAATAATTCTCTTTATGCATCCCTAAAGAGAAATTGTATAACTGGAGGTAATATTACTGAAAAAAACATAGACTGTACAATTTAATAACAAATAATGTTATTCTCTAGCAGATTTAATAGTCTAATTGTATTTAAATTATATTACTGAAAAGCTAATTTAATTACTACAGTAACTCAGCTCACTAAGTGAAACACATTGTATAGATTAATTACACACTGGCTGCATATAATCCACTTACTGCCTATGAAAACACATATTTACCATTACAACATTATATTAGACCGCTAAAAACATTTTTAATATAGTTTAATACCTGCTTAAAGGTGGTTATTTGCAACAGGTACTTTTAATCTGACAAACTAATCTCATCAAAGCACATATTGAAATTTATTGGACATGATTGTATATATTTTGCACCCAAATACGATGTAAAACAACGGCAACATATGTAACCCATTTGTGACATGTTTCTTTTATATTCACCAGATATATCACGAACTAGACGTTTGGACCCAGAAGCCGACTATCGGGTTGTTTTCACACCTGATAGTCCGGTAGACGGTCAGTTCAGTTGGGGACCAAATTGCAGATTTTCATCTGGTGCTGTTTGCTTTCACACTACATTTTGTCAAATGAACCAAACCTTTTGACCAATCTGTTCAACCCCTCGCCTGTGATGACGCTGTACCAAGAAACACAGAAGGAAAGAAACTGGTCAGCAACACAGCACAACAAAATGGAACGCACTGCAAGAAGAGATTGCAGAGATTGTTATATTTTACAAAAGGCGGATGAGACGGCTCTGCATGAGGCGACGGTGCACGAGCAGGAGTGCATACAGCTTCGATGAAGGGATGTCACGCTTACACAGGTATTTACAATATATGAGTTACTTCATTGGTATTATTACTCAATTGCTAATGTATTTACCCAGATTGCCCTGTGCCGTAGTCCGCTTCCTGCTTTCCGAGCGGCCTCCGGTCCACTTGGCATTCCCATACGTATTAGAACCGCTCCAGAGTGCAGTCCAACCGAGCCGAGACCTAGATTCGCTTTTTTGGTCCGGATCAGAGTTCGATTGAGCATCCACACCTCCCCAAACGAACCAAACTTTCTGAGCAACCGAACCAGAGTCCAATTAAAGCGGACTGAACATGGCTGGTGTGAATGCACCTGAGACTCAGAAAATTTTACTGAGATGTTTTTGGGAAGGAGAGAAACTGGGGGTCTGTGGCTCCTGAAGTCTCTGAGATTCAGAGTCCTGAGCGTGGCAAGAATGTCCAGAAAGGTCCTCCTGTAGTCCAGGAGAAGTCCATTGGAAAGGATCTGTAGACGGATAAGGGAACATTAGATGTTTGTTTTAGAGATAAACAACTATGTATTTCCTAGAAGGGGCCGGCACTAACTGTGGAACTTGGTCAGAAGATCTGGGCGACAAGTTGCTGTAGAGTCGGGACTCTTATGGTGGTAGAAGATTACACTCAGCTGCACATGCCTCTAGTGCACCAAGCACTAATTCTGTAATTAGCTGAGGAAGGGGGGAAGGAAGAGAAGCTCCCCATAGGCAGATATGATCTCCTGACTGTCAATGCATGTATGTATTCATTTGTATTATTCTCTACTAGATGCTGGTCTAAGGTCCAGTCAAGACTGATTTAAGAAAAAACATCAAAAAATGTGTTTGGGGTTAAAGAAATCCATCTGGGGGTCATTGCTCTTCATTAATTTCCATATATTTAAAATTTAATACAGAACACTGTTTTGTAGACAGTTCTGTTGGTTACAATGTTTAGGCCAATGAAACAGAAAATGACTGATGGCTTTCATTTTATAGTTTCCATTTTTACTTGGATGAGAGCCTCAGCTGTCGCCCTCTGTGTGCAGTGGTTCAAAATGTTCTCCTAATTGCAAAGAGAGACACTGTTTGAGGGCGTTACACAAAAGCTGAGTGTAGTCCACCCTCTGAAGTATCACAATGTAAGAGGAAGTGATTTAATCTGGGCCTTTTCCCTGTGGGGCATAAAGAACGCAGTCACTGTGGCAGAAGACTGAAAAAAAAAGGTCACAAATGGATGCTTTCACATTTAAAATGCTTTGAAAAAGTATTTTTATCCATTAGACTTTTTCACATTTTGTCACATTACAACTAAAAACTTTGATGCTAATTAATGCTTAGTTATGGACTAAGAAAGTAGGGCTTCGTTGTGAAATAGAAAGAAAATCGTGCATAGTTTTCAGCATTTCTGAACAATAAAAATCAGAAAAATTTTATTTGCACATTTATTCAGCCACCTTCCCTCTGATACATCAAATTAAAATCCAGAGCAGCTTCTTCCCTTTAGAAGTCACCTTACTAGTGTACCATTTCCACAACATCCTACTGTACTGGTTACATGCATTCCACATTTAAATGTATAATAAATACTACACTTCCATTAGAAATGTAGTTGCTCAGCATTGAGTAATGCTTTAGAACGACTCACAGCTGTGCTGGAAAAGGCCAGAGATGTTGGCGCTTAATGGCCCGTGAATGCTGGTTTGAGATCTAAATCTCTCTAAGAGCTGCTTCGGTGCGCTGAAGAGCACACCTGCCACACAATAGACAAGGCTGAACATCGGGGTCACTGCTAAAGTGCACGACACAGACACTCGATTGTTATCCGTGATGTGGAAAGCAGACTAACGGCTCACTCTCACACTTTACAGCCCTGAAAACTAATTGGCTTCAGCGAGGGAGACGGATGGAGCACCGAGGGTGTGGATCTTCCTGGAATTGAAAGAACTGAGGAGGATTTTCCAGAGCGGTTTACACATATTTTCCATTTAAGCTTTATTTAAGGATTACTTCTTCATGAAAGACAGACAACTGAAAAAGACTTTTGTCTTTCAGCGATCAGAAAATGAGGTTGCTGAGTATCTGAGTGGCTTCAGGAACATGCAGCGGAGGGGTTAGCATATGGTGAAAGAGTTTTCCTTTTTTTCAGTCACAGATAGAAAAGCTAAACCTCTTCATGAATTACACGAATCTTTCCCTTCTGCTGTTAATAAACACACATCCAAAAAATATGATACAAACAACAGCATATTAAGGCTTGGCTGCGGACATGAATCCTATCATTTTATAACTCTATATCGCAGTTAGATGTTTCCCCTGGGTTTCTCCCATCCATCCATTATCTAAAACCAGCTTATCCATGAAGGGTCGAAGGGGGTGGGGTGCTGGTGCCTATCCCTGGCGGCCATTGTCCGAAGGGCGGAGTCCACCCTGGACAGGCCGCCAGTCCATCACAGGACCACCATGCACACAGACATTCACACCTAAGGGCAATTTAGAGAGACAAAATAACCTAACAAGGATGTTTTTGGACTGTGTGAGGAAGCTGGAGTACCTGGAGAGAACCCGTAAATGCACATTGAGAACAAGCAAACTCCTTGCTAGGCCAGGAATGGGACCCAGGACCTTCTTGCAGCAAGGCAACAATGCCACCAACTGTGCCACTGTGCAGCCCCCCCCCCCCTGGATTTCTTGTATCTGTATCTGCTCTGCTCTGGTTAATTAGTCTCCCTCTTTCAGCTTTTCGTCGTTTAAAGCTGAAAAGTAAGAGGTACCACAAACAAAACTCCAGCTTTCCTGGCCATTAGGATTGGAATCTTAACGTTTTGTCTTTATTTTGGAATCCTGACTTCTCATTGCACTCCTCTGGTGCCCTGCCCGTCACTTCCTCGTTACATTACCTGTTCTGTTTCTCTCACGCAAGGCTGTAAGTTTGCCATGTTGTTGCTAAAATATCATTCACTTCACCTCTCTGCCTCTGGTTTTTGTCTGCACTTGGATCCAACTGCTAACCAAACATGACAGGTACACCATTTCCAAGTTTTGCCGAGAAAAACCAATGTGGTGCTGATGTTGCATTCCATTTGCCTCAGAAAACGGAAATAGGAGCTGGGAATGGGGTAAACCCGAGTAAAAAGCGTTCCAGTTAATACAGTCGCAGAAGTTGAGATTCCAAAATAAAAACTAAAGGTTAGGATTCCAGTATGGTGACGGCCAGGAAAGCTGTTGTTTTGCTTTAAGTACCCTCATAAACGTCCTTTAAAGCTGTACTTTAAACATCACTATTGATGTGTTTGGTTCAGAGTTGCAGCCGCTACGTGAAACATTGATTTTAGACGCACTCCTGCAACTGTGTCTTGTAAAATAAACATGTTTTATCACGGCTTACTGTTGTTGATGCGAGGAGCTGCCATATTGGATCAAACAATCAGCCTTAAAAAAAGATTCTCCAGCTTTCTAAGGGGAAAGTCCGACTAAAACGCCGTTGCACTTGATTTTTCCGAGCAAATGCTGCATCTTTCTTTACTAGGTAGTGGGAATTTGGTTGTTTCACGTTGGATTATTAAATGATTTACACCCTGATTTTGTTTTTCTCATCAGCTTCAACCTGAAAATCTAATATAGCTGCTTAATGTGAGAAATGAAAGGACCTGCATAAAACAGTTAATTTGTAATCCATGCTTTCACTTTTGATGACGTCTTCATATAGCCATCTACCACTCTATTGCCAGTTAGCTGACTTTTAGCTGAATTTTTTTATTTTGATTTAAATTATATCAGTAAAGCTATACTATCTAGTCCAGAAGAGAAATTATACTCTTGGAGGTAATATTGTGAGGAAAACGTACAATTTAGGAGTATAATATCATTTTAAACTAATGTTTAGAAATTATTTACTTATCACATGACAATGTGATACAGTTTCATTTATGTCAGCAAGCCACAAATTGTTGCTGAAGGCGCTTATGTACCTCTAAAAGAAGTCAGTTAACTGCAGGTGAGCCATCATATGACTTTTACCCCCTTATTTTTAAGTATAGCTAGCTGAGATATCTGCTTTTACTAATTTGTACCATAATCCAGTCGGCTTGTGTCTGAAGTCCAGTCATTAGCTAGCGAACGCTGGTCATGTGCAGTCTCCATGTTTTGCTGTAATGCTGCAGTGAACTAAACTGGTTAGCTGGTTAGTTAATATTTAAAGTTTAAAGTTTGATTTAGTGTGTTGTGGCGCATTCTGCTCATTATCTGAGGTCAGAATGTCTGAGTACAGAGTTTAGAGAAACTAACTTTAATGTCTCATTAAGTCTCAACTCTGACTTGAAGGTTTCTCACCAACTTTCACCTCTAAATCCAACATGGCTGTGATGCAACGAACATGTAGCACGAGTTGCTGTAATAAACTACTTGATGGTACTTCTGTCACTGTGTATCTGATTAAATGTGTGACTTACATATAACGCTGTACAAACTCAGTCCCTTTACTGTCTGAATGTTTTATGTTTGTATTGCTATTCTGTTAGCCCGGTTGCCAAGCGCAGAAATGATCAGATTTCCCTTGTTTTCGTACTTACAATTAGAACCTGCAGTCAAGCTGCATATTACATCATTCCTATATCCAGGTTTGACTCCAGAGACAGATGCAATGAAGCCATAACATATTGTGTTGCATATTGTTGCTGTTGAGGACCCAAACGCAGACGGGAGGCAGGCAGAATCACGTTGACAGGATTTAAATGACAACTTAGAAACGCAAAGGGTAACGACAGAAGAATCCAGAGAGTCGTTACTGCGGCAAGGCACTGTGGGGTATAAATTACCTGTAAGCGCTACAGTTGCCTGGGGATGACCAGAGGAGCTGTTGGACAATTGACTGATAGACAGAATAAATACACAGAGAATTACCACCAAAACACAGGAAAATACAGTCAACACGCCCCAAATATAATGAAACTACTGAATGGTCAGCATGAATAAGAATGCAAAAATAACATTTAAAACCAAAATAAATAAATAAAATCAAAATCCAAAGCATCATCACTCATTAAATCTAATTTTAACCCTTTCAGCTAATTTTGGCCTCCAGATTACCATGTTGACAAGGCGAGTTGGCACACTGTTTCTTTTACCTACCATGCTGTCGAGAAAGAAAATATAATGAAAAATATTGCATTGACATTGTATTTGGAAAATATGATGTGCAAAGTTCAAGCTGGATACTAAATTTAAGGTAAAAATTTCACTTTGACAACAGGATTTCTCACCAACTCCAATCTAGAATCCAGTATGACTGCTTTGCATGTGAAAAGTAGGGGTATCACTTGAATGCTGCAAGATATGCAAAACAATAACAAACCTACTGTTGTATATTTAGTCTCAGACAGGCTAAAAGGTTTTAAGCGCTACATGAGTTTTCCTACAGTCACACAGAACTCAAAACTTTTTTTTTTAATGCTTGTATCCGCATTTTAGCCCATTAAAAGTTAAACAATTGCAGTTACTTTAAACATACAGATTAAGATGCATTAAGTGGGACATTTATTTGTCTGTTTTGATATGTGTAAAATAATAAAGAGCCCTGTAGAGTTGGTTAACCCACATGCATAAACTGTCAAGGCTAAACGTGGGATCTTTTGCAAAAAATGCTTGGGTTTTTGTCACACTTTTCCCAATAATTCACTGAATGCAAAAAAAATAAAATAAAAAAGCTGTGAAAATATTTCATTATTAAAGCCTGCATCATGATATATAACTGAAAGTATGTCTGCCGTTTTTCACTGCATCATTGAGAACACTCTGCAGACCTTTTAATTCTCTGCGGCCTCTCGGCTTTTTAGCGCCAACAACGGCTCAGACCAACCCCGTCTACCTGAAATCCCACTTTTTCGTCAAGCTCCAATTTCATTCACCGTGGGAGGTTGTAATTACAGCATCGGGTTACAGGAGCGATCTGCATGGAGCTGCTCGGCCTGCGCCTTTCTCAGAAGTCTCAGCTCTGACAGTGGATCCTGAGGCTGAGGCCAGGAAATGACTTGTTGGGCTATCCGTGCACGGTGATGTGGGAATGCGTCCCAATCGGGCTCAAAGGCAGGGCAGTATGTGATGGGACAGAAGGGAGACCGAAAAAATGACATTTTATTGCTTCTAGAAGAAATCCAACATGACTCTTAGGGTGGGTAATTAAGTTATCATGGATCTGAAAGACAAGAAAACAAGAACATTCTGGCAAAGTATGAGAGAGGATGTGTACCCCCATAGAAAAGATCCCATCGTGGTCATAAATAACCACGCTAATGACCCAGGAAATGTGTCAGATGTACTAGTGAATGTTTTCTGCCTCGAAAAGACTCTTGAGAGTTTATTAGATAAACACAGGCCTTATGGCCAAATTAAATGTCAGATTACGGGCAACGCCGCCATCTAGTGGCGGACAGCAGAGTGATTTATTGCATCATGCATAAACCTGTTGTTGAGGATGGGTCAGGGTCTGCAGATTCAGGCAGGGAAAAGGGAAGTGCACCGGCCCGGATGCTGACGCAGGACACAGGATGGCCTTATAAATGTCCTGCACGTGTAAAGCAATTCAACCCGGAGCGTAAAATACGACTTGAACATAGGGGGCTGATTTACAGTGGCCTGCCTTAACGATGTGAAAAGCAAACAAATGAGCCAAACTCAGCCGTCAGAGCCGAAGCGTCAGGAGGATGAAAACATTTGACCGGTCTGACATTTGGACCTCTCTTATCGCGGCGTCTACTTGTAAATAACCCCAGAAACCTCTGCTGTGCAATCAGGCTGCGTGTCTTGTTTGATTTTTCTATCCAGAGGTGTTTGTTCGTTTTAGATAGAGGGCTCAAAGTCCCCAGCTCATTTTTTTTTTCCTTTTTTGCAGTTGACAGGTCTAGAGTTTAGGTTATATTTCTTTCATTCGTCATTCGTCAATATATACTGTTGAGCCCTCTCACTGTCTTTACTTCAGTAAAGACATGATGTAGATTTTTAAAGACCTGAAATAAGGATTTACAGTCACCGATACAAACAAACAAAAGTAAGAAAACAAAACAAGGATTTAAAAGATCCACTAATAGCAGATGTGGTCAAAAGTTTACATATTCTCATCAGGTTCTAACATTTATTGGCTATAAATGATGGATTTAACAGTTCTTTTTACAGAGGGAATGATTATAAAACAACCAACTTAAAATAATTTCAAAAACAAGAAGGTATGGCACAAGTGTGCAGTTATTAAGCTGACAGCTTAATTCAGGACGGATATCAGTTTTCAAAATGTTGACTTCAATCATAAACTGGAACCCAAGTTACGTTTTCCACTAGGAAGCCAGCTCCATGAACTCTCAGTTCATTAAAATTGCTCTAAAGTTGTCAGTCGTAGGCTGGATGAAAACTTCCAGCTGTAGCGCCGTTAACAGACCTCCTAGAGAAAAGGTTTATGGTCAGACACGACAAAGATTGAGCTATTTGGCCACAATGACAACGTCAATCCTAAGAACATTGTACCAGCTGTCCAGCGTGGTGGTGAGACTATCATGCTGTGGGGTTGTTTAACTGCCAGTGGGTTTTTGGGCAGTGCAGAAAAACTAGATTTAAATGTTTCTACTTCACCTCAAATCAGCATCTAGATGGAAGAAATCTGCTGGGGGCTCCGACAGCGCAATCAAAACTGGTCTTTGAACTCAACAGTATTAAGCTTTACTTTAAGGAGGGTCTGTGCCAGAAAGCCAACCAGTTTAGATATTTTTCCAAATCCACAACAAAATCAAAATGTGTTTTTATAAATGTTGTTAATGTCAATGTTAAGTTTGTGCTGAATGAAATTTCCTATTTGCATTTCTGACCCTCACTCGAAATATCTCTAAAAAGTGCTTACAAATGTTGAACTTTCTGTCTCGTGTGTGCAATCACAAGGTTTCTTGATATTGACTTTCCTATTTAAATAGTAGAGACGAAGAGCGTTAATTAAATTGTATTTTAAAATTTATCTCAAACTGCTTTCTGGAAGTATTTTTTTAAATCAGGCTTCTCTTTCAACTTTATTTATGCACTCTATATATAAATGCTTAGCTGCACGAGCATTAATAACACATTGAAGATTGTCGCTTCATGCATGCTCGGTATGAGGGATTGCTGCAAAGCCATCAACTCTGCAGACGACTGTCCCTGTGGCTCTACGCTCTTTCAGGAGGAGTGAATGCTGCTTGGAGAGACTTGATGCAATCAACTGGGTTCCCTTATATAGGAATTTTTTTAACCAATCTGTATAATCTGACCCAATCTGTATAATCTGATTGAATTTGACTTTGGAAAGTGCCTTGATATGACGTGTATCATGAATTGGCGCTACATAAATAAAAGTGAACTGAAATGAAAATTGAATTGAATACATACAATACATTTCTAGTTATTGTTATTGATAAAAGTTATTGCTTCACAGCCTCTTAGTCTGTGGTGAGATTATAGGGAGCAGGTGGAGGAGAATTTGGAAAGGTTGGAGATTTATATGAGAGGCTGAAGCGTCGAGTCGACTCTAAAATAATGAGGAGCGATGAGAGTCAGCAGCATGAAGGGAGCATCTGGATGACAGAAGTCAGACCTGCTATGATTGATGGTCTGGAGACAAGAAGGCTCCACTAGAGGTGCCAGAATTAAAGATGTTGAGGTTCTTTTAAAAGTGATCGGGGTGAACAGGGCTAGAAACGATCAGGTGAGAGGTTGGATGGTTTGGGCATGTACCGAGGAGAGAAAGGGGAAACAATGAGCTGAGGTTGTTGGAGATGAAGCTGCCAGACTGTGAGAAAACAGAAAACCCACAAAAGAAGATTCATGGACATAATGGAGGAGGACATGGAGATGGTTACTGTAAAAGTAGACGATGGAGGTGGCAGACAGGTGAATTGAAACGGTGATCCCTGAGGGGAGCGGACAAAACAAAAGGAAAGAGTTTCAATCATGGCAATTTCATGGGGATTTTTCTTTTTAGCCGTTTGGCAGATTATAATACTCGTGGGATTTCCTGTGACGCTGGAAGGTTTTATTTCCGTAATTTCTTAAATGAAAACGTAATAAAGGTTAATTCAGCCTTTTAAACATCTATGGCCGCAGGAGCTGCCACTGAAACGCAGACATCAGCAGTGATCATGCAGCTGATAAAGGATCTGAAGCATTTCATTTGATAAGAGCGATGCTTTCCAATCTCAGCAGGTGTGATTGTCTCTGGCTGCAGGTTCTCAGGTAATAAAGCCGAGGCTGTAATTCATGGCGGCTCGGCAGAAAGGTTTAAATTGAGATTTACAGGTAGAGGCGTTCTCTCTGCAGATCCGACACCAACCCAGCGCTCCCAGGTGAGACACGTCTTTGCACCGTTCCGCCACATGTTTACATCCAACCTTCTCCTGGTTCTAACCGTTGCTTTGTGCATTGTCGCAGCCCAACCATGACGGTTTCGTACTCTCTTGAGGTGGCCAACGCCAGGTTTCACGGCTTCTCCAGGCTGCTGTTCAGGTGGAAGGGAAGCATCTACAAGCTGATGTATAAGGAGTTCCTGGTTTTCTGTGCGGTGTATCTGTTTTTCAGCGTCTTTTACAGGTAAATTGGCTCATTTTTATCTTTTCTAACTCGGCTTCTCGCTGCTGCAGCATCACTGGAGGCTCTTTCTGTGTCCAGGGTCATCCTCACGCCCAAGCAGCAGGATCTGTTTGAGCGCGTCGCCCTTTACTGCGATCAGTTCACCAACACAAGCTTCATCCCTGTTCTGTTCGTTCTTGGTAAAACTCGGTCGTCAGCATCCCCTTTGACTTGAACGGGAAATCCCTGCTATGTGTCTTTTTTTTTGTTTGTTTGTTTGTCTGTTTTTTTTTTTTATCTAGGTTTCTATGTGAACCAGGCCTTCACCCGTTGGTGGGGTCAGTACACCAGCTTCCCCCTGCCGGACAACCTGATGATGGTGGTGTCAGGAAACGTGCACGGAGCGGACGAGAGGGGTCGCCTGCTGCGACGGACCCTCATGAGATATGCCAACTTGTCCTCAGTGCTGATCCTACGCTCCATCAGCACCAGAGTCCGCAAACGCTTCCCAACCTTGGAGCATGTCGTGGAGGCAGGTAAAAAGGAAGCCAGATAAAAAACAGCCTTTTACCGGGGTAAAAAGACAGAATCCACAGCCCGTCGTCTGTGAAACTAGAGGCGGAGCACTTTAGACATAAAGCCGTCATGTAATTTTGTTTTTTTCAGAAACTATTTTTCTGTTCCTTTGGTTGCTTGTTAATTTGCTGTCATATCAATCCAACGATGTGGAGAAACCACATTTCCAAGTAAATGTGCATCTCTGATGTACTTGTAAACAAACTTTTCAGGTTTTCCCATAGACGCTCAATCGGATTCATGTTTCAACTTTTACTAGACTGTTCTAAGAAAGAGATTCTTTGATCTAAGTCATTATTTCTAGCATTGTCTGGCTTTATGTTTATGATCATTGTCCTTCTTGAAGGTGAACCTCTACAGGTCTTCTGCAGCCTCCATTAAGGTTGATCTTCAGGACTTAACTTAATTCACCCTCTTAACTCTAACTAGCTTGCCAGTCAGTGTTGGATAAAAAAGTGTCCTTACAGGAGGAAGATATCAGCTGCATATTTTACCGTGGCGATGGTGGGTCCAGGGTGATGTGTAGAGTTAGTCTTGCATCTAGAGCAAAAAGTTTTGTTTTGTTCTCATCTGATCAGAGCATTTTCTTGCACGTTTGCTGTGGCTTCCCAGCAGCTTTGGGTAAACTTTAAGTGAGAACTGCAGTCTTTCTTTCAGCAATAGCTTCTTTCTCCTCTTCCATATCGGCCAGACTTGTACATTGCATGTCAAAGAATTGTTCTTGCTCGTCCACCCGAGCTGTGGATTTCTCCAGCTCCCTCAGAGTTAACATGGACTTCTTAGCTGTGTCTCTGATCGAGGCTCTCCGTCCCCAGGCTGTCAGCGTAGGTGGGTGGACATGTGCTGACAGGTTTGCCATACTTCTGATTTTCAGATGATGGATCGGCCAGAGCTCTGTGAGATGTTTCAGGCTTGGTATATTGTTTTATAACCGAATCCTGACCTCTGCTGTGTTTCTTTATCTTCAGGATGCTGTAATGTAATGCAGCAAAAACGTACCATTGAAATAGTTGGGTGCAAATACCTTTTAGATAAAGTTAAGGTTTATATTTACAAACTTCTTATAATTCATGGTTGCACTGACCAGAATGGTTACTTGCACACGTTTTACATTAGCTTCCACAAGAGGGCAGTATAATCTAAATCAACAAAGAACCCTTAACCTGTAAGACAGGTACATTCAAAACAGAATTTAAATCCAATGTGCCATGAAATATATAATGGGCATTTTTATCAGGTCAAATTGCTGAAGCCTGCTGAGCTGATTAATTTGATGCTTAAGGTTCGTTAGCTCAATGGTACAGCGGCCTTTCCATTAGTTAGCTATTAATCGTCATCATAAACTGTTACAATTAATTAATGATTTGGTTGCTTTAATTAGTTATGTTTGTTTTCTTTGGAGATGGTATCACTGATTTAATTTTGAAGGAGCAACATTTCTCTGAAAGCAATAAACAAGCCATCCAATTTTACTTGGAGCACGAGTTTGACATTTTGCACTACCATCTGAATACTTGAATTATTTAACACCAACCATTGACTTCTAAATCTGACTACGTTTAAAATCAAATAGACGATATAAAGTTTTTGCTTTATGCTTTTCCTGTGCTACATTTGTGTAGGATTCATGACAACACATGAGCTGAAGAATTTTGAGTCTCTCCACTCTGACTTCAACAAGTACTGGATGCCCCTGACGTGGTTCTCCAACCTGGCGGCCCAAGCCAGACAAGAGGGCCGAGTCAGGGACGACATCGCTCTCAGGCTGCTGATGGACGTGAGTACTACTCTGTACAAGTAAAGACACAATTAAAACGCTGACTACTCTATAGAGTGTAGCTGACTACTCTTAAGAGTTTTCCTCTGGAGTTTGGCTGTTTGTTTTATTTTACACAAAACCCTTAAAAGGTCTGCGATTCCTAAAAATAAAGATTGGTTAATATAAACTTAATGAATAACATTTGAGGTAAAGTACCATAACAGTGACATAAAAAACATATAAAATGCATATTTTATTTTTTATTTTTTCCTACTGTGTCAATAGGAGCTGAATAACTACCGAGCAAAGTGCAGTCTGCTGTTTCACTATGACTGGATCAGCATCCCTCTGGTTTACACTCAGGTACAAGTCCTAGAAATACTTTAATTAAATTCTGCTGTTTTCAAGCTTTGAGTCGGACGATATTTTTCTAAACATCTTGAATTATTGTACTGATTAGTCGGCAGGCTGGCATAAAATGACTGATAGGCAACTCAAAATAGAAATGCTTTTCATTTAAATTGGGGACAGAGCAAAAATGTTTTACATGAAAATTAAATATTGTAAGTATTATTTTTGAGAATCAAGCGGTGGATTAACCTACTGCATAAGACAGAAATGCTTTTAGGCTGTAAATAACATTATTTATATGGTAATAAAGGAAAATAAAATCAAGGAAAATATCAGGAAATGTAGTAATAATAAAAGTATTAACTGCTGATTTATGTTTATGGTTTTTTTATTCCTCAGTTTTGTTTTGATTCCCAAGTGCTTAAAAAGTAACACAACTGGTTTCTAAGATGTTTCACCTCTCATCCAACAGGCTTCTTCAGTTCTGAACCTCAGATATATAAATTGTAGTCAGAAGAATCCCATCAATAAGGCCGTTAGGGTCTTAGCACCTACAGTGCACCTTTGATGTGTTTCCTCAGGTGGTCTTAAAATAATTCACGCTCAAGAACTAATATATTGTTATCATTTGGCCCATGTTTGTGACAACGGCCCAAACACGGACCCAAACAGAGGGTAGGGCCAGTGTCTCATTGATCTTCACTGCCCTGTGTAGCTTTAAAGGCCCCATTAGTGTGATTGGTTTGACTATTATTCATGCCTTGAGCTTACAATCCCTGTACAGAACTGATACAGCCATTAAGATGAGCGAGGAAAACAACTTTAAGACACAAGAGGAAAAAGTCCTTCTATTTAGGTACTCGGCCAAATGGATGACTTTGAATAAACACTTACGTTTTGCTTAGGGTAACCTCAGAGCTGAGATATATGATGTATTTTTCCGGTAATGATTTGTTTCGTTCTAACACAGGTGGTAACCATTGCCGTTTACTCATTTTTCGCCTTCTGCGTGATCGGCCGACAATTTTTGAACCCCGAGAAGGGATACATCAGTCACAGATTTGACATGTACGTCCCTGTTTTCACCCTGCTGCAGTTCTTCTTCTACACCGGCTGGCTAAAGGTGACCTGACACCTCCACACTGCCTAACCTCCTTACACTATTCCATGTTTTTACCTTGCTGCTTTATTTTCTAAGCTTTCTGAGCTTTATTTGCAAATAAACTGCTGAGTCACTGGCTGCTATGGCGATCGCATTGCATTCCGTGGTTGCTATGACTCCATTGTTTCCTAGCAACCCATTCTGAGCTGTGGAGACTCGGGAGGGGGACGCCCATTGCCAGGCAAAGAAATAAACAAACAAGAATTTAAGCCTTATATGAATAGTCAAAGTGCAAAAACTGAATAGTAATGAAGAAGAAAATGTATCCTGAGGGTGGAAGCAGCTTTTATTCACAGCTTTAAAGTGTACAATGGTTGATGTTGGAGATACTACAGGGGTACATATCATGTAACACCTAACTATCCATTAACCGTTTTACTGTTAAATGGTATTTATGCTGTAAAGAATGACTGAGCTATGGTAGTCCAAGAAAGGCGAGGTCATCTCATTCATTTCAGCAGGTTGCTTTTTTTGTTTCATATGTTGTAAACACAAAGAGTTGAATTGCTACCAAAAGTAAAAGCACATAATTTGCCAAGCTGGCCTCACTGTAATGTAATAATAAGCTTTTTCCAACACGGAGAGAGAGGAAGGAAATGAAATAGTAATAAGTGTAACTTGATGCTTCTATATTGGCTGCCAATGCAGTAGCAACAAACTAGATTAGTGGTCTGTAAATCAGTTTAAAGAATGTGTTGGGGGGATTAAAATGTTAAAGGAGCTTTAGTACATCTCTGTTTTGTAGGTAGGAGAGCTCATAATCAACCCTTTTGGCGAAGACGATGATGATTTTGAAACCAACAAGCTGATTGACCGAAACATTCAGGTTTGTCTTTCAAAGTTTCGCTCTGATGCAACCAGACCAAAATGTGGATTTTAATTTTATTCTCATCTCCTGCAGGTGTCCATGCTGGCCGTGGACGACATGTACCAGAACCTGGCTCCGATTGTGAAGGACAAACACTGGAAGAACGGCCTCTTCTCAGTCCCTTACACCCAGTCGACGGCAGCAGAGACACTCAGACCAGCGTTCAAAGGCTCCACTTTTGACATGAGGTGAGCAAACACAGCTGACTAGTAGCTACAATTTATCATTTCAGTGACTTAGTAAAAGAACAGACTAAACATATTTGAGTAAAACAAATCAGATTTATTTGAATTGAACAAACTTCAGTTTCATTTTACAGTTTTTAAGGGTGTATTTAAAAAAGAAAAAAAAAAGAAAAGAAAACTTAAATAAGAAAAAAATACAATGCAGCAGCTGGATACATTTCTGAAAGATATGAATTGGAGTGAGCTTCTTATAACTGTCAAAAACAACGTGACATGAAAAAGGAAATAAAGTATAAGGAAACAGAGTGACCTAGAGTTGCCACTTAGGATATCTCAGGTAACGACAAGGACAAGAACATTTGGAAATCAAATAAGACAAAATTAAAGACTTGGCTTTCTTGAAAGACACAGAAGGATGAAGTCTTTGTTCTTGCTGCAGTTTCTCCTGCATTCTGTTCCAGGTTATGGGTCCAAAGTAGCTAAATCTGTTTTTTCCAACTTCAGAAAAGACCTCAGGCACCTGTAACCATATGGTGTCTCTGTCATTGTCACTGCAGCGTGCTTCATCACGGATAAGCATTGATCTAATGTAAGGGGCTGAAATGCCTTTCAGAGCTTTATAAATAAATAGTAACAAGTGGCTCTCACGCATCAGAGGGGGGCAAAGCAATCTCATTCTACGATACAGCCCATGAGGATTAGCATTTCTTCTGTCGCTTGTTATAAATTTTAATGCTGCATGATAAACAGAATTGAGCTTGTCAGTGGTTTCAGGTGAGGCATGCATGTATAAAACATAATGCTTATCCAATTTTGAAAGAAACAGATTTTTAACAAGGCCGTTTTTAGTCTTGTGGGAATGGCGAGACTTATATCTATTATAATTATTTATTGTTTCTTGCATATGTCTTACCAATGTTGTCACATGATCTCTAAAGCTAAGTTGCTCATCAATCCACAGTCCCAGGTACTTGTACTTTGTGACTCTTTCAATATTTGTGCCATCCATACTAGAAAGGACAAGTTCGGCATCAACATTTCCATCTGATGTGAAAATCATGTATTTTGTCTTCTTTGCATTGACAACTAGTTTATGTCTATTGAATTCATTTTGTAAATCACTAAAGCAGCGCTGAAGGGTTGTGACAGCAGTTTTAACATCACCTGCACTGCAGTACAAAAGAGTATCATCACCATACATGTGCATTTTGCAGTCTGTTACAGAGAAAGCGATGTCCTTCATGTAGATGTTGAACAAAACAGGCCCCAGGACTGAGCCTTGAGGAACTCCATTTTTAACCTTAAGGTTTCCTGGCTTAACTTTCCCAATGGAGACACACTGCTCCCTGTTTTGGAGATAGTTGTTGAACCAGTTATGGCTTTTGTCATCAAATCCCATACTTCTAAGTTTGTTCAGAAGCACAGCGTGATCTACTGTATCAAAAGCTTTTGACAGGTCAATAAAAAGAGCTGCACAATGTTGCTTATTGTCCAAAGCAGTAATAATATCATTTAAAACAATGGTTGCAGCTCCAGTAGGGCTGTGCTTTTTTCTATATGCGGACTGGTGCTCATGTAAAATTGAGTGTTCTGTGAGGAACAATTCTAGCAGATTTTTTACCAGTTTTTCAAGAATTTTTGCTAAGCATGAAAGTTTAGAGATTGGCCTGTAATTATTAAGATCGGATGTTTCACCATCTTTATGAAAAGGAGTTACATAAGCTTCCTTCCAGACATCAGGAATGGTTCCAGTCAAAACTGTGAGGTTAAAAATGTGTTTAATGTAGATGGCTGCTGATGGTGCAGCATGACGCAAAAAAAAGGGTTCCAGACCATCTGCACCAACAGCACTTGTAGGATCCATATCTTCCAATGCCGTCTTAACTTCTTCATAAGTAAACTCATGTAACTCCAAACAAGGCCTTGGTGTTTCATGAGTATTAGGCTCATGTGTTGGTACAGGTGGTCCTTTGTAAGTTTTTTCAAACAGCTTACCTGTATCTACAAAATGCTTATTAAAAGCTTCACAGATTTGGTTAGGATCTGATATTTGACCTTCATCTGCAATGACCATCTGAGGAAAGAAGGGAGAAGACTGATTTACTGAGCGGCCCCCAGATCTATCCTGATCCTTGTAATTTTCCAAATGTGCATGCTTTTCAACTACTGCATTGAATGATTCCCTGAAATGAAGTAAAGCTTGTTCAACATCTAAAAAAGTTTCATCAGCTTTCAAGGAAAGATCAGACATAAAAGCGTCTTGATCAAAATCCCTGTCAGTACTTCTAGCAGATGAACTGAATCCCTTCCTCATCGTGCTTCTTACAGTGACAAGAGAGGAATCTAAAAATAACAACCTTAAAATTGGCAAGGGGCAAAAAAAAGACTTAAAGAGTAATAAATGTAATTAAATTCTTGTTGGGCAGAATCAGAGAAGTGAGGTTAGCACACGTTAGCTGGAAAAAGCCGGAAGTGTCGAAGACTTTTTCCTGGTGAAGTTCCTTCACGTCCCTCTAGTTGTCACAGTGCTGTAACATGAAACTGTTGTCAGTATCACAGTACATTTTCTCTCAAACTGGGAATATGACATTGAATGATATCAGATATTTTTAAATAACAGTTTTCTGTCAGGAATGTGTGAGTAAAGGACAAATTACTTTTATGAATGTATTGAGTTCAGTTTTTTACTGTTCTAGTAAATCAAGAAACTGAACCAGAAAATACATTCTTATAGATGCTCTTAAACTAATACTGATTCTATAAAGTACAACCTTTAGGGATTTAAAAACAAGGTCTGGCTGTACAGGTTTGAATTTAGGAGGATTTTCTTTGAAAGTCAAAATTACACAAACAAGCTCAACTATTTACATACGCCTCTAATATTTAAATAATATGTAATATGCTAATTAAGCGTATTTACATTTGGCAAATATTATTTGTGGCTCTCAGTGACATTCTTTGATTCTCCCTTTTACATTTTCCTCTAATTTGTTTATGTGTATAAGTCACAAAGTTTTATATTCAATTGTAATAATTATCATTTCTCTTCACAATTTTCTCTTTTTCTGTGTAATGGCATTTAAAGACATGATGCTGTAGGAAAGTTGTCCTCAGGCATTGTGTTACTACATAATAACCCTATAGTATGACTTTGTTCAAGGGATTCTAACTCAAAATAATTACAGGTTTTAAATTTGCTTACCTTTAACTTCACTGTGAGATTTTTCACAAAGCACAACGGGATGATGCCTCCTGGCACCTTGTCGCTTAAGGTGGGCTGCAATACAAGAGTGAAAATGCATTTTATTAATAATTTTAAAAATAACTTAAATATATGTGTGAATAGTAAACATTAAATATCTTTGGAAACATTTTCTTTACTGTTCCACTGCAGACCTCTTTCAATTCTTGAGGCACAACTCCAGATTGACCTGATGTTTGTCTTGTGTCTGAATCTGTTCCAAAATGCACAAGCATTCATTGTCATTTTATTATGTTGTTTTTTTAGGATTTTTGGCACTAGTGGCCTTTTAGTCATCAGTACCTGGATAGGAAGGGCGAATCTCTTTAAGGAAAATCTTGTACCGTATCCAACCTTGGAACATAAAAAGCTACTAAAACATCTTGGAAAGAAAGAAAATAATATACAGACAACAAAATACAGCAAATCTTGATTAATGATAAAATAAACATTTAGTAAAATGCAAAGAAACCCAAATGTTCGGACAAAATCATTAAACTTGAAGTTTTCGTTTTTATAAATTTCTAAAACAAAATCTGGGATCTGATCTCAATTGTGTGAAAACTACAGGTAAAGAACTGTGATTACATCTCTCATAGCCATTTTCCATGACCAGGTGCCAACGCACAACGAGGAAGCTTCCCGAATGAAGATACATTATTGCGTTGCATAACATGGCATCAGGTGAGACTTTTGTCCAACCAACATGATTTTTGCTTTCGTGTCGATGAGAGCAGTTGAACCTCAATCATGACTGGTTGCGAGAGAAGACGAAACTTATGGGAAGCTCTGATGTGTTATGGTCACAGACGGAAAGACAAACGTCATAGCTGCCGTTGTCTTTCGAAGACATCAACACATAAGATGCCATTTAGAACTGGAATTAAACTGTTGAACTTAAAATCTTTGATGTTCTCTTCTAGTTTTCTGCCATCTCTCTGTCCCTGTGGTTCCTCGTTGTTTGCGTTAGAAGTCGCTGATGCTATATAAAAAAAAACTGGTTAAATAGGACAGCTGAGCCATTAGCAGTTAAACAATAGAAAAAAAACAGCAAATAAAATAAACAAATTTAAATCTTTTTGATACACGTATTTCTGAGACCTCTAACTCTATAAAAAGATCGTTATTTCCTCCAAAACCCATTGAATTTAATGGTCTCCTTTAAATGCTTTATTTTGCTTTTAGTCCATTTTACTTGTGTAGCACTTTGAGATTTGTTGGAAATCTAAAGTGCTTTACAAATATTAATAAATATGAATTATCATTATTATTATTATTATTATTATTATTATTATTATTATTATTATTATTATTATTATTATTATTATTATTATTATTATTATTATTATTATTATTATTGGGGGAACATCTGAGTACTATAATTGGGAAGTGCAAGTCTTTGCCTGAAAGATGGTTGTGTGCAAGCAGGGTTTACACTGAATCAAAAGAATTTCTTTGGAGCCACATCAAATGTAACGTGTTTGAATCAGACACAATCCAGGGCAAAAATAAAGCAAACCATTTTCCTTTAAATTTAATTTTGAATAATAACACAGATTTATGTTTGTCCTTTAAAAATCTCCCATCTTTCCAGGATGAGCACTGAAGATCTTGAGATCCATCAGCCAACAGATGTACCTGTGACCAAACAGTATTTACCTCTACCGAACTCTCTGGGCGATGGGCTTTGTGGTTTCCAGCAGAAAAGTAAAGTCATCCTGCGCAGTGGGAGCCTCCCTTTTCTGGTGGATGTGTTGACTCACCATGTGGAAAATGAGGCAGATGAAGCAGAGGAAGTCGGCACAGACACACCCAATCAAGAGGACCCTGGGAAGGCCATGGCTTAACCTGTCATGGAAATAAAGTCCTGCATTGATGATTATTATGGTGTCTTTACATATATATATATATATACATATGCAGTGTGTTAGTTTGAGGTATTTATGTAAACACCCCAGGTCTGTGTACCTCACCTGTTTTCACATGATTGCCCAGTCACCGGGATGTGTAGTTGTATTCTGTATATGACAGATACTGAGAACACTGAGAGGCGTTAATTTAAAAATCCCATAAACTAAAAAGCTTGTTCCTACATAATCCATAAAATAATTCATAAAATTTTGCCTCCATCTATTAAGATATCTGCTTATCAGTGCAGTGTTTTGGAGGATCTGGTACTATCTGCAGTGGTCATTGGGCAAGAGGCAGGGTACAGTCCGTCACATGTTTTTGAACTGTGAGAGGAAGGCAGAGAACACAGAGAGAACCCACACATGCACAGGGAGAACATGCAAACCCCATGGAGGTTTTTAGCCCATGACATTCTAGATAGAAATGTGCACCCCCATAAGCCTTTGTAGTATACATATTTACATATTAAAATAAATCTTAATGAATTTTCCTGTCCTGATGTCATTAGCTTGTCATTCAACATAAGAAGATTCAGGGATTATGGGAACCAGGTTGAGCTGATTTATAAAATAAAATGAAAATCCTTAATGGACTATGGTCCCACCATTCCTTTTCATTCTTTACAACTCAGACCTCCAGTACAAGACAGACTCTGGTTATCTACAGAAATACTCACATGACTCTGCAGTTGTTTGATGCATCAGAGATGGACAGGAAGCTGAATACAGGAAGCTGGTGGACCGCTTTGTGGCATGATGTGGAAGTAATCATCTTCTCTTTAGTGTGAATAAAACAAGGAAGTTGTAGTTCAGGAGGAATCGGAATAGTTCAAACCCTATTACCACCGTGGGAGGAGAAGTTGAGGTGGTGGATGAGATTGAATACCTTGGTGTTGTTATGAAAATATATAATCACTTATATGATAATAGTGTATTTTAAAGTTATACATATATTAACCTTTAAAACAGTAACCTGGGATGGGAGTTGTTTGCAGAATACAATGGGTACATTCAGACTTCAGTAAGGGTGCCAGCTGCAGGACAGAACGGGAAATTTATGAGAGCCTTGTGGACTAGATAGTGTTTTTAAAAAACTTTCTCAGGACCTTAATGTTGTTTCAGGAAACTCCCAAGAAACAGGCCAGGGCAATAGATTACATTTAACGGTTGAGTGTCAGAAAGCACATGTCTGAGGCAGATTGAATGTCTCCACTAAGGGGGGTTAGTCCGGCCCCCTTTGGAGCCGTCTGTGTGTTAAAAGGCTTGTTCCGAGGGTAAACGTGGAGACACATTTTACAATTCATGGAAGATACTTCGGAATAAGATTAGGCTATCTGCGTCGTTGATAAAACTTGTAAGTTGTCTCCCATTTGGAATTCCAAATTGTAATATTCAATTCAATTCAATTTTATTTATATAGCGCCAAATCATGAAACATGTCATCTCAAGGCACTTTACAAAATCAAGTTCAATCATATTATACAGATTGGGTCAGATTATACAGATTGGTCAAAATGTCCTATATAAGGAAACCAGTTGATTGCATCAAAGTCCCGACAAGCAGCATTCACTCCTGGGGAACCGTAGAGCCACAGGGAGAGTCGTCTGCATTGTACATGGCTTTGCTGCAATCCCTCATACTGAGCAAGCATGAAGCGACAGTGGGAAGAAAAACCACCCATTAACGGGAAAAAAAAACCTCCGGCAGAACCGGGCTCAGTATGAACGGTCATCTGCCTCGACCGACTGGGGTTACAGAAGACAGAGCAGAGACACAACAAGAGAGACAAAAAGCACAGAAGCACACATTGATCTAGTAATCTGTTCTACATTAGATGGTAGTAACGGGTGAGCCGTCTTCTCTGGATGATGTCAAAGTTAACAGAACGCCAGACCAGGTGTACCTACTATGAAGAAAAAGAGAGAGAGCAAAAAGTTAAAAGCTGAAATGACGACAGTCATTTCAATGTAATACAATGCAAAACTGGAGAACCGTAGAATGAAGAACAGTAGAAATCAGTAGAGTGAGAAAATTAGACCCTGATGTCCTCCAGCAGCCTAGGCCTATCACAGCACAACTATAGAGATAGCTCAGGGTAACATGAGCCACTCTAACTATAAGCTTTGTCAAAAAGGAAAGTTTTAAGATTAGTCTTAAAAATAGATAGGGTGTCTGCCTCACGGACCAAAACTGGGAGTTGGTTCCACAGGAGAGGAGCCTGATAGCTAAAGGATCTGCCTCCCATTCTACTTTTAGAGACTCTAGGAACCACCAGCAGACCTGCAGTCTGAGAGCGAAGTGCTCTGTTAGGAACATACGGGGTAATCAGAGCTCTGATATATGATGGAGCTTGGTTATTAAGGGCTTTATACGTTAGAAGAAGAATTTTAAATTCTATTCTTGATTTAACAGGAAGCCAATGAAGGGAAGCTAAAATTGGAGAAATATGATCCCTCTTGTTGATTTTCATCAGGACTCTTGCCGCAGCATTTTGGATCAGCTGAAGACTTCGAACTGCATTTTGTGGACTTCCTGATAGTAAAGAATTACAATAGTCCAGCCTTGAAGTAACAAATGCATGGACTAGTTTTTCAGCATCACCCCTGGACAGAATGTTTCTAATTTTGGCGATATTCCGGAGGTGAAAAAAGGAAACTCTGGAAACCTGTTTAATATGGGATTTAAATGACATGTCTTGGTCGAAAACAACACCAAGGTTTTTAACTTTATTACCAGAGGCCAAGTTAATGCCATCCAGATTAAGTGATTGATTAAGAAGTTTATTTTTTGAGGACTCTGGCCCAAAGATTACAACTTCTGTCTTGTCAGAATTTAAATGCAGGAAATTTAAAGTCATCCAGCTTTTGATGTCATCAAGACATGACTGCAGTCGAAGTAACTGATTAGATTCATCAGGATTTATGGATAAATATAGCTGAGTGTCATCAGCATAACAGTGGAAATTAATCCATGCTGTCTGATAATTTTGCCAACCGGAAGCATATATATAGTAAATAGAATTGGTCCAAGGACTGAACCCTGTGGTACTCCACAGGTGACCCTAGAGTTTGAAGAAGATTTATTATTAACATGAACAAACTGGAATCTGTCCGACAGATAAGATTTAAACCAGCCTAATGCTTTTCCCTTAATCCCTACAGTATGCTCAAGTCTTTGTAGGAGAATATTGTGATCAACTGTATCAAATGCAGCACTGAGATCTAACAGGACAAGTATAGACACAAGTCCATTATCTGAGGCCATGAGAATATCATTGGTGACCTTCACCAGAGCTGTTTCAGTGCTATGATGAGCTCTAAAGCCTGACTGAAACTCCTCAAGTAGGTCATTACTTTGTAAATGTTCACAAAGTTGATTAGCAACTACTTTCTCAAGAATTTTAGATAAGAAAAGAAGATTAGATATAGGTCTGTAGTTTACTAGCTCATCTTGATCAAGAGAAGGTTTCTTAAGTAAAGGTTTAATAACAGCTACTTTAAAAGCCTGTGGTACATATCCATTTACTAAGGATAGATTAATCATGTCTAAAATAGGACCACTGATCAGAGGGAATACCTCCTTAAACAACTTGGTTGGGATTGGGTCTAACATACAGGTAGAAGGTTTAGATGAAGCTAATATTCTAGATAGCTCAGAAAGCTCTACTGCTTTTAAACAGTTCAGACACTGCGCAGGTTCTAAGGATTCCTCCAATGCTGCCTCACTTACTGAGGACGAGGTAATCATGTTTGGGAGGATGCCAATTATTTTATTTTTAATGGCATCAATTTTATTTATGAAGAATCCCATAAAATCATTACTGCTAAGAGCTAAGGGGATGGCTGGATCAACAGAGCTGTGGCTCTGGGTAAGTTTGGCAACTGTATTGAAGTGAAATCTAGGATTATTCTTATTCTCCTCAATTAATGATGAAAAATATGCTGCTCTAACTCTGCGAATGGTCTTGTTATACAACAATAGACTGTCCCTCCAGATTAGGTAGGATTCCTCTTGGTGTGTAGAGCGCCATTTTCTCTCCAATTTCCTAACATTGTGCTTCAAGGAATGCAGCTCTGAATTAAACCAAGGAGCCAGCTTCCTGTGAATAATCACCTTCTTTTTCAAGGGAGCTACATTGTCTAATGCAGAACGCAATGACAAAGTCATACCGTTTACAAAGACATCTATTTGTGAATTGGAAGAAACAACATTGCTGCCATCTACTGGGCATTTCTGCAATACGGAGGATATTAAAAAGGGGACAGACTCTTTAAGTTTTGATACAGCATTATCCGATAAAGATCTACTATAATGGAACCCTCTTTTGGGGGTGGAGAACTCAGTTAGATTAAACTCAAATGTTATTAAAAAATGATCAGATAGGACAGGGTTGTGAGGAAATACTGTTAATTCTTCACAATCAATGCCATATGTCAGCACAAGGTCTAAAGTATGGAGCCAAGAGTGCGTCGGTTTATGCACATTTTGAGCAAAACCAATTGAATCTAGGATAGTTTTAAAGGCTACACTAAGGTTATCACATTCTGTGTCAACATGGATGTTAAAATCACCCACTATAATAACCTTATCAGTATTTAATACCAAATCAGATAAGAAATCTGACAACTCATCCAAAAACTGAGTATAAGGGCCTGGTGGACGATACAAAACAACAAACAGAAGAGGTGTTATTGCTTTGCAGTTTGGATGAGGGAAACTGAGGGTTAAATGTTCAAAAGAACTGTAGTTATTAATTGGCCTGGGACTAATTAATAAATCAGACTGAAAGATGGCTGCCACTCCTCCTCCTCTTCCCACAGATCTGGGAATGTGGAAATTTGAATAATTGGAGGGAGTTGACTCATTTATACTAACGTAGTCCTCTTGTAGCCAGGTTTCTGTGAGACAAAACAAATCAATCTGTTTATCAGAAATCAATTCGTTAACTAACAAAGTCTTTGGAGGGAGAGACCTTATATTTAATAGACCACATTTAATTGTTTTATTTTTAGGTTCAAAGTGATCCGTATGGATTTTTATTAGATTTTTATGATTTGTTCCCTTTAGATCAGTTTTTGATCTGTTAATAAATGCTGCTGACTGTAGGCGGGAAGGATATATAATAAATATATGTTTTAACTGTTTTGCCTTTGATTATTTGTCTCTTCTCTTCCTGCCAAATCATCGAACCGGATGGATGAGACAGGCCGTGGTAACATGAATGAGCCCTGAGTATTAGCAGTGTTCACCTGGACAACAGACTGGACTGATGAACTCTGAAGCTGTCTACAGGAAGGAGCAGACTGGACTTCCTGAGGAAGATCAGGTCCTTCACTGTTTGCAGCTAGATGCTGCAGATCTTCTTTAAATCTGTTGTGGGGAGCATGTGCTCCTCTGCCATCATCTGTTGGGGTAGCAGCACCAGACCAACTGAGTTAAAGAAGCTCAACAAGCTTATAAAGAAGGCCGGCTCTGTTCTGGGGACTCCTTTAGAACCTCAAGAGATGATTGTGCAAAGATGGGTTCTTTATAAAATAAAAAGCAACATGGACACTCTTTATCAGACTGTTAAACAACAACAGAGGCTCCACTAGATCCGCTGTCATACATGCCTCTATAGGAGATCCTTCCCGCCTACAGTCAGCAGCATCTACAACTCTTTCAAGAAACTTGTATAATATGAATTACAACATTTTATTTCCCTTTGGGATTAATAAAGTATTTTTGAATGGAATTGAATTTTAAAAACTGACAGAATAGTGCTTATTTCTTCACCCCATGGAACGTTATGCAGTTTTAAACTATGCCTTTTTGTAATGTCGTGGATGAATCTAATGGCGTTTCATGTATGTTTTATGATGATTAGTTTAAATATTTAGGTTGAAATACTGTTTAAAATGTTCAAAAAGCAGATTTTGGGTCTCAAAATGATGTCAAATCCAATTTAGCCGTATTGCAAATTACAAAACTCTTTCAATTTCTAAATTTTTGCGCGACCAGGTTAGCCCCAATTAGCAATGAAGCCCTTTACCAGTATTTCTCTGCAAATTATGCTGTAAAAAAATTAAACAAATATGTTTATAGAAGGCATGTTTTTACCAGGGATGTTATTTAGGTAGCTTTGGTTTACCCCAGCTGTTTTTAGTGAGCTTGTTTAAGGTGGAGTTCACCAATGAAGCTCTCGCCTTGCAGACCTTATGCTGTTTTACTAAGAATATAACACTGGTCATCAAGGTGAAACCTTAAAATTGTAGTTTCATCACATCACAAACAATACATTTTTAGTTTCATCAGACCATCATGTCTTTTTCCTTGCTAGGCGGTCACTTCATTGTGGATGATGACATTCTCCACTATCTTCTAAGAAATGAAAGAGATCTTTATTGGTCACTGCAATCATACATTTGTCATCTGCATTTAACCCACTTCTTAGAGAGCAGTGGACAGTGTTGTAGCGCCAGGAGGAACAATCTGGGGTTAAGGGTCTTCCTCAGGGACCAATTGTGGCACTCTGTTTGTGGATCAAACCAGGTACTTGCAGCCCTCTCTGAACTATAGGCCACCATTCTCTGCTAAGCAGGTTGCCGGTTTGAATCCCCGCTCCAACCTTTGTGTCCTTGGGTAAGACACTGTACCTACTTTGCCTGCTGATGGTGGTCAGAGGGCCCTGTAATGCCGATTGTATGGCAGCCTTTCTTTTGTCAGTCTGCCCCAGGGCAGCTGTGGCTATAATGTAACTCACCACTGTCAGTGTGTGAATGGGTGAAGTGTAAAGTGCTTTGGGGTCCTCAAGACCTGATAAAGTGCTATACAAGCACAGGCCATTTACTATTTATATAGATAGCAGCAGGAGCCTCTCTTCTCTGATGGATGTGTTGACTCACAATAACAAGGAAGATTATTCTGATGAAGCTGGTACAGGTGGACCCAATCAAAAAGAAACAATCTGTCATGCAACACAAATCTAGAGAACTAGACTCATACAACCTGTTCCAAAGACATCTTTGGAACATTGGAGCAACATACCTGGGTGGGCGCTCAAGGAGTGTGCAGGCCAGCTGGCTCGTGTCCTCACAGACATTTATAACACCTTGCTGGACCAAGCCACAGTGCCAGCATGCTTTAAGTCTGCCTCCATCATTCCGGTGCCGAAGGAAGCTCAAGTCACCTGCTTCAACGACTACCGGCTTGTTGCACTGACTCCCATCATGATGAAGTGCTTTGAAAGGCTGGTGAAACAACACATCGTCTCCAGTCTTCCCCCAACACTCGACCCGTTCCAGTTTGCCTACCGGCAAAACCGCTCCACTGAGGACGCCATCTCCTCTGCTCTTCACCTGAGCCTGGCACACCTGGAGGAGAAGAACACGCACGTGCAGATGCTGTTCCTGGACTTCAGTTTAGCGTTTAACACCATCATCCCACAGCATCTGGTACGAAAACTGGAACATCTGGGCTTCAGCACACCTCTTCGCAACTGGCTGCTAGACTTCCTCACCAACAGACCTCAGTCAGTCCGGGTCGGACAGAATACCTCTGATGTCATCACCCTCAGCACGGGCTCCCCTCAGGGCTGCGTCCTGAGCCCCCTGCTGTTCACCCTGATGACTCATGATTGCGTCCCCAGGTTCACCACCAATCATCACATCGTGAAGTTTGCAGATGACACAACGGTGGTGGGCCTGATCAGAGACGACAACGACCAGGACTACAGAGAGGAGGTGGAGCAGCTGGTGGGCTGGTGCAGAGAAAACAGCCTGATCCTGAACGTGGAGAAGACGAAGGAGATCATCGTCGACTTCAGGAAGAACCAGCCTCACCACGCTCCACTGCTCATCAACAGCTCAGCTGTGGAGGTGGTCAGCAGCACCAAGTTCCTGGGGGTGCACATCACGGACAAGCTCACCTGGTCTGTGAACACCACGTCACTGGTGAAGAGGGCACAGAAACGACTGTACGTCCTGCGGAGGATGAGGAGAGCCCACCTGCCCCCGCCCATCCTCACGACCTTCTACATTTGCACCATAGAGAGCATTCTGACCAGCTGTCTCTCTGTGTGGTGTGGAGACTGCAATGCCACCGACTGGAAGAACGTGAGGAGAGTGGTGAGGACAGCAGAAGGGATCATCGGGGCTCCTCTTCCCTCCATAAAGAACATTTCGTCCCAGCGCTGCGTGTCCCGAGCCCGAAACATCATAAAAGACCCCTCACACCCCCACCATGGACTGTTCTCCCTGCTACCTTCTGGGAAGAGGTTCCGCAGCATCCGCTGCAGGTCCACCAGGTTCTGCAAAAGCTTTTTCCTTTTGCCATCAGACTGTTGAACTGCTGAACTCTAAACTGGACCCTGCACCACTTTTTGCACATTTGCACCATTGCATCTTTATCTAGCATTACAAATGCTGCCAAACTTGCAGTTTCCAAATGCATTTTTGCACAAATGCCTTTTGCACCATCATTTCTGCACATACAAATGGTTTTCATTGTTCTCTTCTCCTGCATTGTTTACATTTCAATTGTTTACTTTTTAATCACTGCTGCAATTTTCCTGCATTGTTTACATTTCAATTGTTTACTTTTTAATTACAAGCTGCTGTATGCAACGAAATTTCGTTCTGTATGCACTCTGTACATACAAAATGTCAAATAAAGATGTCTAAGTCTAAGTCTATCTTTAAAAACGGTCTATCAATAGACATACCAGTAGTAATAATATCAATTTGTCCTGACCAACCCTGGGTCTTTCTGCATGGAGTTTGCATGTTCTCCCTGTGCATGCGTGGGTTCTCTCCGGGTACTCCAGCTTCCTCCCACTGTCCAAAAACATGACTGTTAGGTTAATTGGTCTCTCTAAATTGTCCTTAGGTGCGAGTGTGTGCGTAAATGGTTGTTTGTCCTGTCTGTCTCTGTGTTGCCCTGCGACAGACTGGCGACCTGTCTGGAGTGTACCCCGCCTCTCGCCCAGTGAACGCTGGAGACCAGCACCCCTTGCGACCCCATGAGGGATTAAGCGGGTCAGAAAATGGATGGATGGATATATACACAGACATCATATACGTAGACGCGTCGTTGGGCGTAGATTCGCACGTCAACGTCACCGCCATATTGTATGTGGCAGAAAAAAGTTACGTTCTGTTTTAGTGAACGTGGATCAGAGAAGATGCCTCATTCCTGTGCTGCATGGAAATGTATTCGGGCTGATTTTACTACTTGTATCTGCCTTCTATAAACTAAGGCTGCACCATGTTGTAAAACTGGACACACTAAAGCTGCAGAGTGGCAACACTAGAAAAAAGCTGTGCAAGACCACTCTTTTTCAAGGTTTTTAGCTTGCATACAGTACAGACTACCGTATTTGGACATAGATGTGCATATATAGATTTTCAAGTATTATAAATAAGCCAAATAAATAGCTGTGTGATTATATATATATATATATATATATGTATATATATATATATATATATATGTATATATATATATATATGTGTGTGTGTGTGTGTGTGTGTGTGTGTGTGTGTGTGTGTGTGTGTATATTTGTGTGTGTATATGTGTATGTGTTATGAATATAAGGATCAATTTGTTAAATCTAAACATTGTGGTCTTCATTATTTCATAAAACCGTGTCACATGTGAAACTTTAGGAACAGACTTTTTGGGGGAGTATTAAAGAGGTAAAATTACTAATATGAGAAAAAAAGACCTAGGACAACAAAGTAAAAAAAAAAACATAAAAGTGGTAATGTTATGAGAAAAACGTCATATTATGAGAATTAGGAGGGAACATTTCCATAATGTTCACAGTTTGCAGAATTATTTCACTCCTGGAGTAATAGGGCCAGGTTAGATTATCAGTGAGAATGCTATACAGCATTCTCACTTATTTTTTTCCTGTTTTTCTTTATTATTATTATTCCGTACGTTTTTGTGCGTCTAACTACTCCTGCATACTTCAACCGATTTCAACGATTTTCGTACCAAAACGTTCGGCTCGTTCTCGACATTACTGCTATATCTCATGGTTATGGTACCTTTTATACTTTTTAAAGTATTTGTACTTTTTGTGCGTTTTTTGCTCCCATTGAAATGAATGCAAATTCCTTCAAATTCTTCAAATTTTTCATATTCCTTCAAATTCCTTCAAATTCTTGTAATCGTTCTTAATGTTCAAATTGTTCAAATGGTTCAAATGGTTCAAATCTTTCAAATTTTTCAAATTTTTTCAAATATTTCAGATTTTTTCAATTTTTTCGAATACTTCAAATACTTCAAATTCTTCAAATTCTTCAAATTCCTTCTAGTTCTTCTAGTTCTTCTGATACAACTGATATTAATACTACTACTACAACAGATACTACTCCTACTACTACTACTTCTACTACTACTACTTCTACTACTACTACTACTACAACTGATACTACTACTACTGATACTACTACTACTACTACTGATACTACTACCACTACTACTACTACTAATGATACTATTGCTGCTACTGCTACTACTACTGATGCTACTGCTGATACTACAACAACTACTACTGATACTACTACTATTACTACTACTACTAGTACTACTGATACTACTACTACTACTACTACTACAAATTCCTTTAAATTCTTCAAATTCCTTCAAATTCTTTAAAAACTGATACTACTACTACTACTACTGACACTACTCCTACTGATACTTCTACTACTACTACTGATACTACTACTACTACTACTACTAATACTACTGATACTACTACTACTACTACTGATACTACTACTACTACTACTACTAATGATACTACTGCTGCTACTGCTACTACTACTGCTACTACAACAACTACTACTGCTACTACTACTATTACTACTACTAATACAACTACTACCACTACTAGTACTACTGATACTACTACTAATACTACTACTACTACTACAAATTCCTTCAAATTCTTTAAAAACTGATACTACCACTACTACTGATACTACTACTACTACTACTACTGATACTACTACTATTACTACTACTAATACAACAACTAGTACTACTGATACTACTGATACTACTACTACTACTACTACTACTACTACAAATTCCTTCAAATTCTTTAAAAACTGATACTACTACTACTACTGATACTACTACTACTACTACTACTGACACTACTACTATTACTACTAATAATACAACAACTACTACTACTAGTACTACTGATACTACTACTACTACTACTACAAATTCCTTCAAATTCCTCAAATTCCTTCAAATTCCTTAAAAACTGATACTACTACTACTGATACTACTACTACTACTGCTACTACTGATACTACTACTACTACTACTGATACTACTGATACTACTACTACTACTACTACTGATAGTACTTCTACTACTACTACTACTACTACAAATTCTTCAAATTGTTCAAATTCTTCAAATTTTTCTAATTCTTCAATGTTTTTTAGCTATTTTTTCTCTTCTGCATTGATCTTCTGCATCTTCTCCTCAAATCATTCTGCAGATTAGCATTCTCACTCGCTGTTGCGTAGGAACAGCTTTTTCTAGTTTTAATTATTTTCATTCTTTACGAGAATAAATTCCGGAGAATGAAGCTATGAGTGTATATTGCTTCTGTACATATATCCTTTTTACTTTTATTTTACTGTATTCTTATTTTTTGTCTGCACCATCAACACCAAGTCAAATTCCTTGTAAGTGCAAACCTACTTGGCGATTAAATCTGATTCTGATTCTGATTCTAAAGGGATACAAAAATAAACTTGTAATATTGCAAAAATAAAAATATTACGAATACAAAGTGCATTCTGAGATTAAAGTCCCCCTGATACTGTTTAAGTGACTGAGTGCAGATTTGCCACATTTAACTCGGCGGACGCTCTGACGCATCGCAGCATAGGCAGAACCCGCCCAACGACGCGTCTACTCTTATTATGTCTATGGATATATATATTAATATTTATTTTATTTTATTCTGAAAAGCAAACGACGGAAGTCCAGGAGGCTCAATTTAGTCTTGTTGCACTTCCGCGTTGCTCGAGCTCAAGTCACGAGCAGGCGAGTTTCTCCACCTGAAGCCTCCTCAGCAGGTTGGTTAACAGTTGCCGCTCCTGAAGACATCTTCTCGGCTTGTTAGGAAACCGAGTAGCGCTTCTGCTTAGCGGGTTGTTTCTTAGTTTTTGTCGCTGAAGAATGAGAGTCAGTGCAGAACACCTAGCATGCTAACATTAGCCCAGTGACTTCAACATTTTCAGACGAGGCGACTCTTTAAGCACAGAGCGAACTTTACGCCCTGCTGAGATGGTGTTTGACCTTTGAGACCTGGTTCGTTGTTTGCACATTGAGCTTTAAAGCTGAACGGTGAGGCCTCTGTTGCTCAGAATGTTCTGTGTTGTTTGGTCTGACAGCAGCATCCCTGCCTCCAGGCTGGAAAACAAAGCAGGACAAGAGGTGTAATGTCAGCTGAACCCCCCCTGCTGCTGCTGCTCATCTGTTGATCCTCCCCGTCATGGCCCTGGGAGACAACCCTCACCTCCTCCTGGGCCGGATCCGCTTCTTGAACAGGTGCATCGAGAGTTTCAGGAAGAGTGAGCCGGTCCCTGAGAGTCTGTGTTATGTCCCCAAGGAGGTCTGCTACAAAATCTGCAAGGATTCCTCCTCCAGCTCGTCTGCCTCCGCCGGAGCCTCTGCAGGAGGATCCACGGTGGGGAAAACCCTCCTGTCCGTATTTGAAAGTCCTCATCAGGTTCCTCACAACAAGAAGTCATGCAAGTACAGCGTGGAGCCGAAGAAAGGGACCTGCATCAGGACCACGGGGGAGGAATACTGCAACAGCCAGGGTCTCTGGGTCAAAATGAACAAGGTAGGGGTGGGCCACTTAAAATAGTTTGTTTTTTAGCTAACTGTATGGCTGTGACTGCAATCATAGACCCATAAACACAAATACTGTTCTTTAAAAAGACATATATATTCAAAATAGGCTTAATTAGGACACTTAATTAATCACACATAAAGTGTGATTAATGTCACTAAACTGGACACAGTAACTTCGTATTTTTGAATATTTAGACATTTATCGATGCTCTCAAGGAACTAAAAGTGGAGAAAAAAAATAAAAAATAAGAAACCCAAGAAAACGGACAGTTTTTTTCGTGTTTTCAAACAACTTTAATTAGAATTTGTCTTTGCCAAGATAAATCCAAATTCTTCTCATGATATCATGATAATTTTTCACGATAACAATAAAAGATCCAATAAAAGCTGCTTCTTAAAGGACCCCATTCATCTTGACATTCCTCAACCACTTATCTAATTTAACTTAAAGCCAGAGGTAACGCTCATTTTTTTGGCCACTTTTATTTTATTCAGAATAATTCCCCCCACAGATAAATAATAATAATGATAGGAATGAACAAAATAGAATGGATGCCAAACCTCATCACATTCCTACAAAGAGTTATTTTTCCATGTGATTAGCGCTTTTGGTCTATTTTTTTTTTCTCGCGGTGCATAATGTCAGGAAAACGTTCTTGTTTTAACTATTTATAACGCAGAACAAGACGACTGTAAACGGAGGTGTAGCGTAAAGATGCTAAGCCTAAAAACAGCCAAAAACAGAATTTGTCCAAGCAGGTGTTGGTCTTTGTGCGTCACTGCTGCAAGTATCACCGTGTTTAAAATGCGTGGCAGCCATGTTGGACTCAGAGCGTTGTGTGGAGGACAAACGTCTACCTTCACCACTGGATGATAATTCTATAACAACATATATCAATCGGTAAGCATATGGTTCAATAGAATTAAAAAAAAGGTCAATAAAAAGTTCAATAGAAGAACAACTTTCCTTCCTTTTTTCATTGGATGGTCTATGTTGCTATAATTATACTTTTCTGTGTTCCAGTAGGTTATTTTTCAACTGTTTCTCATATTTATCTACAGCTGTTTGTTAAAAAATTTGCCTCTGAGACATTTGCTATAAAGCTTTGATTCAGAGACACCTTTTTATAATTTTTGAAAAGAAAAACGTATCAAGATAAATATCGTATGTCGGCAATCAGCCTTTTAGTTTTCCAGTCCTGATCTTATAGACATCATCTAAGGAGTCAAATGGCCCAAAAACATAATCATAATGTTTATCTAGAGATTTTTTTCCTTCATTTTAAGACATGTTTAAGCAAGGTTAGCAACCACTGCAATTTCCTCTCAAAATGCACATTTTCTCTATGTCATATACATTTTACTACAACTCACCTGACCTATTTTAGTACCAGGCCTTTAGATTTAGACCTAAAATGTTCATTGTAGACTTTTTTTTTTTTTTTAGCTGCCTCATGTTTGATTAAAATCTTGGTTATTTGACGTATTTTAAGTTTAGTTTTTCGTTTCAGAATAATCTGATCATCCAGTGGCGGCGTCTGGTTTTCGCACCATATTTTCTTGTCGTTAAACAGAGAGCGTTTTAGAAAGAAAGGTTTGCAGCGTGACTCTGCGTGATCCGAGCAGGTTTGTTATTCACAGAGCGGTTCTGATGACCCAGCGGTCCCGCTTCTGTCCCCAGGAGCAGCTGGAGGAGCTGCGGCCCGGCCAGGAGCTGGAGGAGGGCTGGATCCTGGTGTGTAAGCACACGGAGGGAGGCGACAGGCTGGTCCCCGTGGAGTCACCGGAGACCATGAGCAGGCAGCAGCAGCTCTTCGGCTACGACCACAAAGCCTGCTGCCGGTGGGAGCAGGTGGTGGACATGGAGAACGCGCTCTACATCGGCTCTAAACCCAAAATGGCCGAGCGCGACTCCGTGGCCGTGCAGAAGCTGAGGTGAGCTTGCTGGTGTGAAGCGACTGCTTGCCGTTTATGCAGTGGTGACGTTGGGAAGTTAAAAGCTGACCGTGCACACCCCAGGTACGTTCCTCCCACCTGGACGTACGAATGCGACGAGGACCTGGTGCACTACTTCTACGACCACATAGGGAAAGAGGACGAGAACCTGGGCAGCGTGAAGCAGTGCGTCACCAGCATCGACGTGTCTTCCAGTTCGGTGCGAGACCTTCAGACGTCTTCCTCTCATATTCTGCTTTTACTCTTATTCATACAGCTCTGATGTCCAAGAAATCCAACTAGACATCTTGGGTTCCACAGGGTAACATGAATTAAAACTGACCTGATCCTTTATTGACAGGAGGATCCCACCGGGGGAGTGAACTGTCTGACCGATGGTGACACTGAAACCTACTGGGAGAGCGACGGCATGCAGGGGCAGCACTGGATCCGCCTGCACATGAAGAGAGGCACCGTGGTCAAGTAAGAATCTGCTGTCAGAGTTGTTTTTTATGTCTTAAACTCAGCTTGTAAACCTTCTGAGACCCGTCGCTACACAGTAGTAGCAAATCCTGCCACGCCGACGTTATAGTTAAATATTGCTACAGTGATAAATCATCTTTCTCCTCCGTCATGACGACGCTGATCTATCACTCTCTGTTACCTTCGCCTTCTTGGTCATTTATGTCCGATGTGAGCATCTGCAACAGTGAGAGTCTGGCCAACAGGCCATGCAAAGTGGATTTCTGACAATTGGACAGGATCAGACTTAAAATACTGCATTTTAAAGAGTCCTGTGCCTTATTCATTTAGCATAGACTTATGTTAGGAATGTTATCTATTTCCAAATATTGTGCAGCAAAGTATCTGCTAACAGTTTCCTTTTGGTTAGTTTTCTAGTATTTGTCGAGTTTAAAGGAGCAATAAGCAATATTTTACCACTAGGTGGGGCTTGACCACTGTCTGTAGACCAAAACAAGATGTGTGACGACTCTCTCTACCTCCACTCCAGCTGCAACCCGGCCCCTCCTTTCCCCCTCCCCTTCTCACCCGTCGCCTCCTATGTGCATATTTGTAAAGGATGAAAACGCAGCAAAGGAGCATGTCTAGTGAAGAAGTAAGTAACTCATAACTTTATGATGCTGTTAGCAAGAGAACATTTGATCAGCTGGGGGTGTTCTCTGCCATTTTGCTCCAATGCTGCTCTGAAGCCGGCCCGGCTACGTAAACAAGAGACTGAAGAACAACACAGGGAGATGGTGTGTGATGTCATACCATAGTCCATCTAAAAAAATACCTTTACTTCTTCATATCACTATTTTTTTTAGGCCTTTCTACCTAAAATAATGAAATTTCGCTTATTGCTCCTTTAACTGCATGTTTTGCACATCTATATCCATAATCTTTTTTTAAGATCAGCCACTGACTGGGAGCGTCGGGGTAGGGCGTGTCACCCACGTACGGAGGCATCAGTCCTCAGAGCGGCCGTCCTGGGTTCGACTCCCTGGGTCTCTGCCGCGTGTCTTCCCGCTGCTCTCTCAGCCCCCCTTCCTGTCAGTTTACAGGCCGCTAGGGCCACAAAAAAAAGAAAGAAGAGCCACTGACTCTTATTTCTCTAAAGCCCAGCATGCTTCAAAACCTCCAGGATCTCCTGCAGCCTTTTTGTATCTGGAGGCTTCGCAGTCTGGTTTCTTGCCAGGAGTCTTACATTGTTTGTTATTCCTCTCAAATAATAATAAAAAAAAAAAACAGCAGGTGGCTTCTTTTACTCAAAGGCTTTGTGCTAGACATGCAAGAATTTGCTAAACATGTGAGAAGAGATCTGCAGCATGCTGGGCGGTGAATGTGAGGATTTATTTCTGAAGAGGTTCCTACAGCCTAAACCTTAACAGCAACACAAGCAACGAATCCTTTTTTCTCTGTACAAGGTTTTATTGTTTTCTTTTTCATCCAACAGTAAGCTGATATTGACCGTGGACTCGACGGACGACAACTACATGCCCAAGAGGGTGACGGTTTATGGAGGAGAAGGAGACAATCTGAAGAAGCTGAGCGACGTCACCATAGACGAGTGAGCTTCAGGCAACACGTTGTCCAGACTTAGATTAATGTTACATCTGCTGAGGTTTTGGTGGTTCGTGAAGATTTATCAACAGCCTCCCCACCATCATTGCCTTTAGAAGCAGAAAAAATCAAGAAAATCTTTAGTTTTCATAAGTTTGCTGTTTTCATTTTTCTTGTAGCAATCTGATTGGAGAGGTGTGTGTTCTGGAGGATATGACTTCTCATCTCCCTGTTATTGAAGTTCGCATCGAGGAATGTCGAGGCAAGTTCTTGTTTTTCTATGTTTTACATTTATTTATCCAGGAACTTCCTTGCGATTACCATTTGTTTTCAAATGGAGACACGTCCAAGAAGGCACATTGTCACATGTTACAAGCTAAAGGGCTGACATTGATGAAGAAATACAGAAATAAACTCAAAGAAGTCAGAGTCATCATGACACAGAGACCACGTCGCTTTATAATAGCAGCTGTACCTGATAGTTACAGAACATTTAACCTTTCTTTAATCTACATATTTAGTGAATATGAATTTTATTCCATGATCAAGGTGCATAATAGAGAAATACTGTTCTACTAAATTTAGAAAATATAAAAAGATATCTAGCAATACGGTACTAATTCAAGGATTAAAAATCACAGCAAGAGCTTGGAGGTATTAGAAATGTACTCAAATCATAGAACAGTTTACAAGTAAAGCTTTCTACATAAAAATATACATCAGATGTTGTTTCCTAAGGTTTAACAAGGACCGAGAAACCAGATTATAAAGCACACTGTGATGCACTCTGTGAATAATCTGTCATAAAATGTTAAGCAGCAGTAATACAGAGTCGAAACAGGAAGTTCAGAGGAAGCAGGATCCGTATAAAAAGTGTCACCATAATCAATATTGTAAAGAAATGTAGCTTTATCAAGTTTTTTTTTTACTCTCTGATAAATTAAAACTTATTGTGATAATGAAAACTAAGTTTAACCTTTTGCTTTTTTTTACTAAATGGTCAGTGTGAAAGAGAGGCTGTAATCCAGACAGATACCCAGAATATTTGTAAAATGAGACTCTGTCACAGGTAGAAATACCAGCATTGTCTAAGACAGGGTTTCCCAAAGTGTGGTGTGCGCCCACTAGGGGTGCGCGAGCTGCCACTAGGGGGTGCGCGAGGCAAAAACTGTAATGGCGTCTGACCGTGTTTTTTTCCCCCCACACAATAAAGAAGTGTAAAAAAGCATTTCTTTTGTAAAGCTCAAAAAACTGTTAATTTAATCAATAAATAAAAATGTATAGTAATGATCCTTATTAGACTTTATTGATAAATACTGTTGCACACTTACTGTTCCTTTAAATCAGATTACTTTGGGGTCATAGCGGAAGAAATGTGTGGCTTCCGGGGAGAGGAGTCGTGATTCGGGGGAGTGCAAGTTGTCCCGTCCTGTTCATCGTAAAATAAAGTGTTAGCAGCAAAGCCTCGTCTGGTGCTTGGGTGTCATAACGGAACGATACATTATTAACACGAAAATGTTAATAAACTGTATTTATTTAGAAGAAATCTTCTTCTACGCTTCATTTTAAGATGAAAAATCCACATTGTGCTGTATATGCGCATATGTGGTCTCTGCTTCAATAGTTCTCGCAAATATGCTCAATAGGCTGAAATCAGGGGAACAGGTGAGGCATTTAAGGTGAAAGTTAGTCATTTAAGAGGAGAGGAAAAGAGTGAGAGAGAAATTGGAGGCAACAGAGGAGAAAATCACAACGGATCCGGGAGAAGAAAATGAGCGCATCAGAAAATGTCTCTTCCTCTCTCCTGGCTTTACGTCGTTTACGTCAGCAGAGGAAACATTTAATTCGGGCCGAAAGTTTTATTTACGAGATTAAATTGAGTGTCTTGGTCTCTATGGATCGCGCAGCGCCTACAAACAGCGCCGCGCTGCTCAAGGTGCCGCGACTATGAACCGGTGACAAGCTACCGCTGTCGTTACTGCTGCTCATGGGAAGAAAAAAAAACGCTGTTCCTGGGGGGATTTTTTGATTATGCTCACGCATATATGTGTAATACTTCTCATTGCGATTCAGAAAGGCGCAGACTGCACCGTGCAGTTCATTTTAAAGAGGCAGTTTTAGCGCATATTCAGACAGAAACGGGCTGGGGGAGCCGAGGTGTGTTGCCGTGGGCGTGTTTACCTGCTGAAGGTAACCGCTGTGAAACAATCAGAAAGATTTATCTGATTAATAACATCTTTATGGAGCGCTAGACTTATTGTTACTATGTGCTGCTTTACCAGTTCTCTCTCTCTCGCTCGCTCGCTCGCTCGTCATCGGACAAAAATCAAACTGCTTCGTGTTTGTATTTTGCGGCGTGAAATTGTGCGTCATACTCAGATTTAGAAGCGTTGTTACGACGTTTGAGTTGTAACTGCAACCGTTTTATTTTTATATATATATATATATATATATATATATATATATATATATATATATATATATATATATATATATATATATATATAATTTTTCTTTTTTTTTAATATATATATAAAAAAATAAATCTTGGGGGTGCATCAACCCGGCTGGGACATGGAAGGGGGTGCGCGGCTAAAAAAGTTTGGGAACCCCTGGTCTAAGACATAGGAGGTGATTCCTGGAAAATAGCAAATTAGTTTAGTTTGCTGTAGGGTTCTTTGTCCTGATCTTATTACAAATGACTGAAAATAAAACTGGTCTTAAAAAGGAACCTTTGGGGACTCCTTTTATGATCCCATCTGGACTTGGAGCCTTCTGCTGAACACCTGGTGTTTGAAAGGAAACTTTTACATCTGGGTCTAACATTTGTGCAATAATGCTGCAATATGCAGGTTTGGAGTCGGCGAAGATTGTTTTCCAGAAACCAAACAAAATTTTAAATCCATTGATATCTTCATATTTATTTTAATGTCACAACAGATGAGAAAATGTCAGTTCTGGTGGAACCTAAATAAAGCTTTCCACTTGTTTGGCCTTCACAGATGAGGGGATAGACGTCCGAATACGGGGCTTAAAGATCAAGTCGTCGTGTGAGAGGGATCTGGGTCTGAACGCGGATGTTTTTCATTCCTCCAATCTGGTGCGTTACCCCCGTCTGCAGGGCACGCCGCCGGACGTCCTGTACCGCAGGGCGTTGGTAATCCAGAGGTAGGCCAGAGCTTTAATTAAGACAGTAACGCTTTTGAAGTGGCCATGATGCCCTTACCTTTACTTGTTCTGTTATATTTGTTCTGTTGCAGGTTCATCAGCCTCCTGGACAGTGTGCTGCCCCACCTGGTGCCAGCCTGGGATTACAGCCTGGGGACGTTTAACCAGCTCAAAGTGAGTCGGCTCACAGCTCGTTACGTGGTCCAGATTGTGAACAACAACCAGTGAAGTGTCGCTACGAGGAGGAAAGTGGTGGCGCCGCTTTGGCGGGGATCGGCTCCTAGACCGCACTGCGTGAAACAAACAGGATAGAATAAAATGCTTTTATTGTCATTATGCGTAACTGTACAACAAAACAGATTCAGCTCCCACAGTTTGGTGCAAAAAATTAAATTTTTTTTTTTTTTTTAATGTACAATTAAAACAACAGAGTTAAGCATGTTAAGTCAGGCAAAGTTGGTTTATTTTCACAAGTTAATGGGTTTGTATCAGAAAACAAAAATAAGAAATCAGAACTAATTACAGAATCAAGGGGAAACGAGGCTCAGCTTTCTAAATGCTAATGGAAATTATTTTATTATTAAAAGCAACAGGATCAAATTGTTGTGCTGCTGCTTTCTTAACCTCATGACTAAAAATCTTCACCTGACAGAAACAAAACTTAAACTTTTAGCTTTAGCTTTAGCTGCCTGATTTCCAGGGATACAGCAGTGGTTCAATAACCAGCTGACTCGATCTAAACATCTAAACATGCCAATGAAGGAAAAACATAAAAAAGAAATGAAGGAGTGACACTAAAATGGCCGTTAAAAGTCCTACTCTTTAGTGAGTCTGTATTTTATTTATTTTTGTTTTTTTATGATGATGTTTTTATCTCTGTTTGGTTTTGGATGTTGTTTCTGTCTTTTATCAGTTTATCCTAATAGCTGTTATGCACATATTGCAGAAACCTCGCTCAGACTGATTCCCTTTAGTCCTTCCTCTGACTTCCAATTTCTTTACCTGAAACATACTTCATCACTGGTTTAAAAACGTTTTATTAATATTTATGGAGGCCTTTTTCTTTAACACAGTTCCTATACAAACTGGAAAACTGTGGAGTTTAATTCAGGTATTTTCCCCGGTCTGAGTAGGTATGGAAAAATGTAGTCCAGTATTAAAAGTATAAGTATTTCCAGGCATTATTTCCTGTTTTACTGTCTAAATGTTCAATCTATCTGTTCCTCCATATAGTATTTTAAGCACTGAGATAATTAAAATCTTAACTTAATAATGCACTAATGTGTGGGAAAAAACTGTAAATACTAAGATATTTGTGTATGGCCTAAGCTGGTGACAATAAAAGATTCTTGATTCAATGTGATCAAGGTGCGGATCTGCTGGGTATTTAAATGTAACACAAAACGTAACATAAACAGGATTGTTCTAATTCTGTCTTTAAAAACAGTTTTACAACGAAAAATGTTTTTTTCTTACTGGCAAATTACACGTTTGGCTGTTTCGAGTAGGAAGGAGCGTGTTGGTGTATGTAATTGCTACAGAAAACAAAAAAGATTTAGCGTGCCTTTATTTGTGCCGTTGAAGGAAATAAACCACCAGAACAAAAAACATTTAACAGTTTGTTTCACTCCAAAACAATTTATTCCCCTCTTTATGTTCTTTAAGTCTTTGTCTGTTCTCTGGCGCCCTCTAGAGCATAAAGCAGTTCCTGCTGCTGTCCAAGCGGCGCTCCGCCCTCATCATTCAGTGCCTGAAGGACTCGGAGACCAGCAAGCCTAACTTCATGCCTCGCCTCTACATCAACAGACGTCTGGCCATGGAGCATCGGGACAACCCGTCTCTGGACCCCAGCTGCAAGAACGCCGTGTTCAGTCAGGTCGGTCTCTAATCTCAGTGGCTCAGCCCATCAGACGCGGCTACTGTGGTCTCATCTCGGTTTTTCTCTGCTCCTGTAGGTGTATGAAGGTCTGAAGCCATCTGACAAACACGAAAAGACTTTAGATTATAGGTACCTCCCCTTGGCCTCGTGATATTAAACTCGGTAAAGTTTAATTAGAAGCCAGGATAACAAGCCTGGCTCGTCTCTCATCAGATGGCCGGCCCGCTACGACCAGTGGTGGGAATGCAAGTTCATCGCCGAGGGAATCATCGACCAAGGGGGAGGATTTAGGGACAGCCTGGCGGACATGTCGGAGGAGCTTTGCCCCAGCTCAGCCGAGTGTCCCATGCCTTTGCCGTTCTTCACGCGGACGTCCAACGAGGTACCAGCTCCAACCTTATCCCCTCTTTTGAGGACTTCAGCGAGCCTCGCTTTTCTGAAGCTTTTGTCTCGGTCTGTCAGGGAGACTTTGAGGCCAGAGACTACTACGTGCCCAACCCGTCCTGTAGAGACTTCCATAAATACGAGTGGATCGGTCAGCTGATGGGCGCTGCTCTCCGGGGGAAAGACTTCCTGGTGAGTCACGCCTTCCCGCATCCAACTATGGGGCCGCGGCTTCGTGATGGAAACTGCAGTTACGTGAATTCAGATGAGTTTGTCCCAGAGGCCGAAGCTAAGTGATGGTGTGAGGGAGGTCAAGACCAAAGCTGATGTCTACCGCATTGTAGCGGTGTATGGGAATGCGACTATATGAACGTGTTATGTAGTTATGTGTTTATTGGACGGTTATTTACACAGAAATCTGATCACTCACACAGGAGGCGGTGCACCACCAATAATCGTCCTGTGAGAAACACGCATTAGAATGGAAAGTAAAGCAGTTTCGTTTAGAGTAACCAGCTGATATAAAACAAAGTGGTGTAAAAAGCAAAAACATACAGTAAGTTTTTATGCTGCCTTATTGAAGAGTGCCATTAAAAAAAAGCCGTCACTAAAAGGAAGCCATAAGAAGTCCTGTTTGCCATAAGCTGTGATCTAATGTTCTACACCGCGCAACGAGATGGTGGCAGCAACATGGATGCTTTTCTTCAGCAGGGACGGTCAATCTAGTCCACGTTTTATGGGATGGAGGAAGTTTAAAAGAGGGCAATACTGGAAGAAAGCTTGTCAGAGGCTGCAAAAGACCTGGCAGATGCTCATTTTCCAGCAGGAAGACAACATTAAACGTCCAGAAAGCGCTTCGGGAGAAAGTTTTGGTTTAAAGTGTTTTGATGCGTTGGAAAAGTTTTGGCCTCTCCACCGAATATGACTGAGGTTGAGGTGTTTCTCAAAGAAAAATTAGCTAAAGTTTCAGTCTCTAGATGTGCAAAGATATTAAGAGACATGCCCCAAAGACACATACCTGTATGTGTGTTGAACTGATCCAGTCAAAGTTTATACCTAAATCAATTAGAGAATTTCAGTGAAAGTGCTGGGTTCTAATAAAGACTTTACTTTATTAGGTCCCTGAAGGGCAATTTGTTTGCAGCAAGTAATAGTAGTTGCAACCGTCACATAATCACACAAACAATACAGACAATAGACACGACGGAAGGATAAGAAGCGACTTATAAAAGTTAAAGGAGATCAATCTAAAACACGTTTGCAAAATATAACAGACTGGAGCTTAGACTTGAGGTAGAAATGAACAATAAACAAAGTATTGTCTCAAAATGCACCCCACACATCTCAAATTTTTATTTTAAAAACATTTTTAAAACCTTACATAATGTTACCATGTACGTACTTCAGAATTATGGACTGTGCGGTGTTATTATTTTTTTTTTTACTAAGATCTCAATAAAATCCAACAAAATTTGTGGTTGTAATGTAACAAAAATGAAGGTGGAAAAATCCTGTGTGACTAGTTGTCTTTACTCATCCTGCAGGTGTTGGCTCTGCCTGGTTTGGTCTGGAAGCAGCTAACAGGGGAGGCCGTCAGCTGGAGCAAAGACTTCCCAGCTGTGGACTCTGTGCTGGTGAGCACATTTAAATCGCTTCCAGGCTTTCTGACAGCCATAAAACTTTAAAATCTCAATTTTGCCCTTTTCTTTCTGTGACACAACTATGTTTTGTAAATTGTTCATGGTACCAGTTTAAATAACTGTAAAAAGTGTATTTTTAGCGTGATATAATTGTTATTTTCATCATATCTGGATGTAAACAAATTTTAAAAAGTCCGCGTTGTTCTTTTGTGGCCGTCTGAAAATGTGGCTCCAATCTGTGATCAGGTCAACTTGCTGGAGGCCATGGAGAACATGGACAAGGAGACGTTTGAGTTCCGGTTCGGGGAGGAGCTGTTCTACACCACGCCGCTGACTGACGGTCAGATGATGGACCTCATCCCAGGTGGCAGCAACGTCCCAGTTCGATACGAGGACCACAAGGAGTTCATCCGCCTGGTGCAAAAAGTTCGTCTGGAGGAGAGCAAACAGCAGGTTAGAGATGAATTCACGTGACCTGTCGACCGGTCACGCTTTCTTCTGCGTTATTGTGGTCTGATTTTTTTTTTTTTTTTCTGTATGCTTGCTGCAGATCGCAGCCATGCAGGCAGGGCTGCTGAAGGTGGTTCCTCAGGCCGTACTGGACCTCCTTACGTGGCAGGAGGTGGAAAAGAAAGTGTGTGGAGACCCGGAGATCACTGTGGAAGCCCTGAAACGACTTAGTAAGTTTAATTCCTAGAAAAGGTGATAACGATTGTTTATTTTCTGTCATTATTTAGCCATTAAGCCAAGTTCATAAGGCAATTTCAGGACCATTTTAAAAATATAGCACAAGAATTGCACTAAAATCTTGACCCTGCATAAAACAAAATTAATAAAATACTTTAGTACAAAGAAAAAAACAATCCTTTAAATAGATTAAAACCCTTTTTCCTTTAGCCAACGACTTCAGGAACACCTCAGGTTTTCATGAAAACCTGAATGCTGGAGCCCCTTTTTTACTTCTGGTCCTGTTAACTCTGTGTAAACAGGAATCCTAGATGGTCCATTACTGACAAGCAACTCTAAAATATATTCAGACCATTCAGTGCCTTATGACCAAAGACAAGATTTTAAAATGTTTTATTTTACAAACAGGAGACAATGCTGTGGTTTAAGGGTTGTGCCTGATGTTTTTGTTTAATCTAACCTACTGAAAATACAATCCAGCTCTAGCTTTTCTGCATCCTGTTTCGAAATGAAACTTGTAATTCTCACAAAATTGTCGTAGGCTGATTTAATTGTCCATTTGTCCATATGAATGGTAGAATTTAGATCAGGGTCCATAACTACACTTGGGTATCTTATAGGGTCTGTATTTTTTTCCTCTTTACTGAGTCTAGTTGATCTCTAACCTTGAATTTTTAAATCAAAAGCAATTATTTCAGGGTTGTGTTGTGTTTTGTTTTTGCACCGGGTAGAAAGACATTCTGGAACATGCTTACTGTGATTATATAGTTACAGACATAAGTTCAGTGTCATCAGCGTAGATGATGATGTAATCTAATTTAGAAGCAGCATTGATCTTGAATAAAAGTGTCCCGAAAACACAGCCTTGAGGAATTTTGCATGTGTCCCTTTGCATGTTATATTTCGACGTAATTCGCCGATAAATACTAATAAATGTAAAGTTTTCTTTAAAACAAAAAAAATAACTGCAACCTAATTATCATTTTAGACAGTTACTTGTTATGAAGCCTAGTTACCAAACTGACTTTGCCTCGCTACCTTTAAACTGACCAGCCATAGCATTATAACCCCTGAAAGGTGAAAAGAACAGCATAGATCAACCTTCCTGTATTGGCACTTAGGGGTAGGATCAATATTTCAGAAGCGAGGAAACTTTTTGCATGTAAAAAGTGTAAAAACTTGCATGTATCAGAGGTGTTTTACCAACAAAACATTTCATTGCCATTTTTATCTGATCAGTCGATGTCCTGAGCAGCTCATACTGAAGATACTCATTTAGGTGATTAACATAAAGATAATAATGTTTTTATTATCAACCAGCTCGCTATGAGGACCTGGAACAAAGTGATGTCAGAGTGCAGTACTTATGGGAGGCGCTGACAAACTTCACAAATGGTTAGTTCTCCGTCATATTTTATAACACTGTAACTTTTACAAAATATATCTGAAGGTCTGAAGCTAATTCATTTAAATTTAACAATTTAACATTTCTAAAAATGTATTAAACACAGTGATTTTTCATTTTCCAGAGGATCGCAGCAGGTTTCTGAGGTTTGTAACGGGCAGAAGTCGTCTCCCTGCACCAATTTATGTCTTCCCTGACAAACAAGGGTGAGCACAAGTCGTTAGTTTAGCCGTTATTTTCTAGTGATGGATGAATAACAGAATAATTACAACTTGGTTTTGTTTACTGATTCAGGTCTGACACAACCGATGCACTTCCACAGTCGTCCACCTGTTCCAGCACCCTCTATCTACCCAACTATCCAAGGTATGCCCAAGTTCAGCGTCTTGGATGTCCACGTTTTTGTTTTTACACGTTTAACGTTTTCCATGCTTTTATATATCCATATAACCTCCTTAAAACAATTATGATTCCTTTTAAAAAGTTTACTCATCACTGACATAACTTCGTATTAACTAAAAAATGAATCTGAGCCGTGATATTCAGAACAAGACTTGAGCACACAAGTTGGAATTTATTTTGGATTTTCTTTATTTCACAGTGGGTCAAAATTATGAACACAGGCTCAGATATATACATACACCCCTACTAACATTTAGATAAATCATTGTTAGTAAGATGCACCTCAATCACTCAACTTTTGTAGCCATCAGCAAACTACTGACGTAATTTTGGCTCAACATCTCACAAAGACGAGAGGTATTTTTAGAGGATGGGTATCGGGGGTTGTGTGTATATATCTGACTCCACGTGTAGATTTTTTTTTTCCTATGATGACGGTTTGATCTGTTTAAATAGAGCAGCATAACACTGAAACCCTCTCTGCTCTCCTCCTCAGTGCCAAGGTTTGTGAGGAAAAGCTGCGTTACGCCGCGTACAACTGTGTGGCCATCGACACTGACATGAGCCCCTGGGAAGAGTGATCTCTGCCGCCTCACTGCATGCTGCTTACTACAGTCCCTCCTGATCAAAGACATTTGAATCAGCATGTTCATGATCACATCTGTACAACTGCCAGTTAACAATAGCTGTATATAATAAAGAACCTATGAGGAAACGTGGACCTGACTCGTTGGGATTTGTGTAAACGGCTCAAATGTTAAAACAAACATAATAATTTAAATAAATACAGTTCTTTGACAGTTTCAAGTCTTATCTCATATCTTCATTTATACGTTACCTCCAAGGAGCCAGAATTTTGGATCTTAAAGATGTTTATATCATGGATTTGCCAGTCGTGCTGAAGGTCTTTCGTTTCTGAAACTCAAGTTTTGTAAGGAAAAGCTTGAATTTCCAAATAAACTTCATCGTTAATAAAGCTCGCACTTTATGCTAATTTGATCAAGTTAGCCGTTTAGCAATGGTATTACTGAGTATTAGGAATGGAAAGTATCTAAATCTTAAGGCCCGGTTCTACTGGCTTTGACTTTGCATCCAGGAGTTAAAATGTATAGCTTTTTATGAGATTTGTTTTTCCCCTCAGCCATGGTGGAAGCAACAAGAACACGTTATCGCACAAGAGATTTTTAACTGCAGTGAAATTATTTTTATAGGCTTGCTTTGGTGCTGACTCCTTGGCTGCGGGGAGAGTTTTCAGGCGTTCCCAGAGTACAAGCTGCTTTCAGCGGACACCTCTGTGAAAGCAGACCGCTGCTCTTCCAAGCTGTTTCAGAGCTTATCAGTCTTTAGTGTGTGTAAAATGAGAGAGTCGGTAAAGCACGTCTGCGTATAGAAAGCTTAAGTATTCTTTCTTCCTTTTTTTTTTGCCTTCAGATTTGGTTCATGGTATGTAAATATTAAAATTATAGTGCAGTCAGTAAGGACGGAGGTAGGAAAAGGAGCCTGTATGCTTCCTCTTGCAGCTAGTTTTGCCTAGGAAACTTGCAACATCCCTTACTAGTGCTAAGAACTCTTAAGGTATCCCACAATCCTTTGCGTGACATGCGGTATCAGCACAGCCCATTCATAGGGATCAACAAGAATGTCTGGAGAGCAGAGCGTGGACTTTGTAGTTGATTTTGAGAAGGTTGTAGGCCCGGATTTGACTCGCATCATCGATGTGCGTTTCCGTCACGTAATGACGGAGTTAAAGGTCGTCTGAAATGGGCGAAGCGGTCCGAAGATCCTTTCCTCCCCATGATGAACAGGAGCTAGGAGCTATAATTAAATGTAATCAGATGGAGCCTGGGGCTCATTCTTTGGTAATAGTCAGCTGTGACTGTGTTTCTAGAACCTTCTGCTGGTTAGATTGAAAAATTTAAATAGGAGACTGTTTTTCCATATTTTTGGAGACAGTCTTTTCGAGGTAATATTTTTAAGAAGGGGCCTTATTTTACAACACATAATCCGTATCTTGGATTACATTGAGTCCATTTGAACCCCAACAGACACTGACAAAAACAGGTGAGCACCCAGAAGAAGTGGTTTCATTTGGACCAGTGATGGGGTTTATTAATGAGTACATTATAAAGGAGCTGATACCTCTTTACTGGCCACCAGAACATCAGCTGTAGCATCGTGGGTTGGAGCAGGAGGGTTTATCAGGCAGCTACCGGCTAAGCGGTGAGGGAAGTTCATCAGACGCAGAGGATGACACCAATGAGTCTGACTGCATTTATTCAATCTAAACAAAAATAAATCTGTGTTAAAAATCCTTTTTTATTTGTTCTCTCTTGTGTTTTCCTCTCTTCATCTCATCCTCACAGCTTTTTCTATGTTGTTTAGGTTTTGGGACTGAGATGACCATGGAGGAAGGATGACTTTGTGTCTGGTGAACCATTTCTGAGCTGATGTGACCTGACCACGTGTCTTGGATTATTATCTTGTGGGACGGTGCATTTCTGTTAAGTGTTAAGGCAGAAGCCTGTCAGGATCTCTGGCAGCGCCGCCTGCTCTCTCTTCTCTGTGTGGCGCCGTGTTTGCTCTGGTTAAACAAACTCGTCTGGTCGGAGCAAACAGGACAAGGTTATCTCTGACAAGAACAGACTCTCAAATCCAAAACTCATTCATTGTCTTTTTCTTTCTTAGCGGGGCAGCATGGTTCATTACCCCTGGAGCCTCTCATGTCGTTACAGTTCTGATAGACACAGGTCATAGCAGCTGTCTCACTGCGAGATAGAGATCTCAGGTTATCTTTGTAAGATGCTATCAGCAGCCGTCCTTGAACTTGCCTCGCTGAGTGACGTAAAACCGCAGATTTAGAGTCACAACCAAAGATTTATTCGTGATTTTCACCCCACAGTCCTTGTCTTTCAACTGCGATGGCCAAAAATGACACAGTGTGTGCCAACCATGAAAGTCATTAAGATCATTTAAACCGCTTAAAGCGGTGACCTGGCAAGCCAGATTGATAATGTGTAGTACTCTCCAGTCTGCACGTTATCCACCAAGGACCGCTTCCATCTTCGGATTTCATGGCGGTTGTGCATTACAGCCATCCTCTGAATTGGAGTGGAAACCCTGTATCCGATTAAACAGTTCTGTTTTTAAAAGAAACTGAAAAAAAAATACCTACTACATAAAATATGATCAGAATTCAACCACAGTAATTCAACCAAGTTAAACTGTACGTTTTGCTGAATAAACTTGCATTGAAGACTATTTATTTCTCTATAATACCTTATACAGTCAATAAATTCCTGTTCAACTGTCTCTTGTGACTGACCACACACATATAGCCCTGTAGGATACTTTCCTATTCAAATATGTATGACCAGATCTAAGTCTAGAATATCCTCTTCCCTCCTCCTTCTTGATGTTTCCATCCTCTTTCCTACTGTTTTGTGAATAGCATGAAAAATGTCTCCCGATATGCTCTTTATCATCCTTCCTGCCATTTCTTTTTCATTTTCATTTCAATATAAAAGCCATAATTTCAGGATTTTATTCTACTGTTGTAGCAAAGATGCCCATAGAAAACTATCTAAAAGACTTAAGTAAATGCCTACTGATATCTTTTGGTTTATTGTTTGATTTTTAATGTTACTAATGATCTAATGTGCATAGACCAATAACAGTACGGTTAACAATTCCTTTTTATTGTGTAATTATATCAGGAATAAGGTGTACATTTATTAATTTTTTGAAAAACAAAACAATTACTAGGGGAAAGTAGATACTGGCAGATACAAATAAAAGCACGATAGAAGGTCAAGAAGAGCGGCTGCCTTGCTGGCTGTGCATAATGGTATGAAATGCTAAACTGATGCTACTACAATTTACACTGGCGAGTGGGGTGGCCGTGGCTACCTCTGGCCAACCCCTGGTGGCGTCATTGGAAGAGGCATTTCTCCCATCTCAACTTGTACTGCAGCCTCTGGTTCAATTTCAATTTAATTCAGTTTTATATAGAGCCATTTCATGAAAAATGTCATGTCAAGGCACTTTCCACTTTCAATCAGATTATACAGATTGGTCAAAAAGTTTCCTATCTAAGGAAACCCAGTATATTGCATCAAGTCTTGATAAGCAGCATTCACTCCTCCTGAAAGAGCGTAGAGCCACAGGGACAGTCGTCTGCATTGTTGATGGTTTTGCAGAAATCCCCCATACTGAGCATGCATGAAGGCCCTGATGTCCTCCACCAGCCTAAGCCTATAGCAGCAAAACTATAAAGGTAGCTCAGGGTAACATGAGCCACTCTAACTATAAGCTTTGTCAAAAAGGAAGGTTTTAAGATTAGTCTTAAAAGTAGACAGGGTGTCTGCCTCACGGACCAAAACTGGGAGTTGGTTCCACAGGAGAGGAGCCTGATAGCTAAAGGATCTGCCTACCATTCTACTTTTAGAGACTCTAGGAACCACCAGCAGACCTGCAGTCTGAGAGCGAAGTGCTCTGTTAGGAACATACGGGGTAATCAGAGCTCTGATATATGATGGAGCTTGATTATTAAGGGCTTTATACGTTAAAATTCTTGATTTAACAGGAAGCCAATAAAAGGAAGCTAAATTTGGAGAAATATGATCCCTCTTGTTGGTTCTCTTTAGAAACTGGTGTAGATTAGACTTAGACAACTTTATTTGTCATTTTGTATGCACAGAGTGCGTACAGAACAAAATTTAGTTGCATACAGCTGGTAAATTACAGTAAATTGTAATGGTGTAAATTTAGCTGCATCACAACACAATCTTAATGCTTGATGTTGAATCACATCCAGTTTTTTTAAAAAACTTTTTTGCTGGTGATTGATATACTAGACTTCCATAATCCAGAAGTGATCTCAGTAGAGCTGTACATGATGTCTTCATTGCACAACTATCTACACCCCAATCTTTACCTCTAATACATCCTAGAATATTAACAATCTCACACTGACCATAATTGCTCCCCTCCACATCTCTGTTTACCTCTGGCAGTTTGTCCATAGCGTTGACACATGAATTCCCTGATAGGTGGAGGAACACACTCACGTACATTAAAGCTCAAATATATTAACATCACTTTTTTTGGGGTGGGGGTGGGGGTAAAACCTCTTCATTAAATGTCGACAGAACAGATTCACTATCAACTCTTACTCCGTCACGCACGGCTTGAAGTTGTCTAATCTCTACAATGTTGCCACATTTCAACTGCAGTTTGAGTTAATCGAGGATCAGGCGGGATCTGTCTAGTTCAATCTCATGTCCTGTTTGTCGATGTTGTACTTATATTCCTCTATTTTATTGCTTTTTTTAACATCACAGCCAGGGGGCACCAGATGAAAAATAGCCTTTGACTAATCCTGGCTTTTTTTAACTCATGAATTGTAATGCGTTTTATTAAACTGCCCTGTCTCCTTTCAAATAAATAGATCAAATCAAGATGTTCTCCATCGGGTATCCTGGAAACTACTTTCTGCTCAGCCACCACCTTCTTTGTCTTTTAGCACACCGCTTTAAGATTCCTACACTTTACAAGGAGATACCAGTCCCACAAAACTTTGGTAATTTCTTCCCCTTTCGCATCTATCATAGCTGAGGTCAAAGACATATTGGGCTGACACTTTTAATATCATTACCTTCCTTGAATTTAAATACGACTTTAAACTAGTCACCTCCCTCTTTCGGATTATTTGAAGATTGAGAATCAGCGATTTCTAAATCTCGTTAAAACTATTCCTCAGTATTTGGATACGCTCCATGCTTGGTGGTTTTAGCCAATCGCGGTATCCCATGAAATTCTCGTGTGTTTGTGAAATCGCAAATACCACGAGAATTCAGTTTACAGGCAAGGATAATTTTGACAGCGACGCATATTCTCGCGATAGTTCGATGTCTCAAACCTCCCCATGAGCCTTTGCGATTCCTCTTTCTAGCCAGCGCCTGAGAATGGGTACGTGCTTTTCTGTTACGTTCGGAGGTTGAATCCTTGTCCATCCCGTGTTTTAACAGATGGATATTCCCTCGCTGGTTTGCCAAGTTACAGCTTATTAATTTTAAAGTATATTTATCTCGAACTTTGATTTCTGAAGTTAACAGATTTGGGTTTTGACGTAAATGTTGTGGGAATTCTCCCAAGATGGCCTCGCCGTTGCAGCTGAAGTGTGGCCGTAGACGGTTTAAATTGGTACTACATTTTTATTTTATTTCGTTTATCGTGATTTAATGTGGGAGATACAATGTGTTGCGTTTGTGGGAGTCGGTCTGAAAAGGTTTAACACTCGGAAGCCGGAGCGTAGTGAGTGCTGTTAGCCTGCTAGCATGCTAACAGGGCTCATGTCATGCTGCTTTTGATGCACTTAAAGGCAAACCAATGCTCATTATCCTTGGTTATGATGGTTTTTTTGTGTGTGGATGTGATTTTAAATTGTAGCCGACATCTACTGTGATAGCTTAAGCGGTATGTTGTGTCTTATTGAAAACAGCAGAGGCCTTGAAGTATTTAGATTAGAATTTAAGTGTTTTTTTGTGTGCCAAAATGTCCATGTGAAAGGAGAAAGCTTGAGTGATGTGATGAAGCTGTATTAAGCGGAATCCAAGTCCAAAATGCGGACAAACCTTGGAGAACTGATCACTCAAGCCCAGGAGCAACTGCAGTGAACCCCTGGGTGGAAGCTGCGATGTGACCATGTTTTGTTTCCCATTTCCAGGTATCTCAAGGGACAACTGGCACAAACGCCGCAAGACAGGCGGCAAACGTAAGCCCTACCACAAGAAGAGGAAGTATGAGCTCGGGCGTCCACCTGCAAACACAAAGGTGAGCGAAAGGTCTGGTTGGTGTAGTTAAACGTGGATCGGCGTGGGTGATGAAAACTTGCCCTTAGGTAGGCTCCTTTTTGTGCCGTTTTGGTCCAAAGCGTTGGGCCTACCGATGGTAGGACTTGTCATAGTTACACTGACACGCAGCAGTGCGAGTCGGCTGCTTTTACTGCGGCTGCATCATTTGGTCTCTAACGGAGGGCTTATTTCTCGTAGATTGGAGCCCGTCGCATCCACACAGTGAGGGTCCGCGGCGGGAACAAGAAGTATCGTGCTCTGAGGTTGGACGTTGGAAACTTCTCGTGGGGCTCTGAGGGTGAGTCTCCCGTCTAAGCCTGGTGCGACGCCGCTTTCCATGATGATAACTTTGTCAGTTCTGCTACTGAGTGCAAGTGGTGACTTCAAAGACTCTGAGGAAGAAAATCTCTGTAGAACTAAAGGTTTTGTTTATTCGAGTGTCCCATTTTCTTGCTCTGACCGTCCTTCGCTCTGTGTTCTTAGCCTGCACACGTAAGACCAGGATCATCGACGTGGTCTACAACGCCTCCAACAACGAGCTGGTCCGAACCAAGACCCTGGTGAAGAACTGCATCATCCTTGTTGACAGCCTTCCCTTCAGGCAGTGGTATGAGGCGCACTACGCCACTCCGCTGGGACGCAAGAAGGGAGCCAAGCTGGTGGGTTTGAATTGAAACTTTATTTTTTTTTTAATCTGACCTTTATCGACATTGGGTTGTGTGATGGGCTTGCTTTCAGGTTTAAAAAATCCTGGAATTAAGCTTTTTAAGTAATTTTACTTAGTCTGAACAGGTATTTTAAAGAAAATATAAAGTTTAGGATTCCAGGTCTTATTCAGTTACCTGAAACAAAAATCTGATGTTGAGATTCTTTGTATATTTTTAGGTCATTAGCTTTAGTTATAAACAATTCTTTTTCCTCTAGAGTTTTAATTCAGGATCTGTGGTTCTTATATCAGGTGGTTTAGAGGCCAAGCACAACATTGATGCTCCTTATTTTTCATTTAGAATTAGCTTTTATTTTAACAGTCTAGATTTTTTGGGGAAATGATTTTTTTGCCACATGGCTGGATCAAAAAGCCAACTTTAGCCTGTGCCCTTTCGTGATATAGCTTAAAAACTGCTAGATTTCTGAACTTTTAGTCTGGAAAAGGATTTTTAAACTTAGTTTGAACTTTTTGTGTCCTGTTGGTCTAAGACAGGGGTCATCAAGCGCTGGCCCGCGGGCCCCATCCGGCCCCCAGAATATTTCTGAATTCAGGAATAGCTAAAGGTAGCAGCAGCAGTACCCTAACCCCTTTGCCCCCTAGTGGCCTACAGTAGTTGATGACCTCTGGTCTAAGATCTAATTTGAGATGTTTAGAAGTGAATATTCAAGATTGTGCAAACTTACCTGTTTAAGCTTCAGGTCTTAACTGGTGAAGATCGATCACACGACCCTCATTTTGATGCAAGTAAATTCTGATCTCGAACACGTCTTTCCATGATGATAACTTTGACCAGTTCTGCTACTGAATGCAAGTGGTGACATCAGTGTCTCTGAGAAAGACGAGCTCGTAGCACCCAAATATCTGAGGAATCTCTTTTTGATGTTCTTATCCTAATAAGTTGTTTCCCGTCCTGCTGCAGACTCCTGAAGAGGAGGAGATCCTGAACAAGAAGAGGTCCAAGAAGACCCAGAAGAAGTACGACGATCGTAAAAAGACGGCCAAGATCAGCAGTCTCCTGGAGGAGCAGTTCCTGCAGGGAAAACTGCTCGGTGAGTCAAACTGTTGGTCCGAACCAGGAAATAATTCACTGTCGGGCTTCAAACTAGTAAAGGTTTGAAAGGAAATTAATCAATAAATCTCTAGCTAACAAGGGGTTCTTAAACGTCCACATTCTGGAGGTCATAGGTTCTTCAGTGCTTAGGAGCCGGTGGCAAGTTTTGGTCAAATTCATCTTGGAAAATTGTGCTTCTACTTTGTTCTATGTAGCACACAGTGAGAGATTTGAGTTGAGTTAAGCTGGTACTGTGGGGCAGCCAAGCTGTCAGAAGATCATTATTGGGGGGGTGGGGGGTTGATTGATTCCTGAAGCAAGGCATCAGTAGGGGTTAGCAAATAAAGTTCTAGTGTGGAATTTAGACTGTTTATAGACCTGAATGAACATATCTTTTAATAATCATATTGCAGCATATTTTTGAAACCTGATTGATGCTTTTGTTTCTAAGCTCCTCTAAGTTTGGTTTTTGCTCTTTTTTACCCTGCAGCTTGCATCGCCTCCAGACCCGGCCAGTGTGGCAGGGCAGACGGCTATCTCCTGGAGGGCAAGGAGCTGGAGTTCTACCTGAGGAAGATCAAGGCCAAGAAGGGCAAATAGATGTACAGCTGTTTGATGCGCCAATAAAATTCATGTGTCCCACACAGAGTTGCTTGTTCTGAGGTCATTGCTCTTTTCAGAGGAGCGCTTTCTGTTAGATCTATTTGTGTTGGTGCTACAGTAAAGGTTTAAGACTAAGCAGCCAGAGCTTGACACTATAACATTGCTGCTGGTTAAAGGAAAGGATGAATGGGTAACTAAAAGTTTGATTATAAATTTGGCCAAATTAAAAAATCTTTCAGCAAAGGAAGCTACAATAAGATGCTGCTTGTAATCTGGTGAACTTTATGTGGACAAATGCACACAGACATGTTGATTCAAAGTGCACGTTATAATGTGCCTTGTGGTCTGAAAATGTGTGTATGTGTGTATGTGTATATATATATATACTAAGAAATAATTGCAGCTGAAACCCTCCAACTCAAATTTATTAGTATTGTCCTTCTCAATAAGACAATTTTAGATCTATAGTGTGTTCAAATTCAAGCAGCTATGGGGCCCCAAGATGTGGCTTAATACGCTTTGCCTTGGTCCAGGGGTCCGTTCTTCGTACGTTGCTTAAAACATCCGAGATCAAATGAGACATCCAAGATGATTTGATCCGGCTAATTGGGTTCTTCGAACACACCTGTTGTTTAGGATTAGTATGGCTGGATTGAGTTATGAGACAACTGCGCGTGCATGCGTTTGTTTAAAAGGGGAAATGTATCGATAGTAGAAACAATGATCAGCAACGCTG